>VZTH01013412.1:186-71913 GCA_013397815.1 Aleadryas rufinucha
CGGCCGAGCGGCCCGCGGGGCAGCGGGGCAGGCGGACCTCCCGCGTGGTGCGCGATGCCAGTACCGCAGACCACCCAGCACGCCTGGGTTGCCTGTGCGACCCTCCACACCACGGCACGCCTGGGGGACGGGGGGAATCTGCACCCCATGGAACGCCTGGGGGACCACCCTGCACCCCACAAGGTCCCCCGTGTGCCACACACCCCACAGCACAGGACGCCTCGGGGCCCCGGCACCTACAGCAGGGTTTGCGTGGGATCCTGGTATGGCATGTGTGGGGTCCCAACGCTGCATCCCACGGTGGCTTTTCCTGGGGACAGACCCCTCCGTATGGCTGCCGCTGGCACCGTGGTGTGGCTTCTTGATGGAGCCAGGTCTGCGTTTGTTGTAGTTTCCTTCACATAGATCCCAGCTGGATCTGTGCTGGCATGGAAAGTGGGATGGGGCTTGCAGGGTGGCCTGTGGCATCCTGCCCCTGGGGGACGTGCAGGGAGCTGGGGGTCACTGGACACTCTCCAGCTGCTCTCCAGCCTCACAAAAAAGCAGGGTTAGAGACCACACAAAAGCAGGGTTAGCGAGGGGATAAGTGGTTGCATAGGGAAGCGTTTCAGTGCAGTTTGCTCTATTCATATGGTTAAAGCCTGCAATTTCCCTTTCTGTGTGCCACTGACCCTCTTCCCCGTGCCCTTCTCTCCATCAGGGCACCCCAGGGTGCACTGGGTGCTCAGGCTGTCCCAGGCTGGGCCCAGTGTCCTGGATCCAGTGGCCCGTGCATCCCCCAACCTGGCAGGTGACAGTCTGCCCAAGTCAAACACATCTCTGCTGCAGGAGAGCAGGGAAATGGGCAGGTTGGAGGGAATGTACCGTCTATAAATGCACATACACATGTATGTATAAAAATATATCTCTGTGTGTGTGTATGTATATATATTTATGTATATATGTATGTAAAAATATGGGTTAATTGTTGGGCTTGATGATCTTAGAGGACTTTTCCAACTTCAATGATCCTGTGATTTTTTTCTTTCTTCCAAACTTAATGATTCTATGAATACACACATGTATACACACACACGTGTCCACAGGCCCATGGCAAGGCAGCCTGTGCTCAGCAATCCTTATCTCACCCCCCCAGCTCATGGTTGGGACTGGGAGGGGCATCATTTTCTAAGCGAGGGGCCCATCCCTGAGTGGATCCCACATGTGAGCAGCTCCCTCTGTCCTACTGCTTCACCTGCCTCCAAAGGGACATTCCCCAGCACACACAGTAGGAGCCCTACGAGGTTGTTTAGGATCCTGTCTGGTGTCTGGGCATCAAACAGGCAAGGACAGACACACCGGGGTGAGAGCCTAAACCTGCCCCAATGGAAATGAGCAGTGTACGACAGCACTGTAAGGATGCTGGGGATGTGCTCAGCTGAGCCAGTGCCACTGGAGCCTGTCCTTGGTGTTGGCACAGCACTCGGGGCCCCATTCTCTCCGGGGTGAGCTGCCGTGGCCGCCAGGGAAGTTGCTCCTGGCTTGTGTAATGGCCTCGCTTGGGACCGGCAGGAAGCAGCCGGCTCCCAGTGGTCTTAAAATAGCTGAGCATTATGGGCACACCCTTGTTTTTGAGGGCAAAACCTGGGAAGGGAGTGTGGCCATCGAAGAAGCAGAAAAGGTGACTCCCTCGCTCCCAAGCACTGCCTGTTCGTGCTGATGGAGAGCACCTGGCAAGGGGTGTCCTCAGCTCTGGAGCTCGGGGTGGCTGGGGCCAGCATGTGGAGGATGTGGTTTACAATGATGGATGTGGTTTGTGATGGATATTTTTTACTTTCCAAGTTTGACTGATCACCTTTAGCCTTGCATTAGGCCTCTGTGTCTAAGATGCTGCATGCCAAGGAATTTCACTGTTTAATTTGACAGCACAGGAAATTTGACAGCCTTTGTGTGCCTGCCTGCTGCCTGACACCCCCATTTGGTGGTCTCAGCTCCTGTGCCAGCCAGGCTGTGAACCATCACCCCCACCTCTCAGGGCAGCAAAAACTTCCATTATATTCCTGTTTTGCTTGTGAAGAAATTCCCTGGATTGTGTTCCTCACGCGGCCGTGGAAGCCTGAGGGTTCTGCAATCTCCCCTTGCAAACACCTCTGGGAAAAGTGGGGTTTTCCCCTCTGAGCGGCCCCAGCACCTCCCCCTTCTCAGTTCCGAAGCACGGGATGCCATCCCCCTTATCCTGCAGGATTCATGGAGCAGCTGCATCCTCCCGCCAGGAACAGGCCAACGGCCAGGTGACCTCTGGCTTAAGGACAGCCCCAGGCACGCTCGAGGCCTGGGGAACAAAATCCAGGGACACAGCACTCTGAGGCCACCCCACAGACAAGTGTGGGGGTCCCTGCAGCCCAGCATCCCTCTGACACCGGTGTCTGGGAACGAATGCATCCCCCTCCTGCCCCGGGGATCACGCACTGAGAGGAGGTGCCCGATCCTCATCCGAACGAGCGGTGCAATCCCCGGGAGAGACGGCCCTGTCCGGGTTATTTATTCATTCCTGCCGGGGGTGGGTAAAGACACCGCCAGCCCACGGGCTGAGAAAATCACCCCGGGGGAAGAGCTCCCCTGGTGCTGCGTGGAGCAGGATGCGGAGAGCCCTCGGGGAAGGCGGTGCGGAGCTGCCTCCTGGGGCGGGTGTTGGCAGACACAGCGCAGCGCTGTGCCGGGGATGGAAAGCAGAGCCCGGGGCTGTGGGGCTGCCGCGGATGCTGGCGCGGATGCTGGCGCGGATGCTGGCGCGGATGCTGGCGCGGTGCCGGCCGCGTGCCGAGCAGCCGGGCAAAGCCGTGCCCGCAGGCGGCCTCCCCCCGCAGCCTCTGCCCCTTCCAGGCATTGCAGGGTCCCTCTGGATGACCACAAGGAGCTGGTGAGAAACGCACCGCAGCTCCGGGTTCCCTGTCCCCACTCCCCAGTGCTTGCGCGGGGAGCACACACTGTTTTAATATCCTGAATTCACCTGGTTTCAATTTTCAACCCTGGAATCCTGTAAGACTTCAAGGGGGATGGGGCTGCATCCTGCAGGGTTTGCACCTCCCCTTGGCCGCCAGGCCCTGTCCACAGTTCAAACCTACATTTTGCCCTCTCCACCGGTCACGTCACTGCTGCCTCAGTTTCCCTGGCTGCCAAACACAGGCCCTGTTATGGGGCAGGAAAGCCAAAGTGGGGTGGTGGCACTGAGGCAGGCGAGCAGCTCTGCAGTGGTGGGATGGAGGACAGGATGTGGCACGTTTGTGGCCATTTCTCTGTTTGCACAGTGAGTCAGTGGGGTCTGGGAATTCTCCATGGAAAGTGCGGGGTGTGTGGTCCTCACCCTGCTGTGCCACAGGCAAAACCACAGATTAAACCCTGCTCAGCTCCCTGCCCGGGACAGAGCCTGTGCTCCCCAGCGCTGGGTGCATTTTCAGGGGCTGGTTTTGCACCAACATCCTTCTCCTCACTGACAGAGAGGCACAGCCCTCTCCAGCCTTGGACATCAGCCTGGCCTTGCACTTCCAGGCAGAGCATGGATCTCCCAGCCCTGGCTCACGGTGGGCCAGAGCACCCCACCATGCCCAGGGAGAAGGTGGATCTGCCAGCAGCAACGCTGGGCTGGGGGATCCCCTCTGTGGGAGTACATCCCTTCCCACTGCACTCAACAATTCCCTGTTCAGTGGTGCAAGAGATGGGAATTTGTAAGACGCGGGATAATTGGACCAGGTCTGCAGGCGGGAAGAAGGGCTGTATAAATAGAAAGGATATTTTTACAGGCTGCATTGTTCAGGCACGGGCAGGTCGGGAACACAATGAGCCCCTTTCCCTCTCTGCTGGCATTTCTGCTGCTGCACCTTGGAAAGGCCCCAGAGAGCAAACGGCAGCTCCTGCCAAGCTCCAAGTTTGTGCAGCCACAACAAAGTGCCTGGAAGATCACAGCAGGCAGCAGGAAGCCCTGCTTGGGGCTGGCTGCCCAGAGGCTCTTCAGCTGGCTGAGCCTGACCCCACAGCCACCCTCAGGGGTCTGGGAGCCCACCAGAGCTCTGGGGTCACGGGGAGGTGCTTGCAGAAGAACCAGGGCCTGTGTCTGCTCCACAGTCCCCAAGGACACCAGGCCAGGGCTGCTCCCAGTGCCAGGGAGGAGAATGCATCCATCAGCCTCATCACCCATGCCCTTGCCCAGCCTCTTGCCTTTCCCAGCCATGAAGGGGAAGGAGTTGCTCTCCCTCCTCCTCTGTGCAGAGGGCTGGGGGTGAATAAAATGCAGCAGAGAAACCAGGCCAGGGAGAGCAGCTCTGGTGTCTCTGCATCCCCCTGCTCCTGCTCTCTGCTTTTTCCCAGGACAAAGCAAACTGCTGCAGAGCTGTGCCTGCATGGAAACCCAAGTGAGCACCAGAGAGGGTGCAGCACAACCACAGCAAGGCAGGGATGGGCCACATCCTTCAGGGAATTCCTGCTGGGAACAGAAATTGCACCCCACCATCGTCACCAGCCCAGCGACCACGGGGGCCTCACGTCCAGGGCCGGAGGTGAAGGAACACAGAGACACTAACACTCAGTTAAGTTGTAGGAATTTATTTTAAATAACCTACAGTTGATTAAAAGGGAATTCATGATAAAAATAGAAGATACTTGTTGAGGAAAGGCTGCAGGAAATGGTCTTGCACACACACTACGCTAACAATGCCTCTAAGACTAATGATTATAGCAAAAAAAGGTTTCACATTAAAATTCTGCTTTTTAATTTTTAAAATTTTTTTACACAATTACAAAAGAAAAAAATAAAAGCCCTAAAATCTTGATTATTTTCCTTTTTTGGACCAATGCTCATTTCCCTCGAAATTTATTGACCTGTGAAACTTCTTTTTACACAATAAAATCTTTCAAGTAAAAGAGGGGAGTGGGGCTTAGAAAAAAAGGGGGGGAAAAAAGGTAAAACAGTCTGACAGACCTAAAAAGTAGATAATTCTTGGAAGTGTACAGAGCATGTTCAGAACAAAGGGTGATGGGAATGTCATTTGTTTCCAATTTCACTTGTTCTCAAATTCCACACACATCTTCCCATCACACGGCCCCCTCCCCCCACCCGCTCCCCAAACCTACACGATCTTTAAGATCATAAAGAAAGAAAACTGTTTAAATATTTTAAAATAATTAAAAAGAAATAAAAATTCACATTTAAAATAGGAACACTCAAGTCAGGAGGCCGATTTCCCATCATGATTTGCTCTGAACAAATGTGGTGGATATTTGTAAATTCATGTTCCAATGCCACGACTGTTTCAAGTGACAAATTTAAAAAGATTTGGGTATTTCCATGACTATAGTGATAGCTGTAACAGGTGCGTTGGGTTCCTTAAATTTTGTTTATTTGTTAAATTCTGAAATGGGGCGGGAGGGGGAAGGGAAGGGCAGGGGTTAAGGAGTCCATTTTCTATTAAAATATAGAAGTTATTGCAAAACCCTAACTGTAAAAACGCACCAATATAATTGGATTTTGTATACAGTAGCTAAAGATTCCCACGCTCTCAGTGTGATGGTGAATTTGCCTGGCGGAAGGTTGACAAATCCCCCATCCACTTGCCCTGCCTCAAGAGAAAAACCACACAAACCAGACAGCTAGAATTTGGATCTCTGAAACATTTTTAAATAAGTTGTCCATAGGACAACTGGCTCAGCTCCTTTAGGATATTTCCAGGTTATGCTTTCTGCAAGATATTGGCTGTTTTATCTGATGCTCACTTGCCCCTTTCCTCCCCCTTCCCCAGCATCCAAGGACAAGTAAGGCTCACAGTTTATCAATCTCCCTAAAAACCAGGCTACTCCCTTTTCCCATAAAATTCAGCTCAATAAAAACAGGTTAAAACTCATAGTCTTCCTCTGCCATGTCGATAGCCCAGGCAAATTTCTCTCGTTGGGTTTTGTTATAAATCTTCTCTATAGGAATTCCCCACTTCTTACACCTGCGGGAGAGGAGATGCTGTTAGAGTTCGGGATGAAAGGAAGGCCAGAGACCCAGCCCTTGTTGCTATGTGGGGGGACAAGACAGAGGTGAAGGGGTGGGGTGGATCACCCCAGCACACCCCAGGCAGGTGCTTACCAAGCAACAGAGATCCTGGGATCCAGATAGTTGAGTTTGGAGGTGCCCAAAGCGATCTGCTTGTTCTCCTCCCTATCTGTAGCCTGAACCTCCAGCTTCATCAGTTGCTCTTCGATCCTCTGCACCGCTTTCTTCTTGCTCTCCACTGTCCTGGGGTGGCAAAGAACAAAGCACTGAATTCCTAATGCCCTGCCAGCACTGTGGGAACCCAAAGGGACTCTGCTCAAGGTAAGCAATGCCACCAGCCACACAGGGCATCTGTGTGTCAGCACAGATGGTGACACAACACACTCAGCACATGCAATTAAGAACTGACATTTTCCAAGAGGCAGAGCAGGAATCTTAAGCAGTAGTTTCGTTTTAAAGGGTTGGAAGCAACAGCCTGAACTGTTCTGATGCTACACCCACTCCCACACCAGCCCATCTATCCCTCAGTAAGTCATGCTGCGATCCTGCTTTCAGAGCTCCTGTAACTCAGCTCCCCTGTGGCTGCTCTGCAGAGCCCACACGGAGCCCCAGCACATCGTCTGTGCCGTGGGCTTCCCACGGGGAGTGCGGAACTCAGGGAGGTGCCTGTGCAATTAATTAATTGTGTGAGCCCTGGCTCCCCAGAAGACAGCCATGCTGCACACTGGATCCACCCCTCTCATGGGCAGCAGCAGGGTGAGTGAACACTGGTGGGTGCTCAGCCCCGAGGGTTGGGCTTGAGTGACCACGTCAGGAACCGCAGGGTCAGACCACCCCGTGGGTGACCATTCCTTCAGGCACAGAATGAAAAGGGCAAAAGAATGCCTTCCCAAATCACAGGCCAGGAAAGTGGAATACAGGGTGAAGGACCCCTTCTGGGAGCATTGCACAGCCCAGTAACACCAGCCTTACTTTTTAGACTTCTCATCCCTCCGGACCTTGGCATCAGCTTTGGCGCTTTTCAGTTCCCTCCTGGCATCAGCTAATTGCTCCTTCTTGGCATCAATCTAGGAGAGGCAAAACCAGATGGCAGCACTGTGAACAAGCTGCTGACAGCTGTGTCAGTCACCCCTGGGCAGCATGACCCAGGAAGCCAGTTTGTGACCACGTTCAGAATCTACCAGCAGTCAGATCCACTGGTGCAGAGCAATCAGGTCACTGGCCACTGCACAGCCAAGTGTGGTGAGATATCCCCCTCAGAAAACAGGGCCTCACTAATTTCCAAAGACAAGTTGGTGCTGGGTTCTCACATAGCTACAACCAAGCAGGCCAAGGAATTGGCTTGGTCTGGCCTGGCCAACAACCCCTCCTGGCAGCTTATCTGCCTCCACTGCATCCCACCACTACCAGCTCTCTGATGGCTACAGGGAAGGATGATCCCTGATCCTTCAGCAGGAATCAGCTCCAAATCCTACACACTGAAAGGTGTTAACGCTTCAGGCAGTTCTTCTCCAGTAAGCTTAGGATTCACGGAGATTTAGCATTTTGCAGCCCCTGTTCAATCACTTCCCTTAAACATCCCCAAGCTCTAGGATCTAGGGTGAAGGCAGCCATGTTAGGTGTTATGGAAGCAGGGGACACTGCAGTGCCAAACCAGAACTCCTTATTGTGAAGGTTATTCTAAAGCCAGACCAGGAACAGACCTAACCCCTTTGGACCTCATGGCCTTCACCAGAAACAATCTGCAAAGGAAGAGGTCAAGTCAGAGGGGCATAATGTACTATGTACACACTGACAGTGGCCTAGGATTCACACAACAGAGGTGGACGTCCACTCCAGGTTCTTTAGGGGATCACAGATCAGAGCTAGAGACTGCTGCTCTCAAGTTTCAATGGCAGCAGAACACACAACTACAGGATGAAGGGCAGAAAAAGGGTCTGGTCTTGTTATTTACAAGTAAAAGACAACTCAGAGAAGCCTCTTCCAGCTCACTGCTTGTCTCCAAGCAGGCCCATCTCTGATACACATTACCATCTCCTAACAGGGAAAAGCAGGCTCTGCTTTCATCCCAAGGGAAAGGAATCCTGCCTCTTGAGATGCAGCACTCGGAGCCCTGCTGCCCCTGAGCTGGGCAGGGGGAGGTACCTTGCTCTGCAGGTTCATCATGGACTTCTCGAAGGTTTTGGGCGGAGCTCTCTGGTGGTTACAGAGGATGGCCACCGCTCTGTTGGCACGGTTGTAGGAGAGGATCTTTGCTGGGATGTTGTCATCCGCTGTGAAGGAAGGGAAGTGGTGAACGAGTGGGTTCCCCGGGGTGTGCTGCCCCAGCCAGTGTCCCACAGCCACTGCAGAACCAACCTTCCCCTCCCATGGCCAGTCTCAACACTGCACTCCAACTACAGTCCCAAGAGCCTGGCCACTTCCATCCCAGCCCCTAACTCCTTCTGGATGTTACTCATCACCACTGACATCATCTCAACTCAACAGAGGGGAAGCACAGCCACGCTCAGAGCAGGGGACAGCAGGACCACCCTGCCCAGGACACTGCTGGGCTTCACAGGTCCAATGCGCCCACTTGGCAAAGCTGCCAAGTGCAAGGCAGCACTGCTCACAGAGGTTGTGAGGCTGTGGATGAGACCCCAAGAAATGTGGGGCTGTCACAGATGCATCTGCCTTGCCTGTCATCTACAGCACCTCACAGTTAACAGAAAGTAAACAGATTTGGTAAAGGATAGGCATAACCTGGAAAGCACACCCTGGTGTGCTCACAAGTCAGTTCTGTTCTGCCCCAGTGCTGGGCTGCTCAACTACCCCAAAAGATTGTGTGACAGCAGATTTTTGGTCAGACCTCAGCTACCTTATATTTGCACTGAGAGAACTGCAACAAGGAAGTGGTGAACAGATACATGACTTGTGGCTCAGCCAAGGAAATCAGGTCTGCATTGCAGTCAGATCTGTTCCCCTCACAGCTTCAGGGGCAAGACTTACGATTAGTGAGCTCCTTGAGCTGCTGCTGTAGCGTGATGGAGGCATTGTAAGTACGGAATACCTTGGCTGTCAGTCCCTCCATAAGGTCTTGAAGGTGTTTATTTAAGATACTGGTCTGAAGAAGCAGAAAGGAGATGACAGTGAGCACTAGGAATGACCATAGCATTTGTGAAACCTCTGGACCCACGGCTGACACACATGTGGAGCTCACGGCTGAGGCCTGGTGTGCTCAGACCTGACCACAACAGAATAGCCACAGCACTACTGAAACCACAGCAGAAGTGAACAGAGAACCAACAAGTATTAGATTGGTAACAAGTACCACAAGTGGCCATAAAGGATTTATTTGGTGTGGAGGTTTTGGTTTCGAATAACAATAAATGTGCCTGGACCACCACAGTGCTCCCACAGAGCCAAGTGTGCAGACAGGGATGGCACCTGAAAATCTGTCACCTCACACATTCATCATCTCTGAACTCTGAAAAAACCTCCCCAGGTCAGAGCCAGGCAGGCTCACCGGGACCAAGGCCCATCGCTTTGGGAACCTGTGGGCACAGTGGACAATTCAGACACCAGACTGAGACAGACTCTCACTGCCTTGAGGCTGCTCTGGAAGAAAATTTCCACTGAAACCATTTCTGGAACAGAGCAGTTGTTACTGCCTGGTGCAGAGCAAGCCTGCTCATGGCGCTCCACCACCCTCACCAGGAACTATGTGCTTACATTGAGGCGGTCAAAGAGGTCATCCTCAGGCTGCTTGTTCTCCATGAACAGCTGAAGATTCTTAAACACCTGCAGGAAAAAAATACCAGGAACATCAGGCACACAGACCAGGCAGCACTGGGCAGTACTGAGTTGTAGGAAAGCAGGATTGCCAGGGAGCCATTAAACTGTTCCAGGGAACAGTGATGATGCTGGATGTTACTTCCCAGCAGGCAAAGACACATCTCTCAATGCAATGCTTGTGCTGCAGGTTCCTCCCCAGCAACAGGAGTCCTGAGCCTTCAGCACCCTTCATCCTCATCCTTTGGATCAAAATCACAGGATATCTGACTCTGCTCTGGCGTAGCTGCCTAACAGAGAAAGAGACCCCAAAGCTACTGTCTTTTCCTTACTCTCCCATTATTACTCAAGCACAAGAGACCCCTGAGCCATTTCCCATGGATTGAAGCTACAAGAAACCAACTCTTCTCACTGCTGCATTGTTTCATACCATTTCATCCCAAACGTCTCACTGGGGTAGGGAGAATAATCAAAGCATCTTTGATTATAACAGAGACCACAAATCCCAGTTCTGTGTGCTCCAATTCCCCAGCTTCTCAACAACACACATTCTTCTATAGACACCCAATATACAAAGATTTCTAGTTCCACAATAATCAACTCCCCATTTTAAGCACTGAAAAAATACCACGAGATACCAATAAATTTAAACAGAAAAATATGTTTTCTTCTTTACACAGGGAACCAAGAATTCCAGCACATGTTAATTTCTAGAGCAGCAGTAGTTAATTTTTTTTTCAGTTGTTTTGCTCCTCAAGAGGCCAATATTTACTGCTGACTGCCATGACAACTACCACAGTATTATACACAGGGTATGTAACACAGACCACAGAGCTGTGGGCCAGATGCAAAGCTATTACACCCACAAAAACATTTTGGATAGTGCCCTCCAGGTTCACGCTCCTGGATAAGGATTGATTCTGAAATGAGGCCAAAATCACAGCAAATTTGAAAGTGGTGGATGACAGAAATAAAAGAATTGACATGGCACAAGAAGTCTTGGCTGGCAGACACCCAGCTTCATAGGCCAGGGGTATCAGTGCACCTACTCCAAGGGCTCTGGAGCAGCCAAGATCAAGATCTACCTCTGTGAGGGCTCAGCTCCAACATGAACCAAACCACTGTGACAGAGCTGTGTATTATCAAAGCCCCCATCAAACTGCTGCTCTGTCAGTGCCAGCAGTATTTCAGAACCTTTTATGCTGTCACTTGTCACACGGGCCTGGAACTCCACCACCTACAGGTGGCAAAACCAACTCTGGTGACCAGAACAAGACCCAGGAAACTCGTCTAACACAGCTGTTACAGTTATGTTATGTCAACTCTTCACACTGAGACCACAGGGAGGAGCAGCAACATGTCTGAACATTTCATCTGCTGGGCTGTGTCACACCACCTTCCACGGCACTGCCAGTAAAGAGGAGGTCACATTAACTGATTTATTTTCTGGCTCGGTATCTGAGCAGTGATAAAGCAACCTGTTAATGCCATCCAAACTGTGCTGACCACATCTCTGGGCAGTTCAGCCTGTGTATGTGCTTGGGGAGGTGCCTTACCCTCTTCTCCACAGGGACTTTGTTGTAGTATCGGATGGAGTCCTTCCCGAGGAAGTCGAACTCAACCACGTATTCCTGCCCATCCAGTTCAGGATGCAGCTTGATGTGCTCTACTCTCAGAGAGCAGCAGCCCACGGTGTCAGCTGTCTCTCCTTCTTCTTTTTCATTACCAGCTCTCAGAGCAAGCTACAATAATATCAAGATAAGAGAGGTAAGGAATTCAAACTGTCCCCAGAATACAGAGATGCTGCAAACCTTCAGATACTGGCCTGGAATCAGCAGTGTACAGAGAATATCTCCTTTTTTTTTTTTAAGAGTTTAAGCCAAGATGCTTTACCAACTTAATTTACCAACAGTAATTTAAACTGTGAGACAGTTCTGGCTAATGAAAATGCACTTCAAAAAGTGTGGCAGTTTTTAAAAATCAAATTTACTTCCATGTGAACTCTACTTGAAACAAATCATACAGTTCAGTTGTTCATCTTCTATGATCCTACCTATTCACTGCACACTAAATACATTTCAAATAGCATACAGGTTATATAAATATTGGCTTGTATAAATTATCTAAAGGCTACACTTGGCTGCATAAAACCACATATTTTAACAGTGCTGGCTAAAATGATTTCTAGCTTTTGAAATCTTCAGTGGTCACATGAAACCACAATTATTCACATCAAAGTTCCCTGGTTTACATCAAACCATTTTGAACAAAATCTGTTAATTTAGTTAGTCAAGACAACATATGCTACTAGGGAACAGCTCTCTGGGAACTGGTTTTATGTTGCTTTAAATGCATCAACACAACTGCAATTTTCTTTATGCTGCGGTGAAAAAATTAGCATAATTACAAAACCTCACAACTGTGACCTCAAACTGAAGAGGTGACAAACCAGCAGAAATTCCCAGCAGGAAAACTGAAACAGCTGGAGACAAAAGGCCCACACAAACTTCCCAGTAATCCAACTGGGTGATTCTGGAACCAGGCCGTGAGTTTTGCCTGAACTAAACAATGCTGCCTGAAATAGCTGTGTTTAATACAATAGTTTATTGCTCTGGATTCCAGGTAATGGGAAGGAAAAGGAGCCTGCCCACCAGGAAGTCTCAGGATACCTTAGTAACTGGGCTCAATTCTGCCTTCAAGACAAATACACAGCATTCCCAAGGATTCCCAGCAGGACAGGGAAGGCAAGGGGAGCCAAGGAAGGAGCCTCACCTTATCAATGAAGTACAGTGCCACAGCCCTCTGCCGTACTTTCATCTCTTTGGATTTCCAGTCTTCTCGGTATTGATTCCGGATTTTATCTACACACTTCTTCAACCTCCGAGCTGTCTCGTACTTCTGCCAGTCCTTCTCACCCTGCAGGGAAGTTGGAACAGAGTCAGCACTAGAGAGCAGGCAGAGGACCAGCTCCAATCTGCATCTCAAGGCTTTGCAAGCCCGTGTGTGGCAAACGGTCTCTCAGTGTACAACAGCACTGAGATGCTGCTGCTGCACAGCTCAGCCTCACACTGTGCTGCCACACAGCTGCAGGTCATTCAGATTTCCATGATATTAAATGCTTCCATGGAAGCAACTAGAGAGAGACACAAAAGACACATCTTCCCTGCTTCTCAAAATACAAATGGCTTCCTCTGCTTTATTCAGATGGCACTTATGTTCTTTCAGCTGTGTAATTAAATACCCATAAAAGGCAAAAGCAACATTAACAGTTCATCATCATCATTATATATTCAAGACATAGCAAAAAGAGGGCAGGAATTCACAAGGAACAGAGATATTTTTCCTCCTGTATTTGTAGGACCAATTCCTTGTTTCCAATCCAGGAAAAAATCTCTCAGAAAAAGACTTCATGAAAGGAGCTTAAATTCTTGCTTTTATGGACTTGATCCACAGACTGGGTATTTGCTCCCACAGCAGGAGTTTGTTTTCCTTCAGTCATGAGCTCCTCACCAGCCTTCTCAGCCAGAAGCCTGGCTGGGTTTTTAATTTTACAGACAACTAATTAGCAACCCATGGTTAGAACTTCACTACATGACCAGGCAGGGGAAGTTAAGGCCAAATGTATGTGAATATCCACTAGAGCAAGTCTGTTCTTGGATAAATTGCTTCCTTTTAGGTTTACACAAGTTAAAGGATTCCACTAGAAATGACACAGTGATGCTTTTCAGGAGACATTTTCCAGATTTCACCTGCTCTCTTGGGCAGTAACTGCATCCTCTCTTTTCAAGGGCAAACAGAAACACAGAAGCTTCCCTATGTTTTTCAACCACTGCAGGATGAAACAGCCAGGCAGCTTTACCTCCTGTCTCTTTCCTAACCAAGAGCTACATTTGCTTCTTGGAAACATGACCAGGAAGATTGCTTTGGTTTTGTTTTTTTAACTAGATCTTTACCTTAATTCTTGAGCTAGGGTTCAACATGATGTATTTGATAGAGCCTTGGATGTTCTCAGTCCATGACACCAGCCAAGTCACCTTGTTATCATGCCGGACCTCCTTCCATTTGTGTCCTGGTGGAGGGGCAGGGATTTTGGAATCCCTACAGAGAATTAGAAAACAGGCAATAAAAGCTATTTAAAGAAAATCCCACCAGCATCAAAACAGAGAAGGTAATAAACAGCATTACACAAAGAAAGTGCAGGGAAAGGAGCTAAGGCAACAGAAGTGCATTATCTCTACAAGTAGGAAACCAAGTGAATCAAAATGAACAGTAAAAGATCAGAAATGTAACTGCTACCAACATGGACCTGCTGAAGAATTATACCACAGGTAGGACATGTTGCTAGGATCAGTTTTAATTTGTGCACACTGCAATAGTGTGGACAGTTATGAGGACTAGAGAGAGTGAAGGGAAGCCCACCAGACCTTAGCCTTCAACATCAAGGAAGACAAAGCAGGGCAACCTATGTAGAAGAAAATTATTTTCTGGAAATACTATCAGGAAAGGCAGTTTAAGCAGATGTAGGCTGTAGGCGTGAGGAAGAAAATACGTTGACAAAGTTCTACACGAACCCCATGATTGCCTTGCTCAGTCTTTGCTTGTATGACTCAGTTTCTTATCCATTTGAGAACAAGACAAGCTGCATCCCTAATTCTACATGTTTGAGTATCAACTTATACGGGGTTTAAAAAAATGAGCTCTAGAAAGCAAAGGCAAGGCATGAAGCAGTGCTCACTTGCTGCAGTTAATGATGATGTCTTCGGGCATGATGCGTCTCTTCAACATTCCCATTTTGGGATGGTTCCCACGACCTCGGAAGAGACCTGGGGGTTCAATCTTAAAGTTGGCAATCCTCTCCTTGTGGTTGTCCATCACACAGTAACCATACTCCTTCAATAGCCGCTCGTTCTCCTCTTTGATTTTCTGGGAAGAGCCAAAAGCAAAGACGATATGGCACGTGCAGCACCACACGCACCTTTATACGCCAACCCTTAACAAAATTTTATATTTGCACCACACTAATGCTGAAGACCCAACCCAAAACCAGATCCCCATCATGGCAAGTGTATCAGACTGGCCAGAAAAGCATTCATAAAATGCAAGCAGCACAAACAAACTGGAAAAAGGGAAAGACTGTGTGAAAACTCTCTGAAAACTTCTATTTGAGGGAAACAGATCAGTGCTGGTGAAGGCAGCTACAATTTTGCTACAACAGAAATGTGCACCTCTACCCATATTATCTCAGCTTCAAGGGTACCCTCAGCACAGTACTGCTACTTTATATTCAATACTGAGCATCTGACATCCACTGGACTTCATAACTTGTTGTTTATGTATAAAAATTCTGTGTATAAAAGACTTCTGTGTTTGAACTCAGCACTGGAAAGCAGGCAAAGGAATGTCTCCAGGCTGCTGCATGTCAAGCCTGTGTCAGCAAATGGTCTCATAAGCAGAACATAGTCCTCTAAGAAAGAATGTGCTGAGATTTCACTGCATACTTCTGTGCCTGAACTCTAATTATATAGAAGGAAAAATAAAAACATTGCAGCTCAAAATGAAACATCTGACCCACAGACAGCACTGCTGCACCAGCTAAGAAACTGAAAAAGCCACTTCTGCTCCATTTGAAGAGCTACCATGGACAGGAACTGAAGGGCTCACCCACATTTATCAAATGCAAACAGCAGGAAGACAAGGGCTCTCTATTTTGATGGGAACCCTCTGATCCCAAAGGCTGTAATTCCAAGCTGCCAGGCCCATCATTTAAAGGACAACTACTAGAGCATTGCAGAAGATCAACTGAGAACTTGGGGAATGTTTCCACCTTCCAATGTTCATTGCAGTTGATTTAATTCTCAGCCTAGGAGACACTATAGCCATGCTACTGGATAATAAAGTTCATTTTTTATTCAAAAAACGGCACCATTTGATTTCTCTCATTTTATTCACTAATGGCATTGCTGCATCCTTTCCACCATCCTTATCTATGTCATCCTTAACTGAGTATCCACTGCTCATTATTTCCCAGGGACCAATGAACCCAGAGGCAGCACCTCTGATTCTCTTAATTAACTTAAGCCATTACTTAACTTTACTTAAGCAGTTATTTACTTAACTTTATTTCCCTAAGCAGGATCAGCCCTATCAATGTAATTTCAAGTCAGGATGAAGATTCAGCTGTAAACACAGTGCTCTGCCCTACCTGAGCTGCACAGTGCAGACTCCTACAGTTCACATGGAAGCAATAATTTGAAAGCTGCTGAAAACACTTACGTATGCATAGCAAAGGAGAATGATTACACAAAGAAGTTTATAAGCCTGCTAAGAATCATCAAGTCTCCTAGAATTCCCTCTGGTACCTGTTTCTCCTCCTTGGACATCTGTTTCCTAGCTTCCGTCTGAGCTTTGAAATACTGGCTCATGTGGGTGAAGTCACACTTGCTGAGGTTGGTGATAGTGCTCTTCTCTTCAGAGGTCATTTCCTTGCAGAAAGAAAGCAGTGCTTTAAGTTTACACACACACTAAGTTCTCATGCATAGCAGAGCTTACCCTACTCCAGGCAGCTTAAACAGGAACAATAGGCAGGTTCTCACAATAACCCCCACAAGTATCCCCAAATTCTTACACAAGCTCACGCCAGCTGAGGTCAAAGAGGAAAGGACAAGCAGCAGATCCTATGGAGCACTGGCCTTGCAGGGTTCTGGTCTCCCCAAGCACTGGGCAATGCTGCACCACTTTCCAAAGCACTCCCACACCCAGCTGTGACTGGGACTGCTGAGGGATGGGGAGAAAAACCCAGAAACACATCCAGGAAAACTGCATCAAACTGATCTAATGGTTTGCTGTTATGGCTGATGACTGAGGTGAATATCTCCATTTTAGGTCTTTGGAAGGGGTTTCCTTCTAGTAAATCTGGCTCTTACACAAGGCACGTAACAGGGAGGGGTCAGGTACACCCCATTGTGCTGCAACAGAGAACCCTGACTGTGTTGGTTTAGGAAGGCATTTATGGTAGGGTCCTTCCTGGTGAAACTACAGGATAAATGGGAAACTTCACACCTACGGCATGAGGCAGCTTTTAGTTGCCTCAAGCCAACTTCTGTGTGCATGGAACAGCAGCCCCTTTTCACTGGTCAGTGCTGAGGGGACACTGGCCATGTCCACAGTCACTGCAGCCCAGGACTATGTGCATACCTTTCTCCAGTCCTTGAAGAAGTTTTTCCTGAAGATCTCCTTTGTAGTGTACTCATGATCAAGCATTTTTGCAAAGAATGTGGCAACTTCTTCTGCTTTGGTACTCAGCTTCATGACTTTACCTACAAAGAAAGTTTTTCTTCTTAAAGAAAACAGTAAACAGGAATCAAAGCCATAAAGAGAACATAGTAACTACCCTAAAGGATTATATTTTTACTACAGAGAAGTTTGTCTTAAAACGTTACATAATACAGCAACTTGAATGGACAAAGGAAACAGAGGAGCACAATTGCTTGACTTCCACCACAAACATTTTGAAAAAAGTTTCCTCTGGAATCTAAACATTAAAAAAAGCAACAGCAACCTGATGTGAGGCAGGTCTGGGCTGCAGGGCAGGAAGGGGAAAAGGCCTGCTGCAGGAAACCCTCTGCTGAGCCACCCCCGTGCTGGGTGTGCTCCTGGGGAGACGCTGCTGTTTGATGTCAAAGAGGCAGGGATTTTATTAAATTTCATATTCCAGCACTCAGACATATGGGAAATACAGTCCCTGTATTCCTTTTCAATGCACAGACAGACTCCACCTTGGAACACCCCTTCCAGCCTTTAGCTATTTCCAGGCAGGAAGAGCCCTTCCTCTGGATACACTACAAATAGGCTGGAAAGAGATGCCAAATATTGAACTCTCCTTCATTGCAGGGAAATGTGTCAGGGTTCTGCTAATTGTTCCCTCTGCTGTGGGAATGCACTCCTGCATCTCCATAGCAGACTCAAAAGCCAGCTGTTTTTAAGAAAGACTGAGCTGTCAGTGAATGTACGGGTCACATTCCAGCTTCTCTGCATGACCGCAGCACAAAGTGGAATTGCTGCAAGGGAAGACTGAAACACAAGGGAAAAGAGGCTGCTGCAGCATCGAGGCTGTGGATTCAACATCTAACATTCCTATCGAGCAGTTTTTGGTGCTGATTGCATTCCTGATGAAACGTGGGGTGCCAGTGATCCCTCTGAAGGATTCTGCATGCAGCTCACATCTCCAGCTAGTTGCAAGAAATATTTAAAGTTCCAATGGTTGGCAGACAGTCAGTACCTGGGGATTTTTAACAACCATTTTACTGCACAAAAGTGAACACAAGAAACTGTTCAATCTGTGCTCTTGGAAAAAAACCCACCACGCTTTGGATTTACTACATATTTTCAAAAGTTGCATCATCTCTAAAATTAAAGCATGGGAGTCAGCTATAAAGACTTAAGATCTATAAACCCTCGTAAAACAAGACTTAGCAAAAGGTCCTCCCAATGATCTGAGAATATTCCACAATTAAATTAAACCAACAGTAACTCTGCCAATTTTTAAGCTGTAACCTAAAATACAGCATTTGTTTGCTTATAACAGGAAATGGGGGAAGGGAGAGACAGCAAGGGAAACTGTTTTTCCAGGCTGCAATTTTAGCTTGACAGAGGCTATCGAGTTAGTAACTTGTTATAGGGCTAAAATGTCTGATATTTTCCCAGCTAGCTGAAGGCTCAGTCATCTTTATCTAATCACTTTAGAATACATTTCACTGGATAATTTCCTTTTTGTTTCACAAAGGTTTGAAAAGGCTCCTAGTGACAGAGCTGGTAAAGAAAGGATTTATTCCAGAGGCATGAATATTAGTTACCTGATTTAAAAACTGAAAATCAGACAGCAACCAGGGGACATAATGAGCAGAAGAGACCCCATGGACACCACTGCAGCTGCCACCACCCACACTCTTACCTTGCCCCACCTACAGAAAAATGTGCAAGTTTGAGCCACCTCTGGACTATGAGCAGTGAGTGACTGGTTAACCCACAGCCACTGAAAAAGGATGGCTTTGGCATTTCAAGCTCCTTCCCTGAGCTGGTATCGCAGGCACTTCCAAGAGCCCCAGCAGTTGTTATGTGAGATGAAAGCAGGCAGTGAATCCCTAGGCCAGGGACAGATTCCTCCGGTGTGAGCCGGCCGCTGGCCAGCCACAGCCTCATTACTGGGCTCTACAAATCACCCTGGGATAATCTTGGAATGAGACAATGCCTTGTGAGCACAGACAGAGGCTCTCAGCAGCTGCTGTGTAAATCAGACATCTGATTTTTTGCCTAGTTTCTCAAGGAAGACTTATGGGATGTCTTTATTTGCCAGACCCCCTCCCTGCCCACCCCATGACTGTTGAGCTTATTGATGAATTTTTGTGATGACAGAGGCAGAAGTTACAAAAATCCCTGCAGAGGCTCTGTGAAATAGATGGCTGGAGAGACGAGGAGCTTACTGCTGTCTGCACCAAGGGATAGCTACAGTGCAATCTGCCCCTCCCTTTCTTGAGACAACAAGAGAGATCATGCATTTTTCAATACAGGGAAACAATTTCCAACTTAGCATCAAGTTCTTATCAAACACTAAGAAAGAAGGCTGCAGACATCCTTGATCACTGTTGCTACTTGCTTGAAGATGGCCTTTAATAAGCTACAGCATATTTATCTCACTACTTTGCTGCTGAAAATGTAATGCCACCTATCCTCCAGTATTTAAAAACACTGTGTCATGTCACATGAAAACAGCACGTTGCTCCTGGAAGAGTTCCATGTGCAGATGTCCCCATCACCAAAAATTACATTTTCATCCATTCAAATACCTCCCACTTAATTCAATCCTGGGTTAATTTGATCCTTCATTTAACACGATCACAGGACTAAAAGGAAACACACGGGTCATCAAATCCAGGCTCCAGCAGGCATCACATCATATAATCCCTTCCACGTGAGCCCCTACCCACCAGGCAGCTCAGGATATTTGAATCCCACACCAATTAGTTCTACCACACACAGTGGTCAGGGAGTGGGACCATGACTTACATGAGAGGGCTGTGTCCTTGAGGCCAGGTTCATCCCATTCATTCCTACGAGATCCTAATCATCTGTACCCAAATTCAATTGTCTTTTATTTCGCTCGCGCCACCAAACAATCACGAGTTTCACCACAGATGATGGAAGTTGTAATTCTTAAGGTTCAGGAAAACAAGAGCAAGCCTAAAGGTGACCAGTGATGAGGCAGCTACAATTACATACTCCACTGGTCAGGCACTGCTACTCTGAGGCATCAGACACTCTCATTCTGCTAAGGAACCTGAGAGATTCACCACCATAAGGGACTGAGAGCAGGTTCATCCCTGTGTCACTTCAGTGAGCAGAATTGAGCAGGCTCAGGTAAATTCCTTTCCTTGCACAGACCTCACTTTGCTGCTGAGGAGCTGATTTAAGTGAACCACTAAAACACAACCACCTCCTCAGCTCTTCAGTTCCCAGAAGAACATCGCAATACCCTGAGATGTTTATTTCTCTTCCTAGCAAGTAGAAACAAAGATTAACTCACCATCATAATAAAACTTGACATTTTCAGGCAGAGGTTCATATGGTGGAGCAAATACAGGACCTTTGTGCTCTAGGAACTTCCATTTAATGCCTTCAGGGTAGCGCTCTTCTTCCCACCTTCAAGAGAGAAATATGAACCAATACAATTTTAAGCTCCCAATCTTAATTTTACTACTGTGTGGGTATGAGAGTATGCTAAACCAGCAAGAAATCACTCCTTTGTCAGGTACAGACCAACAACAAATACTCAGTGTACCATCACCATTTAATTCCTGTTTTTCTCCTCTTTTTTTTTTTCCTCCAAAAGCCCAATCATGTCCATGAGCAGAACACATTGAACTGCAGATTATCTGATGCCTTCCTATTCCTCACCTCTCATTTGCTCCTCTTTCCACAAAATCACACAGCTGAAACTGCTTAGATCTTAAGAAAATAAGACTTGGACCCTGTAAACCAGCTAGGATCATGCTAAATTGGCTTCAGCTGTGATCTAACATCAGGTCCAGGATGCCTGCTCAGCAAAGTCAAACAATTGTGGTATATTATGCAGCTGCTTTCAGATGTGGACAATATGCCATTAAAGGCAGAGATAAAGAAACAGATGTTCATTTACGACCTAAATGAGAACAAACCTGCTTGGGCAAGAAAGACTAAAACCTGCTCTGTCATTTTAAATTCATTCCAATTCTCTAGGTAAGAAAAGAATACTTGAACAAAAACAGAGCAGCCCAGAAAACTGTTTGCCTTAAAGACGCTCTATAAAAAATGCTCTATAAAAATGCTTTGCAAGTGATGCATTTGGTATCACAACCCAGCAAGGCAGGCGCCACCAATCCCACATTCCAAGCGAACAGGGTCAGCAATTCATCTGCAGAGAAAAGGGTCCTGCCAGGCCAGGATCCTTCCCCCAGTGCCCAGGCCACTGATTCCACACTCCTCCCCTCCAAGCTCCTTTCATGATTACCAGGACATTACTGCTACATGCTGCTGGCACAGGATTCCCTGCTGGGAAAGGCTATTTCACCTCAGCCATCAATCAGCTGAAGACCATTAACCTGTCACAGCACTCCGTCTCTGAATTGCCCAGACAACTTTGTTGAGCAGCCATGACAATAAAAAAAAGGAGTTTAAGCTTCTGTCTGGTGTCAGCTCTAAGGAGCAGCATTCCCACTCCAGGTGCCACAGCAGCTGAGGAGAGATGTACACGTCCTGCCTGCATCTCAGGAGCTGTGATGCACTGACAGATTGCTTCGTCTCCACCAAGATAAAAGTCACTGCATGGAAGATAAACACTGCATAGAGACAAGAGTTTCTGCTAGAAAACACTCAAAATGCTTCTCTCGTGTCTGTACATCAACAATTTAGGAACAACAGCAACACAGCAGCTGGCTAGAGCTTGAGAGGCACCATCTTTGACCACACCACTGGACCTGACTTCTTCTGAAGAGAAGCAACAGCTTTAACAGCAAAGCACCCAACCCTAGCTATCAGTACAGAACTGCAATTCAGAATTCAGTCCCTTGCTGGGAAGAAGGCTTGAGTAAACCATGTTGATATAAGAAACCAATATTGACACAGTTTCCAAATATTTACATTCCTAATGATTGTTGTGTTGTTTTTTTTTTTTTCCAATTAATTAGAAGCTGTAAATATAAATATTTGGTCAAACATAAGCCTAGGTTCTTCCACCCAGNCTAATGATTGTTGTGTTTTTTTGTTTTTTTGTTTTTTTCCAATTAATTAGAAGCTGTAAATATAAATATTTTGTCAAACATAAGCCTAGGTTCTTCCACCCAGAAGCTCCTTTCAGCAAAATAAATCTAAACCACTCTCCTCTCAGCCAGAATAAGCTGCTTCTCTCTGACAACGAGCAATTTTATTCCAGTGAGAACAAAATAAGGGCATCACTCACAGCAGTTACTACTTTTCAGGACAAGTTTGTCATTCTTGTTTTTTTTAATTTATTCCTCTGGTATTTACTTGATGAGAAATTCAGTACCTCTCTCCCTTCCTGTTCTTTTACAAAGGACACATGTAAAAGCAGTACTAGAAAGGCAGCAGTTTAGATACACAGCAGAAGGACACTGTGCCTTCTGGGAAGGCTACAAGGAAACCTGGCATTCATGGGGTAGTTTCTAAGCTCAAACCACCAGAACGTGTGCCACAAAAAGACCACAAACCATCCCCAATCCCACCTCCACCTTCCTAAACATCATACATAAGTATTAAGACAAAAGGTGAAAGTGAGCCTCCTGAGTGTAGCTCATTTTTTATCCTCATTTGGTTTCAAACAGAAAAAGCATTACAGCACCACTGCCCTTGGCAGCTTCTGGTTCTAAAGCAACATTCTATACATGATTTTGTGGGAGCAAGGAGAATGCTGCCTATTAGGAAAGCTGCCTCAGTGATTTCAGCAACAACTCATCACTCATATAGGCTTCTTAATTAAATCCCACATCAAACTTGTCTAAATATGCCAGGGTGGCTCAGGAAGGAAAAGTTGGGGAAGATCTTTCAAGTGGTATGAAAAGGGAGAAGATTCTTAGGAAAAAAACCAGAACATACCTCAGGGATATGTTATTTCAAGGAAATGAACTTGCTGCAACACAAGGTGGGAGAAGTGCTCGTGAGGTGCACTTCTGGATCACATCCTTCACACACTGACGGGGCGTGAAAATGACCTCTGCAAGAGCTCCACACGGTGATGAATGAGGCCAGTGCCTTGGGGATGTCTGCATCAAGCATTCACACAAGTGAGGATGAAAATGCTCAAGGCAGCAAGCACTTGAGGAAGCAGCCAAAAAAAGGTATCAGACGCTCAGAAAATTGACTCAGATGGAACATAAAATGCCCTTAAGAGAAACAACTGAAGTGCAGATGAAACCCTGTCCAGCAAAGACGCTCTGCACAAAGCTGCAGATGGATGACAGGAACATCAGCAGAAGGATGCAGCTACCCAGTGCCAAATTCTGCAAAACATGCTTTCCAAGGCACTTTTCCTCAGCAGTAAGCACAAACTGCAGAGCTTAACACAGCTACAGGGGCCTGTGCTGCCCAGGCAGGTGAGGAGAGAACAGCACAGCTTTCCAGTAAAGGCCTGCTGTTCAAGGATACAGGCCACAGTAAAAGGGAGCTGTGATAACAGAATATTAATTTAGAAAGAACCAGCAAGGGGAGCTGAGACAAAGCCAAAAAGACAACAGATCGTTAAGGCTTAAAAGGACCTTCTGTAGCTTCCTCTTGCTTCATGTCCCTGTAGTTTGCTAATGTTACAGCACATTAAAAATATGCTGTCAAAGGGATTGAGAAAAAAGTGGATTGCTCAGTAAAAAGGGGAAGTTTTGGGGAGGGGCTGGAAACCCAAGTTTCTAAGGGAGTATTCAAGTATGAAAAAGATTTGCGAGTGCTGATGTTCTGAGGAAGCTGTGACAGTCAAAGAAATATGTAAAGACTATAAATACTACAGAAGATTTTTTTTTTCTTTTTAAAGATGAATCAATAATAGTGTCAATAAAGGAGTAAAGGATTGAACCTCGAAGTATTGAAGAGATTGCAAAGACTTTTCCCAACTCTACCAGCCAAATGATCTGAGAAAAGAAAATGCTCATGGAAACATCCCTGAAAAGTCACAAAAATACACTACAGGAGGGCAGAAAACACACATGCTTTTGAGAAGTACATATGCACTAAAATGAGGGAAGTACTAAGGCCAAAACTTCAAAACATGCAAACTCCCTAAAATCTAGAAATAACAGCTTAAATTACTATGGAGGGTTAAAAAAAAATCCAGCAGGTTTCTTACACAGAGCACTATTGATGCATTACATGTCTGTCTTCCAAATGAACCACAAAGGTCAGACTTATTTAAAAAAAGGTTCTAAAAAAAAATTAAGAGGGGGTGAAAGTACAACTTCAGTGATGTTACTTAAGGATCCTGGGCAACACAGAAAGTATTTTTCATTTAAAACTCATTTTCAGAAATCATTTGTCAAACAGCCTGAGCTTAACTGGTCACTTGATCAACTTTCATTTTTGTGTCAGAGGCAGGAGCAGTTTTGAGAGGCACAGCTGACATCCAGCTCGAATGAAAAGGTGGACACCCACTCATGCTGTACCTCTATATAACACAGATAAATTCTACTAGAATACTGGTTAACACATCTGCACATATTAATATATTCCTTAATCCACCTGCACCTATTAATATATTCCTGCTGACACCCCCAAGCTTACAAGCTTTCGTACTGCTCTGAAGAGTGTCAGCACAGAGCAGCTTCTGGGCACAAGAATATTGGTATCTGATCATTAAAGGCAGCCTCTACATGACACAGGGAAAAAAAACCACAGACAACCCCACAAAACACTTATTTCCTGTTTTAGGGATATCACTTCTACTTCAGAGGATGAACATAGTGAATGAGATATTTATTTAGAGCTTACCAGAAAGTAAGCCAATTATTCAGAACAAATCCTCATGAATCAACAGAAGAGAAAGCCAGATGTGCTTATTCAGCCAGCATGGGAGGTACAGGCAAGTCCAGGTGCAGATGGGAGCCTACAGCACTGACTATATATAGTTACCATTTCCATTTTTGCTCCTCTTCTTTTTTCGGCTTCTTTCTTTTGTCCGCTTCAGGGACTTTCTTATCTTTGCTCTTCACTTTCTTTGCTTTGCTGTCCTGCAAAATGAGTAAGAATCTGTTAGAACAAGCTACTGTATTTCCCCCTCCCATGAAAAGATGTGTTAAAACTAAAAGACTCTCTCTTGGGGTATATAAGAACTGAATTCCTGTGGCTTCACCACATAAATGTGCTCTTAGATCATCCCATTAAGTCAAAGTCTGCTGATGGTCCCACTTAAGTTTTCAGCCAAATTCTTTTACTTTACACTAGGGAGATGCTAAATGCACACAGCCAGTTATTCTGTCTCACCTGATAAGGGCAAGTCTGGGCCATGGGAACAGAATTGCTGAGTTACAGAGCCTCCTCCCTGGCCTGCACCGGTGTGTTTGGTCTGGCAGATGCCAGAGCACAACCACCATTGTCAGGTGGCTTCTGGGATTATGCTGGTGTATGCTTAGTGTAGAGACACTTCCTTTGAAGGGAAGAATTAACCTTACTGCCAGAAGGTGCTGCAACGTGTCTCACAAGGGGGTCTTTGCTACATGGGGAGTGTAGTTTGTCAGTCTCAAATTACGGCTAACCTTTTCCAAGTCCCTCTCCAAAGAAATTTCCACCTAGGCTCCATCTAAATGCTTTAAGCTTCCTTCTAGCATCTCATCTCTGTTTCATCTCCCCTGCCTCTGAACCCTGCCATATCATCTGTGCAATTACCACATGTTGTGAGCAAGACTCCCCTGCCCCCTGCCAGCTCCTTAACAGAAGGATTGTGAATTGCCTGGAACAGTCTGGAAGTTCATGTCCTGGAGGCATTTTCTCCATCCATTGTTTTAAGTGTAGGAAAGAAAGTTTCTCTGATTTTTTATACATTATAGTTCAGATAAGTTAATATCTGCACCACAGGGGGATCTGCCATACACTGCTCTGTTCCAGACAAAATCACATTCCCTCTGCTCTGCATAATTTCACACCAAATAGCCTGTCTTTTCTTGATCATAGAAATATACTTGTCTGTCATATTACCTCTTCCTCCTCTTGTTTCCTTTTCTTTGCTTTCTTGATGTCTTCTGTTTTGATTTTCTTGGGTTTGTAGTCAGCACTAAGAACAAAAAGACTTGCTGATGAAAGCGATCCATTTTCCAGTACAAATAATGAGAAGTCAAAGATACAGAAAGTTTGTGTGCACAAGCTTGCAGTATCTCTGGCATTTTTAATTTCTAAAGAATATAATTTATACCCTACTCTATGAGAAGACTCAATAATCCCAATCCAGCACAACAGCCTACAAAACCCACAAGATTTTACTGTCAATCCCTCTCCACAAGTTTCACACTGCTGAAGCAAACACCTTCCTCGATGAAGAATCGATTCAAAAGCATTAGTAGCCACCTTATTGGCATGTTCTATCCCAACTCTTTTTCCAGTCATCAGTCTGGGATCTTGCCCACAAGGTTCACTTTTTGCACCCCCCACTAGTTCAAACAACAGTGAAATTGAGTACTGGAAAATTACATAACAAAACCTCATTTCCAGTGAGGTTGGAAAAGACCTCTGAGATCATCAAGTCCAACCCATGACTCAACACCGCCTTGTCAACCAGACCAGGACACTGAGTGCCACATCCAGTTTTTCCTTAAACACCTCCAGGGACAGTGACTCTACCACCTCCCTGGGCAGCCCATTCCAACATCTAATCACCCTTTCTGTAAAGAAATTCCTCCTTATGTCCAACCTAAACCTCCCCCTGGTGCAGCTTAAGACCATGTCCTCTTGTCCTGTCCCTTGTTCCCTGGCAGCAGAGCCTGACCCCCACCTGGCTGCACCCTCCTGTCAGGGAATTCTGGAGAGTGATAAGGTCACCCCTGAGCCTTCTTTTCTCCAGGCTGAGTGTGACTGCACTCAGGATGATCTGCTCCATAACCTTGTTGGGCACTGAGGTCAGGCTGACAGGCCTGAAGTTCCTCAGATCCTCCTCCTGGCCCTTCCTGTGGATGGATGTCCCATTGGCACCTCCAGTCCTCTGGTGATCCAGGACTGGATAAATGATGGGAGACCAAACTACGGAGCTCTTCCATCAGCTTCCTCAGCACACTCGGATGAATCCCATCCAGTCCCATAGAACTGTGAGCACCTGAGGGGCTCAGCAGGTCACTGACTGTTTCCTCCTGGATTGCGGGGGGTCCATTCTGCTCCCCATCCCTGTCTACCAGCTCAGGGACCCATCTGCCCTCAGGATAACCAGTCCTACTGCTGAAGACTGATACAAAAAAGGCATTAAGTACCTCAGCCTTCTTCTTGTCTCTGGTAACGTATTTCCTCTGGTATCCAATGAAGAATGAAGGTTTTCCTCAGCCCTCCTTTTGTTATTAACTTATTTATAAAAACACTTATTGTCCTTTACAGAAGTGGCCNTCAGCTTCCTCAGCACACTCGGATGAATCCCATCCAGTCCCATAGAACTGTGAGCACCTGAGGGGCTCAGCAGGTCACTGACTGTTTCCTCCTGGATTGCGGGGGGTCCATTCTGCTCCCCATCCCTGTCTACCAGCTCAGGGACCCATCTGCCCTCAGGATAACCAGTCCTACTGCTGAAGACTGATACAAAAAAGGCATTAAGTACCTCAGCCTTCTTCTTGTCTCTGGTAACGTATTTCCTCTGGTATCCAATGAAGAATGAAGGTTTTCCTCGGCCCTCCTTTTGTTATTAACTTATTTATAAAAACACTTATTGTCCTTTACAGAAGTGGCCAGATTAAGTTCTAACAGAGCTTCTGCCTCTCTAATTTTCTTTCTGCATGACCTAAAGAGATCCTTAAGCACTTTTGGAGTGGCCTACCCCTTTTTCCAAAGTTGATACACTCTTTTTCTTTGAGTTCCTGCTAAAGTTCCCTGCTCAGGTAGGCTGGTCTTCTTCCCTGCTGGCTCATCTTCTGGCACATGGGGATAGGCTGCTCCCATGCCTTCAAGATTTCTGTCTTAAAGCATGTCCAGCCATCCTGTACCCCTTTGTTTTTAAGATNGAGAGATCCTTAAGCACTTTTGAAGTGGCCTACCCGTTTTTCCAAAGTTGATATACTCTCTTTTTCTTTGAGTTCCTGCTGAAGTTCCCTGCTCAGGTAGGCTGGTCTTCTTCCCTGCTGGCTCATCTTCTGGCACATGGGGATAGGCTGCTCCCATGCCTTCAAGATTTCTGTCTTAAAGCATGTCCAGCCATCCTGTACCCCTTTGTTTTTAAGAGCTGTTTCCCAAGGGACTCTCTGAATCAGTGTCCTGAATAGGCCAGAGTCTGCCTTTTGGAAGGAAGTCCAGGGCAGAGGTTCTGTTGATGCCCCTCCTTCACCAAGTATTGAAAACTCCATCATTTCATGGTCACTATGCCCACGACAGCCTCCAACCACCACATCTCCCACCTGCCCTTCTGTTTGTAAACAGCAGGTCCAGCAGGGTACTACCCCTGGTAGGCCACAGCTGCCCTTACCAGCTGAGACAGAAAGTTCTTTTGCACACACTCCAGGAACCTCCCAGTCTGCCTCCCCTCGGCTGTGCTGAGCTTCCAGTAGCTATCCGGCAGGTTAAAGTCTCCCACAAGAACAAGGGCTGGCAACGGTGAAACGTCAGCCAGCCACTTACAGCACAGTTCAGCCACCTCTTCATCCTGGTTGGGTGGTGTGGAACAGACTCCCAGCAGGGTATCTGCCTTACCAGCCATCTCCTTGATGCTCATCCATAGGCACCCAACCTTACTGTCACTATCCTCGAGCTCTACACAGACAAAACACTCCCTAATGTACAGAAACACCCCAACTCTTAATCTTTCCATTGCAGATGTGAGACATCACACAAACCTAGCAGAAGGCAGCAAGTGATTACACAAAAGAAAAGATGTCCCGCCCATATCTCTTGGAAACTGAGACCCATAGGGATGGAGTGCCACCATGGTGAAACCCTTCCAACCCTTTAACTCCTGACTGCTAATAAGGACAAACTACCTGAAGAGCTGGATGGACACAGTGGCAGATCACAGAGAGCTGGAACCGAGCTTGTATCTCAATGGGTTCCTGTGTCAGGCAAACATCTCGTGTGTTTCTCTTTGAGACAACCACCCTCAGCGTAACTTATGACACATTGAGACTCCAGGAAAACCACGCCAGGCAGTGCAGGCAAACCTCCCCCTGCCGCCAAACAGGCTGACAGTGCATTTTCTGCCTCTTGTGCAGTCATTTCCCTGCCCAACAGAAACCACTGCAGCCACTTAGCTACGTTAACACCTCACGTGCTCACATTTCTGTTTTACAATCTTCATCAGTCTTTACCTGCCTTCTGGGGTTTTCCTTTTTTATTTACTAGTTCTGCAACATTTCACAGCACCATCTGCAGAAGCAGGTAATGGCAATTTGCCTTGTACAGCACAAATACTATTCCTGCTCTCCACAGAGAACTTGTAACAGCGTAAGGAGTCTGGTCTCAGACCTCCAGTACCCATCTCAGGAGGTCCTGCTGATCACTTGAAACTCCACCTGCTCCCTCAACGTTCTCTTTTTTAAAACTAAAGGCAAACATCCAAGTCACCAGCACCCACGCCACTTACTCATCATCTTCTCGAGGTCTCTTCAGGAGTTTGGAGTCCTCTTTAGGAGATGCATAAAACCCATCATCATCTGGTTCATCTTTAATACGTGGTGGACTACAAAAAGAAGCAAAAAAACATGGTTCTACTTTCAAAAAGAGGAATTTTCCTGGAAACCAGCAACAACTAAGTTTTAAGAAATAATAATCTGCAAAATGGGCACATCTTTCATGAAATGTGCTGCCATCACAAGACCCCAAAGACTTGAGATGTGTCATTTTCTGAATACCCACAGACAGCGTAAGGAGAGTCATTCAACATCTACACATTTGCCATTTCTCAAGCAACATCATGTTCAATTTCAATGGCTCAAAGTTCATTTTTTTTCTCAGAGGTTTTGAGTAAAAACAACTGCAGCTTCCAGCACTTTCAAATACACTTAAAAAATGAAACGCCTATATGGAGTCAAATGCAGGATGTTATTTAGTTCCAACTCAATATCCTTATTGAGCCTTCTAAGAGAGAAAAAGATTATCAACTAAACAAAGATTTGAAAGCTATTCCCTGGAATATTTTGCCAACTAAATATTGAGGCATGTGAAAACCAGAAAAGGAAACAAAGATTTGGCAAAGTTAAACAGATCAGTCTCTTTTCACTGTCCAAACTGCAGGAAGCAAACAATCCTGTCCCTTTCAACAGACCACAAAGTTAGGCTCAATGTTTTCAGCCATAAGGTCCCAAGATATTAGCAATAAGAAAAAAAATAGCGTATTAGTGCAAGAGAGACTGTTCTGTTAGCCAAACTCATTATTTCTAGATTTCACAGAAACATTTCACCGATCTTCATAAGGAAAAAGATGCCTCAAAGAGTCCAAAATTACATTTTGAAGCACTTAGTGCCATCTTGGGCTTCCTTATTCATGTCCCACCAGCAATTTCTATACCAAACTGACTCAGTTTCCAAGTCAACATGCGGATTTTGCAATCAGATGGAGTAGGAGTTAAAACAAGCAGCATTCAGCTTTGTAGACCACAGTCAGCAGGAGACATTAGGGAGTCTCCTGTTAGCTGGCAGCGTGTCCATGAAGCAGAGCAAGCAGTTTGCTCCTTCCCAGCTCTAAAGCCACTGCAGTGCTGGAAGATGCAGCTCAGGGGAGATACATACAAGCTGCTCTACGAAGCCATTTCTGTTGCATCGCCTGTAATTAAGACACAAGCCTGCAGCACAGAGACAGTTGCAAAACATCTATGGAAAAAAAGGTAACATATTCTCCCTTTCAGGCAGAAATGTAGAACTACTGTTTGTAAAGTCAGTAGGAATTTTATCTATTTTAACACTGTCTATTTTAACACAGAAGAACTCCACAATGTTTTGTAATGGAAGAAATAAAGTGTGAGTCTGTGAAAAGAAAGGAGCTGTATGACCAAGCTGAACCTTGACTTGCATTGTTTGCAAGACTGTAACACTGCTCATTGTACCAAGTCTTAAGGAAGAAAATCAAAACCAGCTGAGTGTGGACATTTTTCCCTGCAGAACTTGTAAAAGAATATTTCAGTAGGAAAAAAAAAGAAAATAATCACTTTATTCTTAGCCAGCATTTGGCCCTGAAGAAGACGCAACTGTGATGGCTCCTCCAGGCTTTTCTCAAACACATGTAAAAATGCTCTTGGTCCTAAGGAGGATTCAGTTATCTTGATACGAGAACATCCAACATCCCTGGTGAGATTAGCACATCATGCAATTCTGCCGAACAGCAGAGGCTGGAGAGAGTTATTAATTGTCTGCTACACCATGAAACACCTGAATGTCACTGCTTTCTACTTCCAGAGTATTCCCCAAAGGGCCTGGAGATGGCGCCTCTGCCCTGCGCCAAGCCTGACTCCTTCCTTTGCATTTTTAAATGGGAGCAGGGAAACGAAACAGACAGAAGAACTCATGTCAGAATGGGACATTCAAAACAAACAAAGAATACCTAAATAGGCATGGGCCAGGCAGGTGCCTTCTCCCAACCTCTCTGTATCCATAGAACGTAGTGAGACTGGAAGGATTTTGTTTGTTTTGATTTTTAAGTGGATTCATAAACGGAATGAATTCATGAACTGAGTGCTGTTCTTCACTAACAGATATGGATGCATGCATCCACCATACCACACACCTTCAGTAAGTCAGTGGACTGGATTTAGCACCTTAAAAATAACCAATGGCTGGACTGTAAACAAGTCACAAGAGATCTTGGTTGACTATTAAGAAAAAGTACTCTTCTATCAATTACTCACTTTAGGTTTTTAATAAGACTACTTAGTGATGACAGATACAACACTCAAGTCCAGGAGGTTCTATTATTAGCAGGAATTTAGTAGTAGAGTAGGACATCTATGCATTTCCTGAAGGTACTTCTGATTTTACATGTCACTCTTGTCACTCCTCTGAAAAGGCTTCAGGCTGCAGTCACATACAGGAGAGACACAGAGGCAATCTGAACTGGCTTTGCTGGGTCCTGTCTCTAGCAGACTGCCTGCAGGGCTCAAGTCCCAGTTTTACAACAGAGGTTCTTTCAAACCCAGCTACCAATGTTCCCATAGTTCAGTTTGTCCTCAGTAGAATCCAGTTCCTTAATACTTAGACAAACCCAGCACATGCAGGCAGACACCAGGTATTCCACAGCTCCCATCTCCAGTTACTGGCTAAGCAGATCTACCCGTTCTGATAACTGAGAAGAACAGATCTTCCGAAGGGCTTAATAGTGCTCCAATTTTTTCTCAAGACCAAGTGAGAGGATTCAAACACTGAGCACCTATGAAAAGTCAAACTGCAGCTTTTTCCAGATCACAGACCTGATTTCTTACCTGGAGAAACCATTTTCCTTTTCCTTCTTTATTTTTATATCACCAGATGACTTCATCTGAAAAACATAAAAAGTAGGAGCTGATTAGCATTTTCCAACACAACACGGGGTATTTAACTTGCAGAAGGAACTGTGACTATCTCCATCCCCTGGAGTCCTTAGTGACCTACATGACAGAGAGGCAACATTTTCTGCAAGACTTAGTCAATTCAGTTTTTGGCCCTCCAGTTTCCTCAGCAGATTGAAATTAAGTATATAGTTTGTTCTTGCTTGGACTGAATGTGATATGACAGATTCTTCTCCTTTGTCTCTGAACCCAAGCTCGGCAAAGTGAAATGTAACGGGAAAAAATGTGGAGCCAGTGGACACAGCTCACTGTGGAACTGTTTCTATTCACATACCTGCAGATAAAGTCTTTAGGAGTTCATATCTAGCACTCCACAAACAAAGTGTCTGGGTTAGCACTGGGATAATTCTCTCCATGTTGATAAAAACTTGGAAGTACAAGCTACATCTAACCCACCGAGTTTGTACTACTCAGTATTATAAGCCAGACCCATCCTCTTGTCTCTCCCAGAGGAGACACCCACCTTCTCTTCCTTTCTCTTCTCCTTGTCTTTATCTTTGTGTTTGTCTTTGTGTTTCTCTGAGCTGCCATCTTTGTGTTTGGTTTTCTCCTTGTCTTTGTGTTTCTTTTCCGAGGAATCTTTGTGCTCACTGCAAGACAAGAGAGTGTGTTTGCAGAGGGGAACACAAGGAGATTTGACTAATACAATTTCCAGTGGTAAAGAGTCGCAGGTTTTGATGATTACAAACCCTAAAAAATAAGGGATCACCTTAACAGGAAGATCCACCACAGAATCCTGTCAGTCATCATCCATTCTCCTTGGGAGGAGGAAGAACAGGAGGGATACCACAAAATCCCAGTTGCCAAGCTTCCACTTCAGGAAAGCCCTCATCAGCCTGGACTGCTGAGGAAATCCATAGCTGCTACACTTTAAAGCTCAACACTTTAGGATGAATTCCCACTGTCTCTGCTTTTCCTCTTTTTCCTAGTCCACATAAAAGGTCACTGGAACAGAGCCGCCAGCCCCGTCAATGCCCGTGTCAGCTTTTGCTCAGACAACAGTTTGTCATTGTAGCAGCTCTCATCTCTGGAACTTAAAGAGAAAACCGCTGATCTCTATTATTCCCAAACAGATGGGAAAACCAGAGCAAACAGGATATGTGATGTCCTTGTGTTTATGCAAAGTCAAACAGAAAAGGCAGGAATAATGCTGCAGTCCTCAGCTGGGCCTGTTGATGCCACCACAGCCAGCCCAGCTCTGCTGAAACAGCCCCATCCTGTGGGGCAAGAACCCAACAAAGGTGTTTCCAAGTGAGAGGCTGGTCTGTAACTACTCTGGTGTTATGAATAGCAGTATTGAGAGTTTAAATACCTAGAATTTTTAGTCAGAACACAGGAGAAAGTGCATACAAGGAGAAGAAAATCAACCTTTACTATTCTTTTTCTACCCACTTCTGATTTCTGAGACATTAGGAAAAATTTGTACCACATTCTGAAGTTTTTCTTATCAACTAGAAAGACATACGGCTGTTTTCAAATGAAAATGAGTTTTCTCATGGAAGGACAAACCTTGAAGCCAGAAGGTGAGGCAATACTCTCAGGAGACTCAGAATAGAAACATCAAGAACTGGCCACAAGGATTAGCAGCAGTGGTGTGGAAGCCAAGCAACAAGCCTGGCAATTCTACAGGCCTTCAATACACACTTATAAGGCTGTGTGGACTCCCTGAGGTCACCCTAGGCTTTAGCAAGTCAAAGGCATGGTGTAAATCAGCATGGATAGGCACCAACCAAGCTGTCCTCCTCATGCTGGCTGTTCACACTTTCCCTTCTCAGCACTTGACTCCCATCACTACTGTTCTCTGGGACACACTGTGCTTCTCATTAGGATTACAAAATGCACTACACAAAGCTTTACTACAAAAAGGCACTTTCCTTATTTCAGTTATTTCAACACTCAGGTGCAAGCCCAAACCAATCTGGGTGAGCACAGCCCTGAAAAACAAGCCTGGAATGCTGGGCAAGAGGATGATTTTTAAAAATTACAGATTCTTTGAGACTTGTTTCTATCACAAAAATAAACTGCAAAAGGGTTGATGGCTACAGAAAACAAGCAGCACATTAACCTGTTCCCAGTCTGTGTGTGATTAGGAGCAAGGCAACCACAGTCACAAATACACTGACCCACACCCAGCTTACAGCTTCAAGGCTAGGGTGGACAAACGGATGTGAACCTGCTGAACGTCTAAATAATTCAAGCCCAGAGTAGCTTGAATAATAACACTCCAATAAATATACATTGAATAAATTGAATAAACACACACAAGCCGTCCAAGCTCAAGCAGCTAAAGCATGAAAATCCATCTCTGAAGGAAATCAGTATATTCACATACTGTGTGGCACTAAGAGATCAGCAGCAAGAGAAACCAGTTTAACTCTCTAGCAACCTCTTCATACAAAGCAGTGAAGGCGTATCTAAACATCAAAAGGCAACAGGCACTCTAGAAATGCTTGTAGTTAGACACACAGCACCACATGTTGCCTGTGAGCAGACTCAACAACTGCAGACTATTCTTACCCCGCAGATCATGTTATGTACAGTGTGCTCAGGACATGCGAGTACAGACACGGAACATCCTGACACTGGATCCTGGAAATCCACGACATGCCTGCTGCTCCTGCTCAGATCTCTCATCCCAGCTTTTGTACCCTGTTTATTCATCAGTATTCCAAACTCAAGACACCTATTTAATTTTCCTTTGCTCCAAATCAGATTCAGTGACTGACTGAAAGCACTAACCCTACACATTACCAATAATTTCTAAACTCGGGAAAAGGTCTGGAAATTCTCACTTGATGTCTTGCACCTTTATCTGTATGCCAGGTACCCCATTTGCCAAAGATTTAAGGTTGACAATTTAAGAGGGATCTCAACCTTCATATATTTAAACCAATACTCATAATAATAATATTCAATATCAATAATCAATATTCAACCTTCCTATATCAATCCAAGCTGTGGATGCCCCATCCCTGTATTCAAAGCCAGGTTGGACAGGGCTTGGACAACCTGGTCTAGTGGAAAGTGTCCCTGCCCATGGCAAGGCATGGAATGAGATGAACTTTAAGGTCCTTTCAACCCAAATCATTCTGTAATTCTACAATTCAAACATACAAGAAAAATCATAACAAACACACACACACAAGGCTCAGACCAATCTTGTTCTTTCCAAGTCTGCTTGTGTTTACTTTCTGACTTGTTCTTATTTGATATTTAAATCCTACCTGAAATAACATGTTTTACTCAGACATTAATTTGCATCTTCAAAGCATGATACAGACTGCAATCACTGGAGTTAGTGCTCTGAGGTAAAGTTCATGGCAGTGGCTGTTGCTTGAGAGTTTGGAATAGCAAAAAAGAGAGAGAGAGAAACATTTTGGTTTTCCAATGTACCATACCCATTCTCACTAGCAGCCAAAAGCACTAGCTTTCAGTATATGACTGGAAGAGCCCTGGGATGTACACAAAGCATGATTAAAAGCAAACTAATGGATGACTATCTAGATCTGCAAAGCTAAGATTGAAACAGAAACAAAATCCCATTGGCCTAGAGAGGCAGAGACAATATTGGTGTGTGCTGAATAAAAACTACAGCTGGAATAAAAAGAAGTTCTAAAGCCTCTAAAAACTTAGGCTTGTTTAAGTAGAAGCTCAAATGATATCCCTCTTGAAAGAGAGTAAGTGGCCAGTATTGAAAAGCTGTCATGCAATCTAATCTGAATGTTTTAACATGGTTTCTCAGATTTTTCAGCATCAGAGCCAGAATCAAGAAGTCTGGCTTCCTGACTCAGTCTTAGTTGTTGGTTTTAATTTAATTTTTTTATCATAAGACTATCCTTCCCCTTTGCTCTGCAATGAGCAGTAAATTTCTCACCCAAGCAATGAGGGTTCAGATAACCTAAGGAAACTCTGTCTCCATTTTCACTTTGCAGCTTCATTTTCCAAAGATCAGCGCTGGTGGCTTGGCCCTGAGGTTCTGCTTGCTGCTGCTCCCGGTGACTGGAAGGAATTCCCTAGATAAAAATCTGGTATCGTGTACTTTTCACTCCAATGTTAAAAGAGAGCATAAATTTCTTTCCCTTATTTGTAAGTAGCCTGCTTGTCAGCCCTGTGTGTTTCCAGACACTGGACCACAGCTCTTCAACATCTCAGCACGAAACTTATGACATGTGCATCAAGGAAGGCTTGTGCCCTCTTCTCTTGGAGGGATGGAAATCTCCATCTCCCAGAAAAGCTCCCTTGGAAATGAGCTGATAACAAAGACCTCAAGCAACAATCCTTAGAAGAGGAACTTCTTTTTTCTCCCGAAGCAAAGCAAGTTGCTCTCATATTAACTGCAGTCAAGCTGAGCTGCTTTGGTCTTTCATTTGGCTCAGATACACGTGAGCCTACAGGGAACATGATTTAACCACCACACTAATCTCAAAAGAAAAGAGAAGGCAACAGGATGCCATCCTTACCCTGAAGATGGAGTTTCAGCCTTCTATCAGAAAGCTATTTCCAGACAACCTCAAAGCTATTATTAGGAGGGACTGGAAACAATTTAAAGATCAGAAGTCTACCTTCCTGGTCAATTCAAAACTGGAAAAAAAAATCACTTTTCTTTAAAGAAACCAAGCAAAATGGTCTCAAGATCACACGCACACTGCTAATTTTATCTTGAATTCATTGTTCAGGGCTCTGTGAATCCTTTGTTACCTTTCCTGCACATACCTCTCTGCCAACAAGCCAACTTGGAGTCATGGAAGTAGGACAGCAAAACCCCTGAAAGACAGAGGGAAGCTTCAGGGGAAGTTAGCCTGAAAACAGGACAACAGCATCATAACAATTGCTCATACCCAGCCCTGCTGAGAAAATAAGATTTCCCTTCTCACTCAGATCACTGCAGTTGCATCACTGCAACAGAACTCAGAGTTGTACCTCTTGAAGGTGTTTAATGCTGACAAACCTGCACTGGTTGTGTTTTTTTAAGGCAACCAAGTGTAGCGGGAGATCACATTAACACAGGCAGAACAAGGAATTACATCATCTCCAGGTGTACTACTGGCTTAGTTCAGACAAAGGCCAGGTGAGTACACACCTCTCCTGAAGCACTCCATCCTTTGTGCCAGCCTGCTTACTGTCTTCCATTTACAGTTTTACTGTGAACAAGGACATCCAAAGGCTGGGGAGAGCTCAGGCTGAAGCACATGAAGCAGAAAATGCATCAGAAGAAGCCATTTCCCTTGTAAGCAGGGATATATTTCCCAGTGAGGATGCCTGCAGGAGAGAGGAGAGGGAGAGGAAGGGAGCCCGGGCACCTGGCAGCAGCTGCTCAGGCCGAGATCACATGGGAAAGTCACAAGTGGAAAGTGTTTCCAAAGAACAGCAGATGTGCAGATCACAGCTTCCTCCTTCAAACTGCAACAGCTTCGCAGTAATTTAACACTGCATTCTTCAGGTGCCATTTATGTACGTTAATAATCCCTTCCCAGGCCCCTTCCATTCCAGCTTCAAAACCACAAGCTGGGAAGGATGCTTTATCTAAAGTGTCTCTTATTTCCTCTCTCTGCTGTAATTAGCTCGTGACAGGGAATCTGCTACTAGCGAGTGCCAGAGCCGGCTGCCATCGGAGCTGTGCCTACTCGGGAGCTGCTGCAGCACAACTGAAGCATAAAACAACAGGGAGTTGTGATTTCAGTGCAGCCCAAAACCACGGTGGGGACAGGGCACAGGTGACACAGCCCGTGTCTCGTTTGACACAGTACAGTATTAATGGAAACCTGTGATCACATCCAGGCTAATGCACACCAAGAGCTGCCTGTGCAGGGAGCACTTCCAAAGCAGCAGCACCCCAGGGAAGGCCAGGTTTTCAGCTGGCTTGCAGGATATTATGCTGTTAGAGGGTTATCATATGAAATTACAGGGAATAAACACGTGAACCCCAAAGGTTTTGCTGGGTTTCTGGCAATGCAATGAAACAACCTGAAACCATTCTTCCCAGTGGTGAAAGGAGGCTTTTCACAGATAACAGATCAAGCCTTCAGCACGAGGAACAAGATAATCAACAGCTGATAAAAACTTTAGGAATTAGAACAATATTCACACATCGAAATGAGGATCATGCTTAGCACATGCTTTCTATGGAGATGTGAGAATTAGAAGACTACTAAAAAGCAAACATTTTTTACTACTGGAAAGCAGTGTCACATTAGAAAACTGCTCGAGGTGAACTGTGCACTAAAATGGGGTAGAAAAACAAACCCACCTGTGCTAGTGAACAGCAGGTGTGAAGTCTTTCCTTGAAATTGCCTTTACCCCCTTAACCCCTACACTGGGTATCCCTGCCTCTTCCTGCCCCCAATGCACACCATTCCAAGCAGATCAGGATCACATAATAAACCAGAGGAGGTGTGCAAGGAATCTGAACTGAAATTTATCTTCATCCATGGCTAGCAAACACCCAGAATCTGTGTTTTTCCTAGCAAAACCATAAAATTAGAAGATGCCAGAGAAGATGGGGGTCTATGAATCCCTTCTGTGTTCCATGCCTCGGTTCATCCCAAGCTGTGATCACAAGAGATTTAGTAAATGGAGGAAATATGCAATCTGACAGAAGATTTTCTTCCTGCGGCTCCGGTGCCTGTCAGGCTGACGGCACGGCTCAGTGCTGCAGAGCAGCCTCCCCGCTCCCATTCCCTGTCACAGCCAGCCCTGCCCTCCTCAGGCTCCTGGCAGCCCACTCTCCCTGCAGAGAGCCCAGGACACCTGGCACACAGACACCTGCTACTGCCAACACTTCCAACCTGCTCCTTAACAAGGCTTGGCTCCAAAGGACCTGTTATTCCATTATTTTATGTGGTCTACTTGTCTGAAACACTCAACTCCCACAGATCAGAAATCTATTGCCACATGGGATTTGTTTCATTTTATTTTTATAACCACTGACATTTATATTTAATGGATGTGTATTAGATTTTTGTTTGGAGACCAGGAAGTACGGGGCCGAGAAAATGAGCAAAAAACCACACTTTGTTGGATAGTGATGTGGATTTATTCCTTGATACAGACTGTTCTTAAGTGGGCTTTGCATTTTCTTTCCTTGAGGGGTGACGGGAAGGTCTGAGGCACACAAATGTTCTCTCCCAGTTTACTACAGCTGTAAATGAGTGGTTAAGACACAGAAGTGTCATCTTGAGAGTGGGAGAGGAGGAAAGCAAGAACCAAAATTAAGAAGTTCTACATACCACTCCACACACTTCTGTCATATGAAATGAAAATTGTCTATTTTAGGTATTTCGGAGACTTATCTTGGCAGTTTAGATCCTTCAAAGACTGGATACAGGAAACATTTATTCTCCTGCATTGGAGTTGTTCTGTCTTCTCGATGCAGGTTTTATTTTAAAAGCCTTTTTTAAGTACAGGACAGGAAATGAAACTGTCAAACTATTACAGACAGACACAAAAACGATCTGCTTCAAACACAACCACACACTGCTCTTAACTGTGCCCAGTGTGCACTGTGCTTCTCAGAATGCAATCAGGGGCTCTTCACACACCACAGATAAAATGTCACAGAGGTACCAATTCAAGTCTCCCAGAAAACAATGGCTTCAATTTCTGCTAAAGCACCATTCAGCCTCTTTTGAGAACTACCAAAGATACAGCACAGCTTTTGCAGTAACACAGCAGCTTTTTGGAAATACAGAATGGATTTTGTGAAGATTTACACGCAATTCTATAAATCTAAGATAAACTTTTCTGAAAGATTAATTTTACACCCTTTTATCAAGCGCTTTAAAAATTCCTCATACGGGTAAAAACCATTGAAAACTCCCCATTCTTGTTTCCTTGAGATTTTTTCTTTAATTTCTACCACAATTATGGCTATTTTTCACTTGTTTCTCATTGTCAAAGGAGAAACTTCAGTACTAACAGGCAGGCTTTTTTCCTTCAAACAATGGTTACCTAAAATCTGATTCTCACAGACATAACTTACATTTATGGAATTGCATGGGTGACAGCTGAATCAAAGGATTTAGGGAAGAAATGTTTAAATTTCAAACATTTCTATGAAGCTTAGTTACAAGTCTGTTTTTACACAGCAAGCAGCCAGGTACCCTGTGCATGACTGAGCATGAATGGGATAGTGAAGATTCTGGAGCACTCCTAAAGGAGTGATCCAAAGAGGATCACAGGCATGTCCATGTATGTTATCTTCCCAGAAAACCACCTTCAAGGATCTCAAGATTCAGCACTATAATACATTCATTTTCAAGGTGGCAGCCTTGAAAGGCAGCAAACACACCACAGTGTGCACTCAGCCCGGGAGAGTGAAGTCCTCCCTTGTGAAGGAACCTGAGGGGCAAAGCATTATTGTGTAATCTCTCCCCCAAAATGCCTTGAACAAACCCCCTGTGTATGCCACCCACAGAGAGGGATCTTGTTTTGGGACCCCAGGATGCAGCAGATACTGCATTCACAGGACTCACCAGCACTTAACAGAGACATGAAAACAACTGGGAGCATTATGCACAGTGCCTAGAAAACATGATGCCTTTCCCAGAGGGATTTCAAGACAACATGGTAGGGAGGAAGGAAGTACTTCAAGATAAGGCATGATTACATATCACCTCCTGAGCTACACCTCGCAAAACATCGCAGCCATTCTATCTTCTTTCCACTGTTTTGGTATTTATTGTTTGCGAAATCAGCTTCAAGTTATGAGCCATAATTAGTTCTTCCAGTTAAAAACACGCTGACCATTTCCAACTCCTACACAAATGAAGTCAAAGCATTAATGAATTTGGGAATTTAAAGACAGTGCTTACATTACTCCTTACAAAAGAATGTGCTCTGCTAAGATTGCAGGAGAATGGTTTTTCAAGCGAAGCAATGAGCATTTGGAAATGTGAGGCAGTCAGTTTTGGGGTGCACGGTGATCAGGAAAATGAAAACTAGAAATCAAGGCAATACAGACGTGTGAACAAAGGCAGAGAACGTGTCCAAAGCATTTCATCCTTGTTGTGAGAGCCAGCAAATGCAAGTTATTTGGCCTACGGTTTTCCTCCATCAATCATTTACTTTCAAAAAAAAAAAAGGACACATTATGGAACAGTAGGCTTGTGCAACTTCTCAAAAGATCACAGAAAATTTAATTCAAGCGTGATCCCAATAAAACAAACCCACTGCTCTGCACAGACTCCCTCCTTTTCAGGCTTCTTTTTAATAGAAACCATTGTTAACACAAGCTTTTTTGTTCCTTTACGGACAGTGCTATCACAGTTGCACAGCAATTACTTAATACACTCGCTTGCCCACAGCATAAATACTATCTGTCATTCACCAAGTGTCACACCAGAAATGCTCCCCTCCAGGGACTGTTTTTTGCAAGTTTTGGTGGCAATGTAGGCTCCACGACACTTGTGTGTCAGGAGTTACGACGAGGAAAACTTCGAGTAACATCCTGGCTGTGCCTCGTGCTCCGCCACACCAAATCATCACATAGACCTCCACATCCTGGTTCCTGCAGCTCGTAGCCCAGACTAGGGAGCAACTGGACCATGGAAATCACCAGCTCAAGAGCTACAGGCCATCACATCAGTGTGAGTGACCTGGCAAGTGACTGGCATCAAACACCTTCCCCATACAGTGGCAGTGTAGTGCACAAATCACACCAGACAAAACAGCACGCGATCCTTTGGAATCCATCTAAGCCAGCAGTTTCCCAGTGCTGCCTCACACAGCTGAGACATTCAGCCACTGTGGTGGCAGGCCAAGGTCAGCACCACCATTCTGGGGCACCATCTTTCCAGGCACTCTTTAGTAGCCACATGGGGGTCACTGTGCTAAAGCAGTGGGGGTTTATACCAGCATGAAGAGAACTCCCCATTTCTGACAAACAACTGGAACCACACACAAAAGATTATGAACAAAACCCATCAATCTGCATGAAGGTGAGGCTGTGCTAGTTTTCTACACCTTTAACAACACTAAGCTACAATAATCTTTTATACCTCAGCATCAGCTCACATTTGCAAGATACACAGCTTCAGCCACCCACATGGAAATGCAGGCAATGACAAAAATCAGGCTTAAAGCACCTACACTTATAAAAACCACACTCAAAATGTAGCAATTCCATACTCATTTATTATCAGAGTAATTCTTGTAAGACTGCACATTCAATGGTGTTTTAGCCTACGAAGACTTCATCCACTTTTTCCTCACCTATTACTGTGCTTGGACTTTTCCCGGTCTTTTTCCTTGTCCTTCTTGTGCTCTTTGTGCCGGTGTTCTCGGTCTTTGTGTTTATCTTTGTGTTTGTGAGAATCTGTAAGCAGAGAGGCAAAACAAAAGAAATTAAATTGGGAGAAAACTCCACACCTCCCTCGTGAACCTCTGCGTTTCTCCCCACCGCATTCTAGTACTTCTGTGTTTCAAAATTTGTAACAAAAATCTTGGTTTCAGAGGTCCTAAATGGATTCATTGTTCCTGCAGCACAAGTTAATTCATCTTGGCAACAGCTGCATTTACATGGTCTTTAGTTCAACGACCTTTAAATGCTTTATAGACCCTGAAGAAATGCAATCCTTCCATTAACTAGGTACCTGTGGATACAGCAAGTTCAACCTTATTTGGCAGATGGGCAGCCTGGCTTCCCATGCCTCCAAGTATTTATGCTGAATACACAGAAAGGATATAGGAACAAAGCATAAAACTGAGGCGTTAGGCCTGGTGAATCCCAAATTTTAAGATTTCTACTTCCACAAGTATTTAATCTTGACAAAGCATCCCCTTCTTCTCCCTGCTCTGAACTAAAACCATCTTATTCTTATCCCCAACAGTACATAGCATGACAGGCAGAAATCAAGGAAAATGGGGAGTAATGGCAGCAGATGAAAAGAAAGGGTGAAAAGAAGAAGAGCAAGAATTCTCTCCTCCTGCTTCTCTACTGCAGGACACCTTTACCTCCCTCCAATAACAGCCCCACCAAGAAAATCCAACCTGACAGGTGTAATGAGCTGTGTTGGTGGCCATCCACCTACACGGGTCAGGGCTGGTCCCAATTATGTGACAGGTCAGAAATGGGAGTTGGCACTCAAGTGAATCTACGGGAACACAGTAATTTTATTGCTATCAGTTTCTACTCTGAGTGACACTTCCCATCCTCAGTGACAACTGTGCTGTACAATGAAGTCCTTTAAAGCACCAAGGAAATTAATTCAGAAGAGAAAAAGAGCAACATAGTTGAATTGTAAATAAACCCATTTACAAGCATTTTTTTACAAGTATATTAAAAAGGAGCGGAGGCAGAACTAGCACCTCAAAGCCACCTCAAAAGGCCATTCACAGCCAAAGTCAGTGTGACGGGAGGAGTGTGTGCAATGCCCAAAGACTCCCCCCAGGTTTTGTTTTAAACATGCTACTCAAAAGTAACCAAAATTAAGCAGCATCTTCAGGAAACCTAAAAGCTGTGCTGACTTTGGCACTTGTTTTTCAGATATCAGGGCTAGGATTTCCACCAGAGATCTTGGATGTAAGGTATTAATGCTTAATTAATTGTAAAGATGCTACCACGCCTCTAAAAAGACTCCTATCCCTGCACTAAGAATAGGAAACTGCAACAAAAGGATTTTGTGACTTTCAGAGTCACATGGGAAATACACTGCAGAGCCAGGAACAAACCTCATCCTCCTGACTCCAAGTCTTGCGCCACAAATTCATTTTTCTCCTTAACTGACACCAGCTCTTATAACCTCAAAACATTCAAATGGATTTAGAAGAAACATACCCACAGAACATGATTTTAACCTATTGCTTTCTGTAACTTCAGGGTTTGCTTTCAGACACCTGCAGAAAGACCACATAAATCAAGATGGGAATGCTGACATTCAAGCCTCCAAGTTGCCTTCTGCACCTTTCCTCCATCCTCCTGAACTCGGCGATGTTCCCCAGTGCTCTGGTGTACACAGTGCACACATTTAAATCACAGGTCTCAGTTTTCTGTATTTTGATACACAGGCACGTGGCAGGTTATGTGGAACATTTGGTGTTACAGCATAAAGCACCCAAGAGTTTTCAAGTACCTAAAGAGCAAAATCCCTTTCGCAGCAGGCAGAGTCTGCAGGCATCTCCAGCAACTGTGTGGGGACCGGACACCCACACGCTCTGAACTGCAGAGAAGCAGTTTCTCTGAGCCCTTCTTCTCACCAGGACAACACACATTTCACTGGCAAAAATGTTTTCACAGTGCGTTTCACACTTACGATTCTTCAGTTCAGCCAGGAGCTGGAAGCTCTGGCTGTTTGCAAACTGCCTGGGGTTTATTCCACAGAGGGTTTACTCACTGATTCCCACAGCCCTGGCTGCAGCAAACAGCAGCTATTTACACCTGATGAATAGGTAAATTGCGAGAGAAACCAGCGTGATGTTGTACACAGAGCTATGTACAGTCACTGTATAGCACACACACAATCAATTTTTCCTATCAACCAATTGATGGAAAACATGTGTGACTGTGCTCAGTGCTGTTCTCTTCAGAACTTAGAGCCACACGATGACTTTTCACCAAGAAAAGCAGAAAACAGAACAGTTTACCTTGATCACCCCATTTCCTTACAGCTAACTTGTGCTTTACAGCTGAAATTAATATTTACTCTTGGAAAGCAGTTCCAGGGATATACCCTAGAACTGATGGAGCTGGATATCTGTTTCTTCAACCCTTGGCTCTGCTTACAATGATTCCGTATTTTCAGACAATTAAAGCCTGGTACTGCAGGAAAAAAAAAAAAAAGCTTGACCAGTTAAACTAGCTCTGCTTGCTAGGATTTGTTGCCAGACAGCTTTCTTTTGCTGCCTACCAAAGGACTGCTAACAGGAACGTCTTCCACAGAGCTATTCTGGCTCAAAGGCCACAGTGGCTGGGGAACAATGGGTCCCGTGCGTGGTCTCAAAAGCAGAAGCCAAAAGACGTCAAGGCAGAGCTACCTGGTGTCTCTCAGTATGAACAACACTTTAAATTTAGTACTGCCATGGAAGTCTATCTCGCAGGCGTATCTCCTAAGGATTAAATTATTCTGGAATATTTGCCTATTATTCCAACTCCATGGTGTTGGCTTTCTGACACAATGCCATGAGGTAGGTTAAGAATGAACACTTCAAAAGAGTTTATTAAATAGTCTTGAACTGACATATGTATGTCCTCAGAAGGCATTAAAGCTCTTGGTCTTTCTTTTGTTGAGGGTGGAGCTGGATGAAGTTCAGGAGACTGGGTCATTAAAAAGCACAGGATTCTTTTTTTTTGCATTCTACACAAAAATGCTTTGTTCCAGACGGGCTTTATCTAGGGGTCCAAGCCAATGGTTATTTGGTGGCTGACATGAAACAAATTTAAGCTATTTCACTCCCATTTGTGGACCCACTTCCCAGGAATCAGTGCAGCATCACCTCTGACTGAACTACACAGGCAACAGATGACTGAGTTGGGAACGGGGCCACCTCACTCCAAGCCTCATCAGCACACAGGCAATCAACGGGAAGTGTTCCTGTCTGTAATGTATCTTCCTCGATATATTTAGCATATTGATTCCTAGAAGAATCTTCCAGCCTCCAGTAACTCTCTCCCAGCTTGCAGCTGATTAGTAGTTGACTAAGTCCAGCCTCACATCAGCTACGGAAAGAGGTCTGACATTATCACACATTCAGATTTCTTTCTTGCCTTTTATACCTTCTATTATGTCTGTTCCCTCTAACACTAAACAAGGAGATAAGTAGTATTCCTTCTCCAACACTATTAGCAAAATCCTCCGTCTACTGTGAGCAAAGTTTAAACGCCCAAAAACTTGTGTGATATTTAAATATTTCTGAAAATGCAAAGTCTCTCTTCAGCACAAGGTTACAGTGGGGACAGGGGTTATGCTCACTGGGCAAGAATCCATTACCCCTGAGGCTTTCCCTTCAGTATCCTCTAACCCAAACAGAGCTTTTGGCATCTCTTCTGTTCTAGAAAGCTTGATGTCTCTGGCACTGGATCTCTGTCTGTTAATGCTGAGCCTGGTATGTCTCCAAAAGATTACCGCAGTCCCTGTACTGGTCCTGCCATTCCACTGTACCTCCAACAAATCACGAGCAGCTCTGCATTTTTGTAGGGTTGATTCATCTTTTAACTCTGCTAGATTACAAGGACGCTGATTTAAGGATGGGAAATTCTAAGTACTTTTGGTCTGTGGCTCTGTGTTGTTCCCCTCTCCGCCTTCGCTCCAGCGCTGAGTCCCCGGGGAAAGGCTGAGTCATAACCCTATCTGCAATACTTGTATATATGTCTGCCTGGAACAGGGCAGTTTTACTCTTTATCCAGGAACGGAGCTGAAAAAGGTCAGGCATCTCCAACTGCAGCATGGCAAGAACAGGGATGAAGTCAAAGAAAGCCCTCTTCCAGCAGGCAGTTGTCACCTGGAGAGGAAGAGTCCCAACAGACGGCAAAGGTGAGCGGTCCCCTTTTGTAACAAGGACAACCCTTGGCTTAATTAGCCCGGTGACAAAACAATTATGTGGGACTGTGATGTTTTAATTCACAAGGCAAATTCATTTGCCTCAAAAACACTTCTGAACACCTGTCCCTGCACACCTCCCAAAATACTACTTACATGTCACAATCAAGGGAAGCCAGGCTACTTCCTACATTAATATTTCAGTTTTGACAGCAACTTTTCTAATAAAATACTAAAATCAGAGAGGAGTGTAAGCTCTTGTGTGTCCAATCAGTACAGCTGTCAAGAGAGTAGCATTGGCACATGATACAGGATGCTACAGATGCCATTTTATCCCGTTCCCACCACCCACCTTTATTTCTCTTCCATCATTTTGCATTAGAACTATTTCTTTCTTTCTTTTTTTTTTTTTTTTAAAGAACAGAGATAAAAAAGATGTGAGCACAATCTGGTGCCTTCTAATTTTTCCCCAATTAAGTGAGGTAGCTGGCAAATTAACACCTGGTAACCTCAATTTCTGGTCAACAGTAGCTTTTCCAGATAAATATTAGCCTTTCAGATTTGCTGCCTTTCTGTTCACCTTCTTCTAAGTTTTTGTGGGCACCATTTGAATAGCTCATTAACCTGCTTACAGAGAGGTTTCTTTGTTCTTTTAAAATGTTTTACTAGATTCTGTGGACAAGGAGTTTTTGTATTTTCCTTCTGGCTCCAGAAACATCCCAGTTTATTTTCCTCTTGCTAGAACTACTTCCAATGCTGAGTATGCTTGTGTTTAGTATATTTGAAGCATCATCTCAATACTTCTCTACACTGATGTCCAGAAAGGTGATTTAAGCTTTCTGGATTCTTGGGATAGAAATCTGTGCCCAAAATCTGAAGACACAGCATGAAAAATCCATCTTGTTACCAACTAAGGAAAACATTTTTAACTTCTTGTTATTCTAATAACAATTCTGTTTCAGGTGAGTGGCTGAAATTTCTGCCCTGAGTTAAATCCAGTGCCTCAGTGTTAGTTATGTGTTACAAGACAAGCAAACAAGCTCTCAAGCATTTCAGGATCACTGGTGTGCATGAGTACAGGGCTCTCTCTTGTACTCAGCTTGAAGCATGAGCAAGAAACCCTTTGCTACTGGCAGAGAAGAAACCAGCAGGGTCTTTTCAGCCTCTGTGGAAAGGAGAAGAGAGTCTTAAAAAACACTTCTCCAGTTCCACTGCTAAATTATGCAGCTGAAAGCAAGGTAACTCTAACACTGGATTAGGTTCAAAAGCTGGTCAAGTTCAAAAACTTCCTGTCATTGGAGAAATGGTCAGTCCCTTCTCAGCTGAAACACCACCTTCATGTAAGACCATGTACTCCACAGTAGCCTCTTCACTAGTTAGGCTGAATTCTTTTCACTGGTTGTGATGCAATAGTAAGCAAAGCTTAAAGTCTCTTTATTATTGCCTAAATGAAATAATTTTACTGATTTGTTCCCTCCCCCACAGGCTTTCCTGTTAAGCATTCATCTTAAAATGCAGATTATCAGAAAAAGGCTTCTTACTTTCAAGTTTGGGGGGTTTTTTTACCATTTATTTTGTCTAATCATATTCCTTTTAAACTTTTAATTTCTTACATTTGTATACAAGGACTACTATTAAAATGACCACAGTTTAGTTGATGAAATGATGCCAGGAAGGGTTATGAGTGTTCAAACATGTGAATGCAGTCCAAGGTGTCTAAAATATTATTCATGCTCCTGGCAAAGAACACATACTTTTGCCCTTGGCAACTGACCAGAATGGTCTAGTGTTGCACTAACTTTTACAATATACAGATACCAGCAAGTAGAAAGAGCGTAACACTCAGTCACTATCCAAGATCTTTAACACAGATAGTGACGGGGTTATAGTACATTACCTAAACAGGCAATGTAATCCCACGTGTAAAGGTCACTCTATGAGGTGCTGGTCAATTTATAAAACTTGCCTGAGAAAGCAAACATGGTGCAGTTTAAAAACCCCGTTTGCAGGCCCTGTGTGGCTCAGAACAACCACCATACGGAGAACATGGCATGGTCTGAGGCACAGGGACCCTCTCTCTTAAACAGGTTTTAACTCTGGACAAGTCATCTGACTTTACGTGTTTTGATGTAACAATTTTAAACCCATGTACAATAACCCCACTTGAGTAATCTGGAAGAGGCCTAAACTTTTCTAAAATATTTGTATTGCAGTCAGAGGAAGTCACATTGCGGTCATGGTGTTCCAGTAATCGATTAAACAGCATTTCTGGAATTTATTTAAAGGGATTGACATTGCTGTAGCCCAGAGAAGAGAGAAGAAAAGCTCCTGGACAGAAATCAGAACTGCATGTAGGTATGGGAGACAATACCTTTCCCAATAAAGCAAGGCAGACAAAGAAAACCAAAGTGTACATATGAAAGGTACAGAAACTGAAAAACCTCTCTACACAGCTACACGTGTCAAGAGCAGAAAACCATACCCAGCAGGCATTGTTCAGAGAGATGATGGTATTGTGGATGATACACTGGAGTAGAAAACCATAATCTAAAATAAACTTCCCATGTGAAACTGGATATGTCACTTACTGGCCCTATTTACACAACAACAGAACACACATAAAACATTTGCCCTGGGAAAGTATTGCAGGTCTGTTTGCTGTGCTGGTTTATTTCTGCAATAACTCACTGCAAAACATTTGGAATACTGAAATGAGAGTGACTGAAACAACGAAACCACCACTTGAGTCTCCCATAACCTAAGCTTGAAATTCAATAGCAGAAGCAATATCTGAGTTTTCAGTCAAAAAAGGAAAGAAACTACAATGATACTGAAGCAAGACTGTCTGGCTTCTGCTTCCTCATTTCATAATGCCATACTTAATGGCAAAGACACACATTTCAAATGCAACTTGACACAAACCCTTTTACCAGTGTTTATAAAGATACCTCCACAATCTACACTGCTACAGAAATCTAAATCTTTAAAATCCTTCTTGAAGGCAAATTCAAATGAAATGAGTTACTGTGTTATCACAGGGTTATTTCACTTCAGGTGCCTCACTGGGTCAAGTGCAGCAGTTCAGGGATGCTGATGCTTCAGCACTTCATTATTTCTCTCCTTAAACCAGATAAAATCTGAGTTTTATAGTTTACTGCAAAACAACTAAACTAACTGTGACTAAGCACAAGCAGAATACACAAAGCAGCTCTTTACTGTGAAGCTTAGATCTGCAGCCATTCACTTTCCAATCTTACTAGAAATAGAAGAAAGTCGTGAAAACTCAAAAAGGGAGCCTGGAGAAGTACAGCAGAACAACCCAACAGTTTTTCCTTTCTAGGGCAGGAACTTTATTACTAAAAGTAAAACTAAGGCAGAGAGCGTTCTTCCTTATTCTAAGAGCTCAAATGAAGAAATACAGCACAACTGAGTAGATTTGAGTCCATTTATTTCCCAGACTATATTTACTCTGCGACAAAACCCGTTTTGGGCTGACCCAAAATTGATCACACCACATTGTAACCAGTTCTGCCAAAGCTTGAAAACTTAGTACTTTTGTAGATAGGATAGAAACAGAGTAAAACCAATGACCTCACAACCCCTCTCCACACTTCAGCAGTTACTTGAGGCAAAAGATACTCCAGAGCCAGACATATATTATGTCTTTTTCCTTAAAAGGACCGGTCTGTGAAACTTGGCTTCAGAACAAGACAGACCCCTTAGTTACTGCATTCTTCATTAATCTTGTAATTTGAAGGCCCAGTATTCTCTGCTTTTGAACAGAGGGAAAAGAAGAAACCAATGGAATGACTTGGTGATGAATCTTGACAGGAGAATAAAGACAGATGAATAGAGAAAAGAATTGTCTCCAGCCATTCTCAGTCCTTTAGAACAGCTCCACAAACTTCTCAAGAAGTTCCCCTATGCTCCAGTGAAGTTTCAGTATGCAAGCAAGGATATTACACAGCTTGTTAAAAACACAAAGTTTGCAAAGCAAGATCAACGCACCTTTTGCTCCACTGAAACCTCTGGAGAACTTCAATCTAAGGAAGAGAGGTAAAACAATGTGACAGCACTGCTAACAGGGACAGCACATGGTGGCCACAGGACCAGGCAAGCTGGGGTGTACACTTACCCATACAACCCAAATATTAAAAGCTTATCAGGGAGACGTTAAGGATGCCAGGAAAAAACCTGACTGATCACTCCTATCTTGTGTGACCGGAGCCTCCGTGACATGAAGTTAACCTGAAGCAAATGTCACTGCTGGCATTTCATCAATCTCACCCAGACTGCAGAGGCTCGGGAGGTAAAGCAAGACATGCTGTGAGAGCCTCTTCAGAAAGAAGACAGACGCTCTTAGTGCACATGTTTTGAGCCCTTCTTCAAGTTTTTTTCAGCCACACTGGATTAATTGCTTATTTTCTGTGCACCTCATTTTTCCACCTGCTGGGGAAGTAGCTAATACTCTGTGGGTAATTAATGCTTAAGTAATTGAGATAGCTCTGTGGCACACAGGGATGCTGACCTTAAGAAACTGCTACACTACTGGCATTTTGCAACAAAACAACTAATGGTATAGACAGAAGCAGCAAGTTTAATGACTTGTCAGCACCTTTCACATGGCCCCTTCTCAAAGAGGTGGCACGTTCACATACGCCTGTTCCACAGCAGATCTTAGCTGCTGCGTAACAAATGCATAAAATCACTGCAAGTAAAATTGCAGTAGACAATATCACACAAAGAACAAGTCCAAGGAAGCCTTATAAAGCATGAAAATACATGTTTGATCAGTACAGAAAGGCTAAATTAATAGCTGCTTCTTACATATGCCAAAGGGCTCCCAACCGAGAGGCAACAATGAAGTTTCAATCAATTATTTGCATTCAAAACCAAAAAAGTTCCATGTGAACAGAAACATGTGTTTCCAGGGATTCCCAAGATGTAAAACATTCTCCTGTAATTGTATAAATAAGAGTCAAGAGACTGAAACCCATTAGTATGTTTCCACTAACAAAGCAGAATAAAACAGAACAGCAAATTAAAACTTCAGAGAAATGGCCAGCGTCAGTGAACAGCTCAAAATGCTGCTGTGTTGGCATGGAGAGAGGAGAGCCCAGAGTAGTCTCCTAAGGAAATGAGAGCAAACCCATTCTTGTCCCTAGTGGTATTTATTCTTATAAGGCTACGCTCTTATGAGTGGAAGTACTTATTTTCCATTGCCTCCTCCATTCAGAACTGGAGTTCCTTGCCTTCCCTTACTGGGATAGAAATAGTTTCAGCAATTTTTTCCTATCACTTTATGAGTCTACAACCACATGAATAAACAAAGTCCTGCACTGCACATCCATCTTTTAAAAAAGAAGCAAAACCAAGACACATTTCTGCCTCAAAATTTAACAGCCATAGCCCGCACTCTCGCACATCAGGAGGCTGGGACAAGGCCGAGAGTGGGATCTAAAGAGAACAAGCAGGATCTAGCGGTAACAAGTTTGATCGTAGTTACCTCTAAGGTTTCAAAAGCCTTACACTCATTGTAGCTCCATCTGCATCCCCGTTTGCTAATACACAAATATACAGGACTGGGACCCCGAAGGACTTACAGATATATAACGTGACTGTGGCTGAGCACAAACAGCTGATACAAATCGACAGGAGGGGGGAAAAGTTTTGATAAAGTAATTGTTAAAAGCAGGTTCCTTGTGGATTTTAGATTCTACTAACACTAAAAACTTTTACTACACCATCTAATCTCAGGGTTTTGTAAATTCTCCCGTTTCTTCCCTGTTGCGCAAAACACAGTTAACATAACCGGCACGGCAGGACAGACGGACTCGCCGGGAAAGCCTGGACAATTGCTCACAAACCAGTCTGGCATCCAGCAGTGTAAAACTAGCTTCAAATTATGAAAGAAGGTAAAATTTCAGGGCATTCAAATAGATAATGCAAGGGGGACTAATCCTATTTTCACAGTCAGAAAGAAACCAACCTTTAGCACAGATCCACAGCTTAGCGCACAAACTGTCACGCGGTGCTGTCACACAAAATCTTTTCTCAGGAAGAGACAAAGGGAGGGATGTACCCACCGCACCGAGGGATGTATGTGCCGGAGACAGAGACAAAGAGAACTGCCCAGGGTCACCCACGAGTCGCTGAGGAGAAAGAACCAGGGGCACTCGCCTCTGGAGAACCAGGGCAGAAGGCGAGCAAACACGGCAATCCCAACATTTACAGCCCTGTTTAGACTTCGGAGCTATCAGGGACTGCAGGAGATAACCTATCCCTTACTTCAACATTATCTAAAGCAAACCCCTTATTTTATTAACCCTTATTTTTCTGGTTTGCAGGAATCTTTTTTCCTTTAGGAGCTCTTGGAGACCCATTTGGACTGCAGAATTTTGGGGACAACACATTATTCTTCATCAATCCCTTCTCAGGAAGGATGTGCAAGCCAGGTGGACTGAAACACCAAGTGCACATACACCAGAGGCACTTTAACTCTTTGGTTGCTTGCAAGCTCAGAGAACCTCAGCCTGTGCTCAGCTGCAGCACGAGAATCAAGCCCAGACCTCCAGCGAGGCGTGCAGTGACAGTGCTGCTGCCTCATTGCAGACACAGGTAGGTGAGAGCTAAATCACCTTTGGGAGATTTTTGGCAAAAAACTGCTCCAGGAACAGCTCTGAGAGTTACTTCAACAGACTGGGTCAAGAGCAAAGAGAATCTTTTGGTGCAATCTGTCACAACTTCACACTGCAGACAAGAGAACTTCATGTTCTGTACGCCATCCGCAGACTGAGTCAGTGCCCCCAGCACAAGCTCTTTCCGCCTCCAAATGCTCTTTACACCATCATTAGACTGGAAAGGTGCAAACAGCACAATTTGTGATGCAAAGGCAACAGTTGATTACTGCATGCAAACTTACAAGGTGAACCGGGAGAAAACAGGGGCAAACAACTACAATTCCTAGTCCTTACAGATGATAACGGAGATTTCAGCCATATTTAAAAAATAGGTTGATATTATTTTGGGGCATAAGTTTAAAAACTGTAGTAGATAACAAGAAAACTGCTGTGTTGTCAGGAGTAACTACCCTGTGCTGATGTCAACTAGAAATGCATTTTCTCTTCCTGGCTGTGTAAATCACTACTGTACTTGGATTCATGGAAAAGAAGTTTTTTGCAAAGACTACCTGAAATCCTGACACATCCTCAGCACAAGAGTGATGTCCCAAGAGCAGCTCACACAGAGCCTGTATTCACACCGATACCACACAAGGACAGGGCTGGCGTGTTTGACTCTCCTGGGTTTAATCCAGAACAAGGGCTCCCCCCAAGGAAAAATTTAACAAATCAGGGGGAAAAAAAAGCAGTCGCATTGAACTGCCTCTGCTGCAGCAGTGGATGCCCAGCCTGTGTCAGCAGCCAGGATCACACAGTTTATACACATGGGAGTGGTACATGCTCAGCGTCCTCAGGGAGAGGCTCTAATGGCATTTGCTCAAAGCCTTTTATTAACCATCCCTTGACAACTCCGCGTGGCTTTGGCCAGTGCTGGTCTCCTGCTTGCTGTAGGGTGGAAAGACTTCAGAGGCAGCACCCTTGGGAACAAGCCTCTGCAATGCTCGGTTTTAGAGTGTAAATTGAATGCACAAGACAAAAAAAGTGGCTGGTAGAAGCTTTAGATCACCTTTGCCAAGCAGTACAAACTGCTTTATGCACTGGGATCAGATTATTCTCCTACTACTTGTTTAATATCATTCCTATTAAGCTGAACTGATGCGGTAGCATGGGCAAAGTCTAAGAAGAAGTTTGTTTCAGAAGACTGAGAACTTATTTTTATTACACTTAAGCTGGTTCCTCATTGTAGGAGCAACTCCCACACTGATCCCAGCTGGGTTTTTTGGCTGGGTTTTGTTTTGGTTTTCTTTTTCCTCCTATCTACAATGACTCCATTAAAGTGTAGGGCTGCACTGGATGGATACCGCCCAATTTCACCTCTGTCCCCATTGTGGGCGAGTTAATTGATCACTCACCCGCAAGAGGCCAATTCCAGCAGTGTCTAGAAGCACTTTATCACCAGAGTCTGCCTTGCCACAAGTCCCATCCTCAAGTCAAGGGATGGAATGCAATTCCCCTGCCTTAAGGGGATTTTACCACAATTAGCATACAACAAGAAATCTGACTCCAGCTAAAACACACAGGAAACTAAACAAAAGGTAAATGTTTAATGACAGTGGAGATTTCTGCACGTCTGTACTCCTGAGTCTTCTGAAGGAAGGGAAAGAGGACGAAGAAAGGATCAGCAGAGCAGTGCAGGACACAGTAGTTTTAAAGTAAGACTATGACTGCAATATTTTAATAAGTACAGCTCCTAAATATGGTGCACTAAATTCCGCTGGAAGTCTTCAATTTACAAAATGTTACTTTAAGTCACTGCTTTTAATCTCTTCATGCAGCTGTAATCTGTTTATTATGTTAAATCCAGGCCAAATCTCACTAGTTGACAACTGTTACATCACACCACTACAGATACCTGAATATAAAACATAACCTATTAACACAGGATAAAAGGCTGTGGCTACATTATTATGCATGATACACTCCTAACTTCTTCAGTTAAAAAAAATCCATGCAATGTATTATCAGTTTAGTAAGGTTTTTTTGTTGGGTTTTGTTTGCTGGGGTTCTTTTTCTTTTTTTAGAAAAAACCTAATAGCTGGCATCTCTTCCTAGAACACACAGCCAACATTTTCAGATTCAACCCCACGAAAAACTCACATCTGCCCTGAATAAGACATGAAGGGGAGGAAACATTTATGTAATTTGTTTCCCATCTAAAAGAAAGCATGCATAGTCCTTAAAAACTAAACTGAATCAATTCTGGTTACCTTGTGCCGCAATTTTAAGGGCAGTCCTTTCTTTACCTATGCAGAAATAACAAGGTGTGGAAACAGTTTTCTCTTTTTAGCTTCAAATGCCTTCCACTACCACAGTCACAAAATGAGATGTTTAAACCAAAGGAAACAAGTTGCAGGTGCAAAGTGCCATCACAAGTTCATTTATCACTACACTTCAAACTCCAAGTGCTTAGCTAAAGGCTCCCATCATATCAGAGCTTCTGCTTTACAGCTACTGCAACATAATCACATTCTCTACTTTTTATGTTTTCTGAACATGGAACCTAATATTATTTAAATAATTGTAAAAGGTTGATTGGTGAGAAGGATAGAAACGTGTGAAAAACTATGAGCACTACAGAAGCAACCATAAAGATTCAAGAGTCTGCTATTCCTCTTTAATATAACCTAAAGTGAGCAATCCAAGTTACAGAGCTTATTTTCAGGGGTATTCCAATGCATTAGGAAATATTTATTTCCACTTGATTATTTGACAGCAGAAACAGGCAAAGGAAACAAGATGAACATCAAAGACTGTTTACAATCTCATAATTCATGCCTGAATGATTCAGCTGTAAGGCTATGAAATATTTTTAAGTTTCTTGGATGCCAGTTTTATGTATGTTGAGATAATTTTTTAAAAAGTTATTATGATTCTTACTGGAGTCAAAATTAAATCAATACATCTATTAAAATTTATTATCAATTTTACATGAAGGACTAATACCAGTGTGGAAGCTGCAGGCACTCCAGCTGATTTAGCAGTTTGCTCCGACACAAAGAGCCCAGAGCAGCAGCTGTACCATTCCCTCCTATCCTGATCTTCCAAGTATTTCAAGCCTGTGCTAGACAAAACCACATCTGGGAATGAGAGCACAAGTTCAGCTTTACCCAGGAGTGCACAGCACAGCCCCAGCAGTTTCTCAAACTGTAATACCCAAATACATTTAATCTGAGCTTCCACGCATTTCAGTGACATTATTCTGCAAGTTTTAAAGCATACCAAGTTATTTTTGAATTAGCAATTATCTTACTTCCTGTACTCCAGTCTCCAGCAGACCAGGGAAAACTCACGCTTTTTCCTGTGGTCACAACTGCGACCTGTGATCACCTTTTACTTGATCCTATCAGATGTAAAAAGGCTCCAACAGTGAGAGCCTGGAGCCTTCTGCTTTCATTAATGGACTGTATAATACTAAACAGAGCCCATCAGTGGGGAAAACTACATGACAAGCAGCCCTAACACCAGAAGAAAGTAATTGTGAACAACCTATTCTGAAAACTAGCAAACAACAAGAGATACTTAACTTCACATGCCACACCCAAAACTAATCAGCTGCTCCAACAGATCAAGATACTCCTGAAGAAAGTGGTTTAACAAAATTGAGAATTAAGTAACAGCTTGTAACAGGAATGCTTTTCTTCTTGCAATGCCGTACTAAATACCCCCAATTTGTTGGATACAATGTAAGTTCAACCTGGTTTCCTAAGGACACGTTTGTGTCTCTAAGAGGTAAAGCAGTGCAGTAGTCCCTGCTCAAGAAAGGATCTACGACCAGAGAAATAGCTCAGCATTAGGTTTTCACAACAAGAGACTTTAGAGCATGAATTACTTGAGATCAAAATATAAAACAAGACACTTTTTGTCACTGCAGTCTCTGTGACAAGTAGTGGAATCCTGTCATACGTCACAGTAAGACAGCTACCCCGATACAGAAACTGCAATTTTCCTTTTTAAGTGAAACCCATAAGCACAGACAAGTAAAACAAGGAGACAATCTGCTAATACTAAGCACGATAAGCTAAAAAAAAAAATCTAACTATGAAAAGTCTGCAATTAAGGTCAAGCCCAGCATGTGTTCCATAAGAGGGTGTTTTGTGAACTACGTGCACATCCAATGTACAAGGGTAATTCTGGGCGGATTAAGTGCACGGGAAAAGTGCACAGTGACCTACAGGGAAGAAACATCTTCTGACTCTTGGTGTACAAAGATGCCTGACAGCCTCAGTCTGTGCCTTTTTGTACCAATCTCCCCAGGTAATTTGGTCTGAATGTAACTAAACCTATTTAGATGACAGGATCTGGGAAATCACGTACCTGTATTAGCAAAGTGCTAACCACACCACCCAGTACTATACATACGCTATCTGAATACCTGGCAGTATTCAGATGGGGAGGAGACAGTTAAGACTTAAGAAAGAGCTTGACCTTACAGGATGAGGACTGAGCAAGTGTCCCTGACACTTGCTGACCAAATGACACAACCTTCAGAACTGGAAATGAGACCTGTGACAAACCTAGAAATGACACAAATGTGCATTAAATCTTGAGCCTTCAAATGCTTCATGGATGCTTAGAAGAAAGCCCTTCTGAACACTATTTCTTTCCTGAACTGAAAACCAGTGGAAAACTTACTTTTCCAGCCTCTGAATCTACTATGATAAAAATTACCATTACACTTCTTTGTAGTCCATGTACTACAATAATTTTTAAATACTTTTCTTAGTACTGGGGAAAAACAAAGTCAGGGCTTGTTTGACTCTGGTTACCTATAGAGCTAATTGCCAAAGACTAATTCCAGAGCTCTGCTGAGATTAAAATGTAAATACACACAAAAAGATAGTATAAAAATTCATCTTAGAAAAAATTAAATCACACACTAACAAATTCCCTTTGGAATTCAAGTTTTCTTATTCTGGATTAGAATCTGAACATGAGGCTCCTGTGCTTGGGTGAATGGATGGAGTATTTACAAAAAGGGAGAAAAAACACAAAACCTTAAATTAAAACCAAACTAATTCTGCCCTTAATAAATGAGGCTCACATCTGTTTTGAACACTGTTTCATGTTATTGTGAAATACAGCTACAGGGGACTTATTTCACAAAACAATGCTCCACAGCTTCATTCCCTACAAAGGAAACAATTTAAAAATACACCCTCACTTCAGTACACAAAGACTTAGCAAAGCTCCTGATCCCTCAGAAACGTGGCCATGGTGTCAGCATCGTTCCTCATTCTCACCAAGCACACTGAGGAGCGATGGGCACGGCCCAAGCACAGATTAGCTCCTGGGAGATCCAGTGCCCTGCTGAACTCGCTATCCCTGCTGTCAGCACCAGTGTACCCAGCTTGCTGAAGTGCACGCAGACCAGATTCAGCTGGTGTGCAAAGACAGCACTGGCAGCTTTGAAGAAAAATCTGTCAGATTCCTGAAAGAGGCAAATATTGCCCAGGATGAGTGCTGCAGGAGAGGCCCACTCATGGACATGGAGAAGGAATATTTTAACTCAGGCTGTGGTTCAAGTGTAAATTCACGTTTTGCTGTGCACAGGCAAGCTCATGTTTTGACAGTGATGCGGAGCAAAACCATAAACTGACGATTATGCATCAGTGGACAGGGGCCTCAACAACAGGACAGGAAGGAAGGGGGAAAAATGTGTTAGACAGAAAGCAGTGCTTCCAGAACAACAGCTTTGCACCTTCTTTTGTGAAACAAGAAATGATAGACTCGCCAATTCAACTGCTTCTGCCTTTTGCCCAGGATTCAATTTAAGAATTAAATTACTGGAATAGCCATCTTATTGCCAGCTGCAGCCTCCATCTACTGCAAGACAAGCTAAAGACTGGGGCAAACTAAACTACACTGTGCTGGGCTCTCCCAAGACCACATGCTGACAACTAAATCTGCCAAGCACAGAGCATCAAGGGCCAAGCTGCACTTTTTATATCTATACGATTACAACAGCCTAAAACCCAGAAAGCAGCTTCCTTTAGATACAGGTGATGCTGAATAAGCCTACTTGATGATAAAAGAAAAACATTGTTTATGACAGCTACCAAAATCCAGAGAGCAGCATATTTTAAATTAGAAGACTCTATCTACTCATAAAAACAGGTATTTCAAGGACAGCCTGCTTATGTTCCCTAATGAAGTGCAGGTCACATACACAGCTATGATAACATGACTCAGACAAGATGATGGCTCCTCTGACAGTCTCCCAGGCTTTCGAGTAGGAAGAAGGCAGGAGGACACGAGATTGCAAAAGTGTAAAAGGCTCTTGAAAAATGCAAATGTTCTCCACATTCATGTCCAAAGGTATCCTGGACAGCTGGAGAGATGTCCCATCTGATGGAGCAAGATGAAGTAACCCAAACACCTACACACTTCTAGGATGACAACTCGCGAGTATCAGAGTTAACAGCACTGACATTCAGACTGATTTGTGCCAGTGCTTGCTTACTGCAAAGATGGATGGAGATGACACCTACACTGGGATTGGGCAACACTGCAGAAGTTAATCAAGGTCACTGTTGTTAGGAGTTCATCTCTTGCACTGCATTTCTGTCCACATGAACCTACTGCCCCTGGGTCTGGCCATTTAGACTGGAACACAACTTGCAGCTTAGTTTTTCTACTGCAGAAAGCACTCAAAGACTTTGCTCTGTATCCTTGAGGTGCACTGTAAACCACATTGCAGGAATCTCATCTTCAGCCAAAACCCATTCTAAAACCCAAGTGTTGAGGGGAAACACCAACAAGGAAAGCTAACTCTGATCCACACATCAAAGGGTTCTCTGTGCACAAGCAGCATTACCACAGATACAGCACATTTTAACAGCCTCAATGACATTCCCGGTCCTCAAAAGAAAAGCAGGCGGCCTTTTATTCCCCATCTGGTGGTCATTAACTCTAGAGAACAAACCTCAGAGTACGTCACTAGCTCTACACCATGCCTCCATTTTGTACACGCTGCTTGTGTTGCAATGAATCATCCCCTTCACATGGATCTCCAAAGAGCTCCAGCTTCCCGTTCCCCAAAAGGCTGGATTAAACTGGAGAGCGCTCGTCTAACTCGTAAGGTGCCTTCCTAAGGCAAGTTTAAACCAGTACCTGCCCATCCCAGCTATTTTATCTTTCCCAAAACTAATCTTAGTCACACACTTGCCAGCATTCACAAACTGGGAGAAGACATAATTTGCTCTTCCTATTGCTCCAGGCCCAGTTAGGAGACACTCACAGCAAGGTGGCCTATATGGTGCAAGAGACTGATGTACCTGATACCAGAACCCTGCACACAAACCAGGAAGCCACTGTCTCCTTATTGCAAATCCAGCGATTTCACTAATTGCAGAACCCTCCACACAACATTTGTAATTTAATAATACAATTGTATTGTATCATAAGTATTTGTAAAATAATGTAGTACCACAGAAAAAAATGTCCACCTTAGCTCCTGAGATGAAATTTGCATATAACAATATGCTAAAACTGCAGAAGCTACTTTTTTGTGTATGTGCTGCCCTTTGATATGCACCTTAGTCTTCAGCTGGAGAAGGAATTAAAAATCAGAAGCAAAGTCCAAGATGGAACTGAATCTCAGTCCTAGCCAGACAGCTTTATATCTATTTCTGTGCTGGAAAAACATCACTCCCACTATGTTCTGGTTTCTCCAGCTCTGAGAAGAGCATAGTACTCCCTCTTCCCCCACTGTGTTGCCTATTTAAACAATATGGCCTTAGGACAGGATAACAATGTACAGCACAAAGGACCTTAAACCCAGACATAGCATCCATGAGTAACAAAATGTCCCTCCCCAGTGCTTCCTGCCTTCAGCTTCAAAAGAGTCTCTCTTCACATTCAACCCTTCACCCTCCTGTCCTGAGCAGAGCACCAAGCACTCCAGAGATGCTGACAGCTGCCGAGGCAGCACTGCACCAAACCAGAAGCTGGAATAAGAATTGCCAACTTATCAGCTACTAATCTCCCTAAGGACAGCACAAACTCCATCCACTTGCATCTGCTGCAGAGCAGATGAAGGAAGACAGCCTATCCACCTGGTTATCAGGTCTCCAAAGAGACTGTATGGAACAGGGTGCCTGTCCCCTGTACTTTTCTCCTCCTAAAACTGCTTACAGACCACAAAAATACAACTGTTTCAGTTGTGTTTAAACCCTAACTCCAGAAATCTCTGCATTTTAGTTAGAAGAGCACTATATTTCTCAACTCTACCTCCAGCTACTGAAAAATCTGCAACAGACACTGTAGTTCAAAGGAGGAAAAAACACCAAAGAGTCTTCTCTCCTAAAGCATCTTTTTAAGCCACCTCTGCAAAACAAGAAAGTGCAACCTCAGAGGAAAAGGAGCAGCTGTTTTGTGATCTGGCCCTTGTACAAATACCAGGACAAGCCTTGAGTAGCAAAATATTGCCATCAATAAAAAGTTCAACTAAAGTACATTGCCCTGGCCCTAAAGCCCAGGTCATCTATTCCATGTTACATACACAGGAAAAGCTGCTGCAATGTTGTTCAATTGAAAATGTGTACAGAAGTGACAAATGACAGAAAAAAATGTTCTGGATAACACTCTGCAAGTTCATGCTCTCGTGTGTCAGAAGCTGTGTTAGGCAACAGAGCAGAGTGTGTGACAAATGCCAGGAAAAAATTAAAAAGCTATCTGCACTTGGGGATTGCTCCATTCCTAGGAATGATTTTCTTGACTTTTTAACTATGAAGCCATGTCTCTGGCCAATGTCTAAAAAAACTGTTCTCAAAAATTCTTAAAATTATTCCATTTAGACACTGCCATACAGCTAGCTGCACCAAACTGACAAGACATTTGGATGGGAAACAAGACAACTTCCAATTTCCTGCTGCATACACTGAGTAGTGGAGTGATCCCAACACTTCAGAAATTCCAAAGCATCTGGTAAAACTTATTTCAGAGCAGCCAAACAGTGGGTTTCAGACAGAAAAGCTGTATGCAGCTTATGCATGTTCAACACAAGACCTCATATTTCATTTCTTCTTATGATTTATTCTTAAACACAGCAAAATACTCAACTACTGAGGTCCTGGATGCTTGCTGCAAAAATTAGTAACACTATGCAAATCAGTGACTGGGATTACAAAATGAGCAATAAGGAATAAAAGCCATCAGGGTCTTATTTTTAGAAAATCACTGAAAAACAGCATTATGGAAGAAAAATGGACATCTTGAAGAACCAGAACTATGCCTTCATTGAGAATGTAAGAGTATTTCTCCCCCAAATAAAGCTGCACTATGTGCTGAATGCTGTGTGTGTGAAAAGACTGTCAGCTGTACACTGCAGCTGATGAGACCTAGCAGGCACTTAGCTAGTTGTCCAAACAACTGAAACATCAGTGTGTTATCAACATTATTCTCATCCTAAATCTGAAAGCACAGCACTGTACCAGCTACTATGAAGAAACTTAACTCTATCCCGGCCAAAACCAGGACACATCATGGTGGGGAGCACATCCCCACCATGGAACGTGTTTAATGGACACAGCCAAAGATGAGTTACAGAGACTGATCAAAATATTTTAGTGAAGCTACAAGTACACTCCAAGCTTTCCTGAGGCAGAAATCAATCTCTCTCCTGTCATGGAAAGATACAGGCAGCTGCAGAATTACTCTGCTGCAGAGCTGAATTCCATGAATGTCCATGTGTCTGTAACATGTCTATGCTGGGCAGAATTATGAAGGAAAATCTCCATCTTTTGGTGGGCACCATGAGGCTCAGCACTCCACAATACTGATAGAGAAGGAAGCCATTGTCTTGCTAGCACTCCTTAAAAAGCTCCTTCTCTGACGAAGGTATAAGATAAAAATACATACAGGGACACCCACACAGCTCACAACTGCACAAAGCATATGGCAAGCTTGTGAACATGAACAAATACACTCACGTCAAAAATATCGATACGGAATCCAAAAACATCTACTGATCGGAAGCTCTGTGAGAAGTAACTTTTGTCTCTTTGAGACTGACAGGAACCTCCAGTTAAAACCATTTCCCAACACTCTGATGCTGTCCCTCTTTACCCTGCCATCATCCCAATTTCAGAAGTCACCACCTTCAAACTTAGAAAGGGATTTAAGTACCTCAGGTGGAGATGCAGGGCGTTTTTCTCGAGGATACACTGTCTGCCGAGGCTGAGTGACAAGCACCTACACTAACTTTCCTGCTGTGCCTCCAGTGAGCCTGCACTGCCCCCATCCCATCAAGACAAGCATTTCAGACATTCTCCAGCCCCTGCCTCCAGAACTTCCCAAGACAGGAGTAAGGCATGCTTGCTGCTGTCCGTTGTCCTTGGGACTCCTTCCTATTGGGAATGGGCAGATCCCAAACACAGAGCAGCTGTCAGAGCAAGTCATTCGTCCAAACTGAACTACTGCTGCAACCACCTTCAAGAGAAGCTGTTGAGATTCAAGCAACAGCCATGAAACAAGAGAAACTTCCCCAGGGTGAAGCACCAGTAGAGTATTTTATTCTAGCAGAGAAACAGGCCTTGAGATGATGGAAAACATCACCAGAACTCTGTGACAACACCAGAAAATTTGTGAGGCAATTCTTATTTGAACCACTGTCCCTCTCCTACTCATCTTCCCTCATTACAGAACTCCATCTCTGTCATTAGTATTAATAGAGAACTAATTGCCAAGGTCTCCCACGTCCCCAAAAGCATCAAGTCTGATCTCCACCAGTTGTGTTGGAGGATCTCCCAGACTATTGGCACAAAACTGTATTTCCTGCCACCACTCCTGCTGACACAGAGAAGGATTAAAAAAAATCCTACTGCTATCTTAAAGAAGTCTGAGAATCGTTGATGTTTAAGTAAGTGTTACAAAAGAACAAATTTCAGGAAGACTGACTACAGCTCCATATTCTCCACTTTCATTTTCAATTCTGGAGCTCTCACTTGTTCGTCACCTGAGCAGCTACAGAAGTCAAATTTAGAAACTAAATTTCCACTTGAAAACATGCAGGTATGCTCATATTTCTGAAGCAAAAAACAATGTTCTAATCCTCCTTCTACCATGCAGGTCACAAGAATCCAAAATTAACTTCACCCCTTCTTTTCACATCACCTTCCAAATGTCCTAAACTCTCACTGTGACACCACAAGATATTGCTGCAGTTGACTAAGATCATTAGTTTAAAAAGCAAGCATTCAAGATGAAAAAATTTCCAACTATAAACCACTGGAACTATTTAGCATTTATGTCAGCCAGGACATTTCGAACAAACGCTGTGCTAAAAATACTGTAGTCTCATACACACCGGGAAACCACTACTACAACGTGTTCAGCTGAGCTAGGAAATAGCAGGAGCCTGCAGCAGGAAAGGCTCTCTCTGCTCTGCCTGGAACAGCACTTCCACGCTGTAGTAATTCCAGTGTTCAGCCAGTGATGGACAGTGGAAGCCACCAGAGCACACACAGAGGAGCTCCCTGGAGCACGCAGTTACTGGCAGAGTAAGGACAGCAGTAACTGGGAACACTGTTTAAAAGGAGTAATCCTACTGTAGCTATGAACTGGGTTTTAAATTTATTTTCTAATTTTTTTCAGAAGAGCAGGACAGCAGCAAACTCACTGCTGAAAACACAGCAAGCCCATACCCTTCTCCTGTTCCCTTAACAGGAGGAACCCTTCTGAAATCTAAAGATGATCCACATTTAAACGCTGACAATGCTGAACAGCTCAGAACAGAGAGTCCTGCAGGGAGAAGGTACAGGCAGATCTGTCATAAGCTCTGTCAAAAGGGACAGTCCCAAGACAGCAAGGTGATAAACACTGATTTCTACATCAAAAATCCTCTCTCAGATTTGGAAAGCTAAGACAGACCTTCAAAAACCCAGGCAGAAGCAGAATACATAACACTAAATAGATTTTGCTCCCATATTTCAGCATGTGAGGTTTTCTATAAAATGTGGAGCAGTATCTATAAAACTGGCATCCGCAAAACCAATTCAATTTAATAAGCCAATAAATATTTGTGAATCACTACATGTCCTACAAGGATACAAGAAACTGTACCAGCACAACCAGCTCAAGCAGACTTGAAAGAGAAACTGTCCCATCTTGAAAAGCCACAGGAAAAAAAATATGCACTGATTTCCTAGGTTAAATTGTATTTCTCTTAAATAGTCACTGTGACATTAAAGCCCATCCCTGCAGTCCCATAACAAAAAAGCAGATACACTGTCAGTGCTCCACTGATTTTAGCAGAACTACAGCAATTTACAAGACCAGGAAGAATCTGACCTGGAGCCTCCCTCTAATAGGGCAGTGGCTTGTGCTATTTCAGCAGGTATTACTTTAACAGGAATCCAGTGAAATCATTAACAGAGGAATTTGAGTCAATGAGATGTTAAGTACTTGCTATAATTACATATTATTGCAGTTTCTGCTGACAGTGCAACTCAGGAGGTTGGAATTCAATGAACTATCTAACGAATATCTGAAGTCACAGTTGTAAATGAAATTAGATCTGATTTGTGCTTGATCACATTTATGAGCTGTGTGTCTGATTTACACGAAGCCACGTAAAAAAAGCACACTTTTACACTGGTGCCCTGGTTCAAAATTTTTCATGTTTTACAAAGTAAACAAAGAAGCCCTAATAACACATTAATAACAGAGAGTGCTTAACACTGGAGTAAAAGGAAAAACATCTTAAGAAAACCTGCTAGGAGGAAGAAACACACGGGCCATTAACCCCCGAAACACATCTTCCAGCACATTTAAGTAATTCTGCTGAGTTTTAACAAAAACACAAGTTGGCTGCAGCTCCTAGAAATGCACTCAACTCCTCACTCCCACCAGACACCCATTAACTTTTAACCTAAATGCTGAATGTGTCAGAACAATTAACACAACAGACCTCAAGGTCTCTAGCAAAGCCCTTCTGAAGCTTCTGCTGGGGAAAATAGATGCAACCAACTTATGCAGCACGTGATAGTGAAGAGCAGCTTACCAACAATATGTTTATTTACATTTCTGAAATCGTCTTGAATGATCAATTTACTTCAGAGTACTCTCACCTATGACAATCTGAAGATTCCCATAGTGAAGCTACACTATTATATCCTAACAAGCCCTGAGAGAGATTGCTGTGAACATATTGAAAATCAATGCAAAAACAAAATTATGAAATTTTGCAGAGATTGGCGTCTTATGTAAAGTACTTCTGAAATAAAAAAAAACCCCTAAGTGGTTGCAGACTTAAAACTACCCAAGTATTGTTCTGAGGCTGTGGGCAGCGCTTCCCACAATGCAGGCTCACCACCAGCACTGCAGTCTGGAGCGAAGGCAGGGAGAAAGGCAAGGAAGGAACAAGCTACGTTCTTCTGGATTCTCCTCTCCATGTATCACAGAAAAGACAAAGGAAAATTTCAGCAGAGATATCAATCTGCACCTAAATACCATTAACTACCTTTTGTACTTTGGATCCCTTGCCAAACGTTTGACATTTAAAGCATTCGTGAGACGTGCTCCCAGAGAACTTAAAAGACAGTTTCTCCCTGACGTGTTGCACACACACAGAGCACAGGCAGTGCCTTCACGCTTCCTAAATCCGTGCAGTTTGTTTAGCACAGCGGCTCTAACAGCAGTGTTAAGGTACACACAGCCCTATGCCAGAAGTGGCCCTGCTCTCCTTCAAAAAACTCTCACCCATCCAGAAGGCGCCAGCAAAGGCAGCAGCAAGGAAGCACAAATCTGGTCTCCAACAGACTGTTTCACAACCACTGAGAAATCCTAAAGATCTCTGCTATGTTGCTCTACAGTTTGTTAGCATTTAAATCACCCACACCTCTTATTGCACAGCTCTGTCATACATGAAACACGAATTTAATGCAAAACACAAAACGTGCTGAAATTCCTTAACTTGTAAGGCATTTGGTTCAGCACTCCTGTTATTTAATTTGAATTTCCCTCTTGCTCATTCCTTCATGTTGCCAGCCTGATAAATACACAGATGCCCCATGAGCGCTTGGGCCAACATAAAAAACCTGCCAGTTCCTGATAAGATGCTGCAGCAGTAAGGGCTTCGGTTTTTTTCCCCCCAAAAAATACTCACTGTTAAAGCAAGCCCCTCCTTCAAACATGTTTGAATTCCAGAAGCCACCTCTGTGACGCTGGACAAATTCACACTTGACTCCTGTTAATGCACTGTAATGGTTACTCCAGTGATACTTGACCTCAAATTGCATCTTAACATTACTGGCCAAATCAACTGGAGGCAAAAAGCACTGCTTAGGGTGATGTCCTCAGTCTCCACACTGAGCAGTTCTGGATTTCACACAAGTTCTGATCACAGGCTGCTGAACAGCCAAGGCACTAATAGCAGTTAGTGGAATTTAGTAGCTTTGGAATGCAATTTGATTATTTTGCAAACAAAAGTAATTTTTATCTACTGCACTCTGCAAACACAATGGGAGAGCTGAAAGTCAAGATAAATTGCTTTTAGTCTCAACATTTGTCCTCAGTAGTAAGAGGCTGTTACATCCAACCTGAGTAACAAAGCTCTTAAAGGCAAAACTCAATAGAATCCAAATCTGTGGAGGTGGGGACATTTTCAGCATCCAAGCTGTAGCTAGAAACAACAGTTTTGGACTCCATTTCCCTTCTGAATGCTGAAGACTGCAAGGATGTTACTTGCAGAAAAGGCTGGCTGTTTCAGCACAATACATGGTCTGCAAACAGGCACTGCTAGGGCTGAACACGGAAAATTCTTTGCAATGCGTACAGATACTAAAAATACAGCTAAGGTGAAAAAAATACCCACTACGGCCAAACGGGAGGGAGAACATGGATATTGAGATGGAATGCAATTACTAAAGCTGGAATTTGCCCAGGACACTCTTGCTTAGAGTGACCTGGCTATTTAATGACAAGAAATAGCCAGGAATACATATTTACTGCTGGCACCCTCTCTCATACCCAACACTAGCCTGCTATCAATNTGCTCTCAGCATGGTCTGCAAACAGGCACTGCTAGGGCTGAACACGGAAAATTCTTTGCAATGCGTACAGATACTAAAAATACAGCTAAGGTGAAAAAAATACCCACTACGGCCAAACGGGAGGGAGAACATGGATATTGAGATGGAATGCAATTACTAAAGCTGGAATTTGCCCAGGACACTCTTGCTTAGAGTGACCTGGCTATTTAATGACAAGAAATAGCCAGGAATACATATTTACTGCTGGCACCCTCTCTCATACCCAACACTAGCCTGCTATCAATGAAACGGGTGTGTAACCAGATCCAGGCTCCCAGCTACAACCAGGCTGTGCAGTGGCAACCTGCAATGGGCAGATCCACCCAATATATTGCAGCTGCAACAACTTGTGTGACCACAACCCGAGGTAGTGTGTCCACTGACCCAGACAGGAACATTAGTAACAAGAGGAACCTTCAAAGCACTTAAGCTGCCCTATTACTGATACACTAGCCAAAAGTCACCCAAAACATTCTTTATTAACAAAAATGTTTACTGCTGCTACACTTAACATTTAGAATGAGTCAGTACCAGCCCCCAGAAAAACTTCCCTTCCCCCAAATGTGAAGTACAGGAGGCCTAAAAGGAGAGTTTGGCTCTACTGTTTAGCACTGCCTGACAGTAATCAAAGTACAAACCAATTCTAAACATCTGGGGGGGAAAAATCCAGCACTTGAGATTCCTACCACCCACTCCTAATCTCTGCCACTAAACAGGATCAAAACAAGAAAATAAGAGCAAGAGCCTCAGTGCTCTGCCTGAATGAGAACGACTGCTCTCGGATCCGCACGTGACAATTCCCGACACACGAGTGCAAAGAACTCCTGTGCAGAGGAAACAAGACTCAGAGGAAGCAGAGGTGACAGGTTTTCAGGGAGATCAGGGGTAGTCACAAGGTCAGAGTGGGCAGTGTCTATTCAACATTATTCCCTTAGCAAGACTAACAGGGTTACACGTACCTTCCAGTGCTGAAAAGGGTTTTGGGGTTTAGGGGCTCCAGATCAATGACAATGATGTTACACGACTGCCATAAATAATTACAATAGGAGGGAAAGGGTGCTGATACCTACACTGCTATGGATTTGTTGGGTGCGCTTGATTTACCAGGAATTCAGTTTTTCCGTCAAGGTGTCTTACTTTGAATTTCTGTACTGAATTCCTCCAACACATGGTAGAAATAAAAACCACAGGAGTTTTAAGAGCTGTATGACTAAAACTCTTAGAAGAATAAAACAGCACATGGTCACAATAGAGGAGAAAAATCCCTCTAAAATGTTCACTGGAGGCTGGAGTGGAAAGGTCAAATATACATCACTTCCTCTATGTACAACAGTACTAAATAACTAAAGCTTACCAGGGAGTGTTTTTCCCAAAATAAAGATGATCCTTAGATGAAGCAAGTACTTTCCAGCGTAAGAAGGCTACAAGCATTCCTATATAAGCTTATATTTAAATTGATTCAAGAGTTACACCCGTACTTCTTGGGAAAACCATTGCACCCTTTTTTCTGATAATTATTCATAGAGTCCCACTATAAATTCAGAACGGAGATAAAGAGTTCAAAACCCACATATGTGATACTGTCTGCTCCTGCTGCACACACACAATCACATTCCAATGAACTGACAGAAAGAAAGGTGCTCGCAAGCGTAGATCTGTAAATATTTACACGTAATAGCCTACAAAGCAACCAGGCACGTGGACATCATCCAGAAAAGCATTCTAAAAGTTAGTGTAAGTCAAGCAGATATTTTCAACCACCTTTTTGTCCTCTACCACCTCAGCAGTCAGAGGACAGCTCACAGCTCCTCACACATCCAAAACAGTGACAGTAACACACACACACAAAGGTTGGTTGTATGTCCTCAACTTCCCTTCACACTACTTAAGCCCTTCAATTTGACACCTATCAAATGGGACAGGCTTGCAACTAGCTTCCTTCCTATAAAAATGAATAAATTATCAGAAAAAGCTAGCAGTCATCAGGCTGATTAGAAAAGATAATATTGTATGTCTGTATGTATACAGGAATAAAAATATACAGACAGATAAGCATATATATTCATATGTAAATATATACATAAAATTTTATATAAGTGTGTATATATATATATATATATATATAAAATTACAGGACTCCTGTAAATGTTTCTGAACAAAATGAAGTTAGCTTGCAAAGTCCCTGAAGTGATGCTGTCTACCTTTCTGGAATTGTCTACACTGTGGTCTGTTGGGTTTTTTTAAAGTAGGTTTTTATTTTAAATTTAAAAAAACCCACCCAACAAGGTAAAGTCACATCATTTAAATAGCAAGGCAGAAAATAAGACTGATCTTAAAATGGATGCAGCAGCTTCTTTTAAAGAGCAACATGTTGCAATCACCTTTCATTTTAGGGGAAGGGAGGGATTCCCTCAAAGGAACAGAGACGGGGAGCAGAGGGGGAAGGGAGCTTGCGATAAAAAAAAAAGGCGACTTAGGATTTTAATTTTTTTTTTTTTTTTTTTTTAGCTAAAAACTTTGCTTTCCCCTCGGTTACAAGGGGCTGGCGCCGGGGATGGCGGCCCGGTGCCTCTGCAGAGGCGGCTCGGCGGCAGCTCGGGGAGCAGGAGAAGGAGAGAAAAGCCACAGAGAGAGAGAGAAAAAGAAAATGGCGCAGAGACTAAGTCCCGACCGTCGACAAGGCGACTTTCCAGGGAGGAATCGGGGCCCAAAGGCGACCCCGGCAGAGCAGCTGCGCTCGGATCGGGGGCCTGCGGTGCCCCCACTCGGGGCGGCGGGGGTCGGGGGGGGCCGATCCCGGCGGGAAAGGGGCGCTNCGCGCCCCGCGGGCGGGCACGGGGCGCTCACCTGGGAATCGTTGTGCAGCTGGTCCCCGCTCATGCCGGAGGCGCGGGCGGCCGGGCGGAGCGGGAGGAGCGGCGGGCAGAGGAGCGCCGGGAGGAGCGGGACGCGGGGAGCGCAGCGCGGGTGTGTAACAGACTAAGTCCCGGGTTCGGCGCTCTGCGCAGGCGCGGCGCCTTTTAAAGA
>VZTH01013412.1:71991-127831 GCA_013397815.1 Aleadryas rufinucha
CAATGGGGCCGGTGAGCGCGGAGCCGGGACTTAGTCTCTGGGACGCCATGTCTGTGCGAGGGGCGCGCCGGGGCCGCACTCACCGTTCGCTCGGAAATCCGCCTCGATCTGCGGGGAGAGCACACAGGGACACACCGTCAGCACGCCCGGGTCCGCGGCGCTCTGGGGGACCCCCACCCCCGCCCGCACCCTCATTTTTAGGGGAATTAAATAGCAAATGAGAAAAGCCCAGCGCGATGCGGAAGGTGATGGGGGAGCGGGTGAAGCGCCCCCCGGCCCCCGCACTGTTCATGGGGGGACCCTCCCCGAGCCCCTCAGATGGGAGCGAGCCGGGGGAGCGCGGCAGCCGCCCCCTCCCCTTCTCCGCCCAGCCAGGGGGTCACACGCGGGTCCCCGCTCCCACCGCCCCCCATCCCGCCGCGGGGGGACACCCGGGCTGACAGGGCTCTGCCCAGACGCGCGGGGGCGGTCGCAGGGCACGGTCCCCTCGCTGGGGTTACGGGGGGTGGCGAGGCGGCCGGCCCAGGGCCGGCACGGGGGGATGCGAGCACCGCGGCGGGGGTCCCCCGGGAGCGCGCCCCGCGGGCGGGCACGGGGCGCTCACCTGGGAATCGTTGTGCAGCTGGTCCCCGCTCATGCCGGAGGCGCGGGCGGCCGGGCGGAGCGGGAGGAGCGGCGGGCAGAGGAGCGCCGGGAGGAGCGGGACGCGGGGAGCGCAGCGCGGTTGTGTAACAGACTAAGTCCCGGTTTCGGCGCTCTGCGCAGGCGCGGCGCCTTTTAAAGAGGCGGGGAGAGGCCTGACGGGCAGGGGGCGGGAAGCGGCCGCGCGCGTATTTGCATGCGAGCCACGCCCCCGGAGCCGGCATGATTTGCATGTGGGCCACGCCCCGCCGGCGTGACCGCTCCGACCCACCGCCCCCCCGCCATGCGCTACGACGGCTCGCTGCTTTACATATCCGGTCCCGCCCCTTCCTCTCCCTCCTCCAATGGCACGAGGAAATTTACATTGACATTTACATGCGAGGCCCCGCCCCTTCCCCGCGGCTGACGGGCCCGGTGCATTGTGTAAGAACCCGTGCTGCTCCGTGCGCGCAGCGCGCATGCGCTGCCTCCACACCCCGCCGGCTGTATTTGCGTACAAGCCCCGCCCCTTCCCGCAGGCCCCGCCCCCAGGGCCGCATGGCGGGCGGGCGGGCGGCTCTGAGGGGGATGTTGTCGCTGCCTCCGCGCGATAACCCCACAGTGACACCCCCACACCCCGCCGGGCCCCGCCGCTCCTGGGCGGCTCGGGCTCAGGGGCCCTCGGAGCTTCCCCTGGAGTCCCGCCGCGCCAGACCCCCCCATAGGCACCAGCTCATGGGCAATTTGAGCGTTTCCAAGGGAGAGGAGGCGAGCGGGGAGTGCGCACCTGTCCCCCAGAGCCCTCGTTATCAGTCTCTGTTATCTGTGTGGCTGACCCCTTGCTATCAGTCTCGGTACGCCACCGCACCAGGCTGGAGTGCAGAGGCCGCAGGAACCACGGGGCGATGCTAAGGGTGATGCTAAGGGGGCATGCAGATCAGGCAGATTTGGGCTCACTTGACTCGTTTAAGTCAAGGACAGCACTGGTGCATTGCATACGAGAGCATTAAAAAGGGATCAGCCCGCAAGGTTTTTCTTCTGGCATAACCAGGCTCTTTAATTTCTTTCTCCTGCAAGGAAATGGAGGGTAAAAAGGGGCCAAAGCTTTATTTTCTTTTAGCTAATGTGATAATGAAGCACGTGTCTGCCTAGAAAAACACCCCTCCTTCCCCAGCCCAAACCTGAAGACATTTATTTCTGTTCCGCAGCAGCTCTTATAAACGGGTTTTCTTGTCGGTGTACTAAATGGCAGGTTTAGTATGCATGGCTGGTACGTGTCTCACAGGACTGCCTCCAGTCTTCTTGGAGCTTCCATCCTCTGCTGCAACACAGACTGTACCTTTCCTCAGCTTCTTTACACAACCAGAGCTTTGATTTGACACTAAAATAACCTGGCGCTGCCAGGCTATCTGAAGAGATACATCAAAATGTAAGCAGTGACAGCAGCCACCTATTTGCACTGCATATTTATATCCTGCAAAGGGAAAACTCTGTCACTTTCTTACCGTCTTCAGAAGAGGATCTGAGGACTTCCTTTTTTTACCGAGAGCAGGCAAATATTTCTGGCTCTGGAGCTGTTTGTTATGCAAACTGCTTTAGTCACTGTTCGATTTTTAAATATAAACATAATGAAAGGGCTGTTTGAGACATCAGGAAGAGGTGTGTGCCCCTGGCTCACAAGAATGAGCTGAAAGTGGGCTTTGCTCTGGGTTTGAGCCCATCCTTATTGTTATCCAGGGCTGCAGGGCTGTGTCATTTGGGACAGCCTGGGAGTGGGCTGGCACCTCCTGCTTCCAACATTAGAAATTCCTAAAAGCTCTTTCTTTGAAGCAGCAATTTCACTTTAAATCTCACATCTTTGTCTCCCCAAGGAGCCCTGCTCAGGTGGCTGTGCCTGCCACAAGAAAGGTACCTGCCACCATCTCTCCAGCACGCTGCAGCTGCAGCCAGCCCTGCGTAGGGGAAGGCAGCACAGCCCCTTGTAGCAGCTGCCACCTTCACAGGCGTTTGTGACCACGTCTGGCTGCAAAGCAGAGCCCCCGGAACCGGCACACGAGAGGCTCAGTGCTGTGCTGCCTGCAGGAGCCTCCTGACAGCCGGATGGGAGAGCTCCGAAGGAACGGGGAGCTTCCCAGTTTGGTATCTCAGGTCCTGACAACGACCACTCCCGCAGCAGCAGTGCCAGAGCCATTAGTGACAAGCAAAAAAACCTTGTGCTCTGCTGTCAAACACTGCTCAATGCCATGGAGGAAACCTGCGGCTGAGACAGCTGTGCTCGAGCCAGAGCGAGCTGTCTCCCAGGAATCGGTTCCCATCTGCTACATGGAGTTTCCTCTGGAGCAGTTCGAAACCCACCTGGCTGTAGGTGAGCCTGCTTTAGCAGGGGGCTGGACTAGGTGTTCTCCGGAGGCGCCTCCCAAACCCAGCCATTCCGTGTGATCCATTTTGTCCCCAGTCTTCCACAGGGTTATCCTGGAACCTCCAAGGAGCCCCTGCTCTGCGGTTAGAACGCAAGAGGCAGGGAAATATCCAGCTTGTTCAAAACACATTAAACGGTAACACCTGTGTGGCCCCATCTGTTGCAATGAGCTGTATGATAAAAAACCTTCTGATCTCCAAACCTATAACCTGCAGCAGCAGCGTCCAGGAGACTGAACCTCCCTCATCCCCTTCCACGCTGGCATCCCTTGGGACACGGGAGGCTCTGCCAAAGAAGAGGAAGGCTCGTACAGGACACATTACTGTACAACTCAGAGAAGTGGTTGTGGCCCCACGCCTGCCAGAGATAAAGAAGCATTTGGACAATATTCTCAAGCACATGGGATTCTTGGGGTTGTCCTACGTGGGAGTTGGACTCGGTGATCCCTGTGGGTCCCTTCCAGCTCCGGAGATTCTGCGATTCTCAACAGCCCTTTCCACGGTGGAGGGTGTCAGTGAAGGGGTTAACATGCTTGAACCTGCTTCCCTGGCGAGGCTGTGCACACCCCATCAAGATAAATGGGGGAAGTTCACACCTCTGAGTGCTGTGGTCTCTCTCCAGGGCTCCCTGGGACCAGCACATCACCATCGGGTTAATGTAGCCTAGGTGATTGCCTGCAAAAAGAAACAGCTGGAAACTATGTGTTTAAATTAAATCATAAATCATCCAGGATATAAAACCAGTAGAAAAGCCTCCAGTTCTTGATCTGGTGAATTGTGAGATTTGATTTATCTGGTGCACTTGGGGCTTCATTGCTCTGCTCAGGGTGCGTGTTTTGGGAGAGGGGTGTGGGTGGTATTTTCCTGGCCAGCTTTGCAGTCCTGTGTCGGGATGGGATCCTGCACTTGCTCCAGCCGGAGTCTCCACTCTTGTGTACGGACCAACACAAGAAAAGAAAACTCGAGATCCAAACCCCTAAACCCTCCACAGCCCTCTTCCCAAGCCTTGCTTTTAGCCTCAGGTGAAGCCATCTATATTGTGTTCCTTCAATTAATTCTCCTTTATATTTAACTTGATTATATGATGCATTTCAAGTTTGAAATTGAAACAGAATTGGTAATTAAATACGCTCATATCTTGGTATTTTTGATTACAAGATCAAAAGTTCAGGCCTTAGAGCTTACTTTGGAGTGCAGAAGGAAGAGCACAACATTGCCAGCTCGTTCAATTTTATTAGCAGTCCCACAGATCCAAGTTCACTTGTTTAGTTTTCCTTTATACATTTTTGTAAAAATCACTAGTTTTGTCAGAGGCAGCAGCCAGTTTCTAGTATTTATAATTTAGGAGAAAAAAAAACAACAAGACCCCTCTATCTGAATATGAAACAAGTGCATTCTGCTTGTGAAGATGTAACAAAGAACCAGTTACAAAATATATTTAAACCCAAGAATCTAATTTTTAAAAGCCTGTAATGATGTTTTTAGTCTCAGCTCATTTGTGAAAGCTATGGTTGGATATTTCTATCACTAGTCTACATTTTTTTCACAGCCAGAGACCTGCCTGATGTGCAGGATTCCCAACTGGCGTCATCCTGTAAACCTGCTGTCTCTAGAACCAAGTGACACTGGTACAAAATAGGAACAGTCAGATACACGACTCCCCACTCATTTTTCATTAGCATGACCTGCTCAAAACACTCATACCTATTATGTACTGTCGGATGCATTGAAACTAAATGATCTCAGTGCTCTGAAAGAAATCCACTTTAATAAACTGCAGCAATTATTCACAGTTTTATATGTAAGACAAGGGAGCAAATTAAGCAGAACCAGCAGATACGATTGTAAGTGGGAGCTTTCAAAGGTCAGTCTTAATTACTGAGTTTCACCTGGGATGGGAGAAGCTTGCAGAAGTCCCGGGAAATTACTAGTTAGAAAACAGTAGCTGATATCACTTGAACTTTATTATGTCCTCATTTGCCTTGGTTCAGGGAGCCAGCAGTGGTAGAGAGGTTGGTGTAATGGAAAGGAGAACATTTGGATCATAATCTAAAGAGCACATACCTGGATTTTCAGCTAACATTCCCAAGCACAAACGCACACACAGATCTGCTGCGATGGTTTGTGGCTGCTGCATGGCCAGTGTGTAACACCAAATGCGGTCAGGCACATATATCCCTCTGTGCCTCATTGCCTTCCTGCTCCTAGCGAATAAAAGTGACTCTCCTGCTTGAGAAAACAATGAGAAACCCATAAACAACACCTTGCTTCAGCCTGGCCCCCTGATTTCACCGTGCAGAGCAGTCAGTGCCCTGTGTTTGGAGATTACCCCACCCTGGGGCTCCCGGCAGCAGAGCGTGGGCGCTTTGGGAGCCCCAGAGCACGTGAGAAAAGCCACCCTTGCATAACGTGGCAGGCGTGGGAGGTAATAGGATGGCTCTTTTAGAGCATTCACATGTTGCAAATATAGCTGAGATAAGGAGCCATTTCATATAATCTGTGCCCCTGGAATGAATTTCTCATGAATTTAGACTAGCTGGTTTCACTTTTATCTCCCGTAGTTGATTTCAGTGGCTGTTTCTCACAGTATGACATAATTCTGTGATGCAGATTCCTGACATTGCAAGGAAAGGGTCCAAGCATTTCTATTCAACGTCAGAACGGCTATTAAAAAATACCCAGAGTTAAATTTGGTACCCACAGTTAATAAATGGCTCTCCTTCACAGTACAATGAGATAATATTTCCCCTGTCTCTAGTGTTTTCCATCCAAAGGAGAGAAGAATCCCCATTTTGGGAAAGAAACTGCTCACTTGGAATGTTTCCATTTCTGGAGTTGCGCCACGTGGAGAATGCTGGGCCCAACTCCAGGAGATCTGAGCAGCCTAAACCCATCCAAAATCCACGGGAACTCTGATACTCGTCACTCCAAGTGCCAGGCCAGACGTATCCCGGAGACTGGCCCTGCTGAACTCGGGAGCACTTAGAAAAGGAGCCTTTAAAGACTTTGCTCAAGTCAGTGGCAAGCACTGAAAATTCAGCAGAGACTCTTGGCACGGCTTCCCTGTGACGTGCCGGTGTGCCATCGCCCTCCTGTCCCATGCCAAAAATCTGCTTTGAGCTGGAGGGCTTTGAGACAGCCTAAGCTCAGCCTAGCCTGGAAAACTCAGTGGAAGAGAGCCCCCAAAATGTGGGGAACTGACCTTAAGCTGGCTTGCCCTGCAGGCTGGAGAGGAGCCTGGCCAAACGTGGGTGCATTCCGACTTGAATGCTCGAATGGGGTGTGAATTGCTCACGCCTTAGTCAGGAGGTGACATGTGGCCCCATTAATGGCTTTATTAGCTTTGGTGGCCCCACGCAATCGGGCGGCGCTTCCCAGCGGGAAGGAGAGCCCTGCGCTCGCAGGACTTCAAGGGCTGCTCCGTTCCTGCCCTGGCACGGCTTTCTCATGGTGTCTGTGCTCTCTGAACTGCTGCTTTCACACGGCAGGGACGGCCCCAGGAGTGCTGTGCCCTGCTTGGTGCAGCCGGCTGTCTGGGGGATCCCATCCTGTACCCCTTCCCTGTCCTTGGACAGCCATAAAGGCACTGGCAGCTCTTCCCGAGTGCCTCAGCTCTCTTCTGCAGCTCTTCCCAGGCTCTGGATAGACCTGGTCCCCTCTTGGCACAAAAAGGAAATAAACCAGAAGGTCTTTTGCGAGTTGACACTTGGTAAAAGTGAGAGGGAGACCAGCCCTGCTTTTGGGGCTGCAAATTCCCCACTCTAAGAAGGGTCCGCTATATGTTATTCTGTTTTTAGGCTCTCTGTGCTTCAACTCCATGAGGTTCATGGTTCCTCCCTGCTGGTGTGAATGACAGGGTGAGAAATGCAGGTGTGGGATGAAAAATACAGGTGTGGATCCTCTGCTGATCGGGTGAGAGCGATCCAAAGGAGTGAGGACATTTCCAGGTCTGAGCTAATCAGCCTGATTAATACTGCCATTACTGAGCAGATGTAGCTCAAGATGGGGTCTGTTAAGGACCGTCCTCTCCCTGGGGGTAGGTCAGCTCTTAGCATCCCTTCCCAGGCCATCAAACTGTGCCTGGGTCCAGCCCGGGTGCAAATCCTCGGCTTAATATCAGGATGCAGCGAGCCATTGGCAGAGGCAAGTGCGGAACATGTCAGGGCTGATCGTCCAGGGCAGGGCTGCCGTGGCTCATCCCACAGAGCAAACCCACGAACCTGCACCCCTGGGTGCTAACCATGAATGCCATGTCACAGCTGGATGCAGTGCTCACAGGCAGTGTCACAACAGGCTGGAGAGGTTTTGGAGGGATGCTTGTGCCTAAGCCTGGTGCTGTGCTGCTGTCAGGCTAAGGCTGCTGGCTCTGAAAATCCTGTGATCAAATTTGTACATCTGATAGCTCGGTTTTAAAATGGCCATATTGCTGGTTTTAAATTTATTTGTCATGGGTTTTGCTGGAACATAAATCTTTCCTAAAATAACTTGCAATGTTAGTATTGTAACAGAGCTACAAAAGCCAAAGCATGAACCCTTGGTCAGGAAATCCACCAAAACCTCAAGTGGAAATAACTACTTTAATATAATTTTGTCAAGGAGGAAGTAATGAAGCTACTTCATAAGGAAACAATAATCAATCTCAAATAATGAATGAAAATAATGATGAAACTGATTTTTAAAATAATGAGGTTTTTGGCGTGCCTTTTTCCCTTCATTTTTAAAAGAGGCTTGTTATCTTCATTGGAATTTAGATTTTTAAACTCTTTAAGCCCTTCTGGAACATTAAGAAATATTTCCGTGTCCTTCAGAGCTCTTGATAAAATGTGAGATGAATATTGTCAAGGCCAAGGATTTCATGCCTCCTTTCAAAAATCCCTATCCTATAAATAATGAGACTAGATTTAAAATAATGAATGTAACTGTCTGTTTAAATTCTTTGCACTGATGTCTTGAAGGTGCTTTTTATTGTCATTTATTAAGATGAGGTGGAATAGAAACATAGACCTGATCTGCTCCATATAGCTGCACTGATTTAACACAGCAGCAAATCAGTTTAATTAGATCAGTGATTAGACCTTATGTGAGCACTCCTCCATGCTAAGGGAAGCTTACACTGCTGGTGAATTACATCTTTGGGTCAGAGAAACAAACTGCTGGCTTAATAATAATAATAAAAACAACAACAATAACAATAATAATAATAATAACGATGACAACAACAACAATGTTTTTCCTTTAATACAGATTTTTTTCTTGATGAAGCCAAAGAATGGGGCAGGTAAGTGGTGATGAGGGAAGTTGCAATCACCCCCCGTGTCAGGGTGGTGGGATAAACTTCTTATGGTGGTAACTTCTAAATCCTGTTTGACATGTCCACATCTGGTTGGGCAAGATGGAGCAAGGGAAAACACACAAACCATAACTAGCAAAAGGATTGTCCAGCAGACGTAGTCTTGGGTCCATATCATCTATGTCTGAATCAACATTTGTGTCAGTAGAGAGAGAGATAAACAAGCAAAAATCATTGCTGCTTTAGAGGGCTCAGATGCTGTGGAGACAGCACAGAGATGTGGATAACCAGCTATCTAAAATGATATTTAACCTCATCTAAGGCCTCTGTCCGATGCTGATGAGGATGCTTATCTTTTGCTACTGTTCCCGGGACAACAGGAGCTCTGTGCAAGCAGCCCCTGGTGTCTGCTTGGAAAAGGGGGTAGAGCTGGTCTGGGCACACACACGGGCAGCTGGCAGCAGGATCAGCCCTTCTCAAGACAGGGAGCTTTTCTTGATGTGTCTGAGGGTTTCTTGCATGCAGCCCCAAGAGCTCCTGGCAGCAGGCTGTGACACAGAGAGCAGATGACTTCCTAAGGCTTTTATCAGGGTTGTGCACCTCTGAATTCATCATAGAGATATGTGAGTATTAACTCTAGGTAATGAAGAAAGGGCGTGCAGATGCAGTCATAAGGAGAGGCTTAGCCAGCCCTAATTTGAAATATAGGCTTAAATGTCTTTCTGTAGGGTTGGTATAAGCGGTGTGTTTGTAGGAAAGCAGTGTGATGGCAAAGCAAAGCATAGCTCTTATCACAGCCCGGCCACATGCATGTGAAGGAGCCTTAAAAAATAAATAAAAGTAACAAGGAGCCCATGGGAAAGTGTCACTTCAGAGCCTGGAGCTGGAGTGGGAAGACAGCAATAGTGGTTTTGTCCAGCTCTTGGTCTCCCTGAGTTCCTGCTGCCATGGACTGGGGATCATATTTCCCTCCAGGGACATGGGAGAGATTCCATGAGCCCATTGCAGCTGCTGCAGCTAGGCTCTGTGGCTCTGAGGGGAACAGCCAGCAGGGAGATCATGGGTGAGACAGGAGAAGGAAGAAATATTCTGGAGAGGATGGAGATGCAACTGCTGTCTGCTTGCATCAAGTGAGAACCCATCCATGTGGGACCAGCTCCTTCCTCACCTCAGCTCCAGTTGCTGCCACTTCCCTTTCCTCTTCCAAGACCTCCCAGACGCAGCAGAAGGAAGAGAATTGGAGATGGGGCTGTACAGCCGTGAAATGCCACAGAGAAGCAATTTCCATTCATTCTGCCCACGAAGACCACAGCCCCTGCAGTGCTGGGAACTGGTTTTTGATGATCATACTTAGAACAATCAAGATGCAGAAGAAAAAAATGCAAATACACTGGGCCAGCTGCTGGCACAACGCTGAGCCAAAGCCACTCTGAAAGCAGCAAGAAAGGTTTGTTATGGAAGGGTCCTAAGCCAGACATGCAGAGGGGAGGGGACACATGACACCAGAGCAGCTACTCACTTCCAGTGTGGTCGGGAAGCACAGGGTGAAATCCTGGTTCATGGGAAGCTGAGGGTGCTGAGCATCAACTCCAGCAGAAAATGTCTAAGGTGTCAGAGAGCTCAGTGCCTGAGTGACTGGATCCTGATGAGCCCTGACCTGGCTCAGACAGGTGCTGGAAGGGTTTTCCCAGGACTGTGGGCAGAGCTCTGGGGCACACAAGGTGCTGGGCAGGCGAACAAGCTGTCACTGACAGGTGTACACGATGTGCCTCGAGCGTGTGATGCTGCCGAGCGCTTTGCCAGCTCCATGTCTCCGTTTTGCATGGAGTGTGTTGAAATCAGCCGTCCTTCATCTGTGTTGTGTTAGCTGGTGGTAAAAGCACAAAGCGCCGAGCGTGGCGATGCAGAAGGGCTGCAGGCCAGCTGCTTGCATCGCCTGCCTGCCCGAGGTCCCAGTGCTGCAGTGGGGATGCCTCTCTCCCAGGAAAGCCCTCGGAGGGCTGGAGTTTCCAGCCCAGCGCAGCAGAGGGAAGCAGCACCAACACAGCCTGTGCTGCTGCACCAGGATGTGAGGACTCAGGAGCTGTCTCCCATGCAGTGGTGCCAGCTGGCAACCTGGCACAGGCAGCTCACGAGTTATAATCCAAAACAGTCCCCAACAAGTGGGCACGGGGCCAGGCTAGGGCTGGGAGGGGAGCATGGCACTGTGGGGTGCCATGGGGTGTGGGCTGTGCACCCCAAAGCCCTGCCATCCCCATCCTGTGCTGCTCCTGATGCCAGCGAAATCCTGCTGTGCCTCCTCCCTGGAGTGAGACACCCTGGGCTGGCAGGGCTCACTGCCACCAGAGCAGGGCACTCATTCATAAATCCAGCACTGGCTGGGATGGGGCTTAGGGGAGGAGCTGGGAATGGAGCAGGGAACAGGGACTGCTTTGTCGGGATGGAGCTGGCGTGGAGAGCATGTGTGCATGGATGGAGTCAGGGGAAGAGGATCGGTGGCTTTGTGGTTGAAAGCTCACGGTCAGCTGCTGCTTGCTCTGCTCGTGGCGTGGCTCTGCCCATCCGTGGCTCCCAGCAGCACCTTGAGCCCCTGCCCCGGGTCAGCACTCCCCAACCTCTGCCCTGTTCCTCCCAGAGCAGGCCTGGCAGGAGGGCTCACAGCAGGGAATGGTGTTGGGAAAACCCCCCTATGTCGGCACACAGGACAAGCCCCAGAGACTGCAGGCTCTTCTGGCTGCTCACTTGCTTGAGGTTGCTCCTCAGGGCCTCAGTTTCCCCAGGTGCAAAATGGAAGGGGTGATGCTATCTCCTTGAAGTGCTTCAGGGGGAAAAGCCTGCAGGAACAGCTGGCAAGGACAGGAGCTGCCATCAGCATTGCTGGCCCTGGGGGAGGGTGGGGATGGGTGCTGAGCAAGGTGAGAGGGTCCCAGCTGGTACAGAGAGGCAGCCCTGAGCTTGGCAGCAGCTCGTGGGTGTTTCTGGGAGCTGGGCAGACAGTGGGGCGAGTGCTGCCTGTGCCCACGGCCCTCAGGCAGTGCCCACAGTGCCTCCAAGGATCCAATCCACATCACACATGGTGCTGTGACACCTGCAAGGTGTGAGTGGAGTCACTGGGGCCTGTATGGCTCCTGGGTGCAGCACCTGGCCCAGGCATTCCAGCATCATCCCCTTCCCCACTGACATGGGCCAGGTAACTGTGATTGCATCGAGGATGGACTCCAGGATCTTCCCAAACCCCACCACATCACCAGGACTCGTACTCTGCCTCTCTGCCTCACCCTGCTCTGCTCACACCTCTCCAGCAGCCCTGGAGTTACTCCTAATTTACACCTCATCTGGCCTCATTTTTTTCTCCTTCATACCAAATTGCTGGCGCGTGTCTGAGATCCAATTATTTTCATGACCATTATAAAAACTAATAAACTTCAGCCAAGCCTCTGGAAGCCCCAGTGCTGTGTTTGTGCATCTGTATGGTCACCAGGGCAGGAAGCATTGGAGCTGTCAGCACATCCAGGCCCATACAGGCACCCCTGGGGCAGTCAGACATGGTCATAGTGCTTAAGATCATGTACTGCAACTGCTTGATAGGTAACTTAAATATAATGAGGTCGATTAGCACCAACCCAAATTGCTGTGAGCAAGAGAACAGAGGGGAAAGGCTCTGGGAAGGGTTTTCTGCTTCAGCCAGAGAAGAATTACTGCTGGCTCCTGAGCACGAATCCACATCTGTGGGTGAGAAGGTGCTTTTGCCCTTTCTGTTCAGTCTATTCCTGTTTCATGTACCAGTGTCAGTGTGATTGTCCCATCACACCCCTGTCCTTAGGCAGGGGTGGGGACACGGCCCTGGGAACAGCTGACGGTCACAGTCACCGACAAAGGCAGGAGATGCCCCAAATACAAGTGCAGTGGGTTGGAAACCTCCTCAGCCCTCAGTTCTGTGACCTTTGGGGCCTCCAGTCTCTGATTAGCATGGGCTTTGTGCTGCAAGGGGCTTTGCTGGGTCCTAGTGCTGCTGCCCAGTGGAGGCCCCCAAGCCCCTAGCCTGGCTGTCTCCCCCTGGCATGGGGTAAATGCTGCCCTTCCATCAGTGCTGGAGCAGCTCCTTCTTGCCATGGATGGAAATCTCGAGATTTTATTACACTGGTGAGGCTGTCTGTCCTCATGGCCCCAACTGCCCTGATCATCTCTCCCTACTTCATGCTGAGGTAAATGATAGGAAAAGTCCCAGGATAAGGAAGAGGCTGGAAGGCTGTGTGGATGGGGCTGTGGGTGGGGGCAGAAGGCTGAGCTGCATCGAATTCTCTCCCCTGCTGCATTAACTCCTTTTCTGCTCGTCTCTGCTGCATCCTTCTGTGGCAGGGTTACAGGTCTGCTCTGCCCTGTTAGCAGCTCCATCAGCAGCCTCCAGCCTTGGGAACCAGGAGTGAGGAGCAACAGCAAAGCATTAATGTGTCTCAGGTCTCCCCTGAAAATTAAAGAGCCCTGCAGATGAGCAGGTTTGTGTTGTCCCATGTGTGCCTGCTGAAATCTTCCACTACTTGCCAGCAGAGGAGCCTGCCTTGTCAGTGCTTGCAGCTGACAGCACCTGCTTGGATTTTCATGTTTTCAGACTGGTCATTTTTAGAATTCAAAAGTTGCAGCCCATTTAATTTTCTTACGTTTCATTCATCTTGGGGACTGAAAATAGCCCGAGCAGTTTCAGATCCTTTTTTTTGTTGTTCTTTGTTTTTTAAATTATCAGTTTCATTCTCAGACAATCTCTTTGCTGCAAAAAAGTAAAATAAAATAAATGTGTCCTCAGATTAAGAGATTTGTCTTGATTTAAAAACTACTGGTAGAATGGTCCAAGTAAGTGCCACCTCCATGTGCTCTGTGACCATAAATCCTGCCTGTGCTCCCTGGCTGCCAGATTCTCCCACAGGTAGCCAAACTGAGCCTGAGTGATAAATATCAAGGGGCTTATTTTTACAATTCAGAAATGGATTAGTGGTTGTGCTTCTGAATTTCCAGAAAACTCACCACAGGACCAGGGAGTGGGGCTGTGCACATGGGGAGTTCCTTGTGCACGGGACGAAGGCAGCCCTGTGGCTCTGGGCTCACACCAGCCCAAACCACTGCACCCCAGTCCAACCCCCCTTCTTCCCAGGACACACACAGACTGCACAAAGTATCTAACTACAAATGAAAACTGAGTGATACTGTGATTTCAGATTAGAATGGACATATCCGTGTGCATTTGTGTGAAGGCCACAAGACACAGCAGCAAACACCCAGCGCTGTGACGTCCTGAAGGGGAAGGGGAGTGAGTTGTGTCTGTTAATGCAGGAAGAGTGAAGGGATGCCATTGGATATTGGAGGTGAACAGCAACTGTTAAGACTGACTGAAATCCAAATTGCAAGAAATCTTTCTTGCTGGGCCCACTGCACAAGCATTTCCCACCCCAGGGCTGGAGTGCATTACGCCTGGAAAGCCAAAGCCAGGGTGGGTTCAGGGGCTCACTGCAGGGCTCTGCTGAGTTCTCAGGGTGCTGGGTTAGTTATTAGGCACACCATGCAGAGCTGCTATCAGCCTTCACTTTGCATGCCTGAGATGGGATTAACATCTGGCAAGTGCCACAACGAGACTGCCTGGTCAGCCCCAGCTCCTCACACTGCTCCTCCACTCGTGGCTGAGTCCTCGTCCACTTGGGCTGCGGGAATGAAAACAAACAGAGACTTGCAGCTCTGCTGCCAGTCAGGCAGAGGGGATGGCTTCAAGCCTTCATTCAGATTTGGTTACAGCAGCAACAAAGTTATAACAGGAACTGATATTTTTATTCTTTTCATTTGCATTTGAAATGTCACTCTGGGGACTTCACTACTATTGTTACTGCAAATGCCTGCCTTGATTTTTCCAGTCCTGACCGTGCTGCACACATGGATACTGGGACTAATCTCCTGCCCTGCAGAGACCAGCCATCCAAATTTCACTGCCAGGCAGGAATTAACTGGAGTGGGAGGCAAGCAGAAATGAAGTGGGGCGGGAGAGAAGCAGACACTCTTCACCTGAGGAGCGTGTTACAGATCTGCTTCTGCACTCGTGTCCACTTTGGCAAACTGATAGAATCAGCTTGGCAACAATAAAGTTCATCCTGAGTGTTGTGATTTATTTGTGATTAATTCCTGCATAGCCCAGAGCAGAAGATTCTATTTTAAAGATATTCTTGTTGCTGGTAATTTTGGAGTAACACCCATGGAAGGGCTGCCATGTTTGGGACCCTCTCTCTTTAGGTGCTCTACAAACATGGCACAGGAGCTGTATTGCAGCTGTACCCTAGAGGAGCTAAATCCTGTTTTTTTCTAGCAGACCTCACCAGACCCCCTGCACCCCAAACCCTTATTGCAGCAGCAAGAGAGTCTCATGTGAGCAACGCGTGTGGCCAGAGTAGGTGCAGTTGTTCTTGCACATGAAAGGAGTCTGGGTCCTGGAAACGAACCCTTGGATTTTTTCCCAGCGCAATGTGCTCGTAGGAGAATAACAAACAGAAGATCACAGGGGGCTTTATCAGGTCACACACCATCTGGTCTCTCATTCTTGGCTCCAGCAAGACTGAAGGGCTTGTCTCAGCCCACCATCACTCCTGGAAATGGTTAGCAAATGTGAGGGCTCTTGGCAGTCCCCAGCGCTGGCCAGGGACAACAGGGCTTTGGGAGGAAACTGAGGTGAGCTGGCCTCCTCTGACCCTCGTGGTTATACCCGAAATATTTGGGTGCTCAGATCTATGCTCAGCTCACCAAACTGAGCTGGAGTCCGTCTCGCTGTCTCAGGTGATGCTGTGGTGTGAAGGACTTGTGTTGGTGAGGCAGCAAGAAGACAAGAACCCTTTGCAGTGCGTGGTTGTGACCACCAGAGCAGGAGCTGCTCTCCCCACCCTTCTTGCCCTGGCCTTGCCGAGTGCCATCGCTCTGCATCCAGCTGGTGATGGCTGGTGCCATCTGTGCCACCCTGCCAGCAGGGATGTCCTCTCCTGGGCAAACCTACTTGGCTCCCTCAGGCTTTGGTGCTGCCAGAACTCTCTCAGCTGTGCTGTGACAAGCAACAGAGACCTGCTGCTGGAAGGGGCTGGGATCTGCAGTGGTGCTTTTATTTCAGATGTTCACATTCTTTCCTCCTAGAAAACACCCCAGTTCTTCCTCCTCAACAGGGAAAAAAAAAACCGAACCAGCAAAAGTCTGCAGGAAAGGATCTGGAACATGCTAATAACTGCACCCGCCTCTAGGGGCACATATCAATCTTCCCACGACGTTCCCATGGAGATGACCCAATCTTCCTTCTCTTCCAGAGCTCTTCAACCTGCTGCACAGACAGGGAAAGTTTGTTAAAGCCAAATCTCTGAAAACCCAGCTTGCAAATATTCTTTTGGGAAGGGAGATGTAGGGACTCGAGCTGCAGCAGGGCCACCCTCTGCTTCACCCCAGAGGAGCAAAGCAGTGCCCAGCACAGAGTTCAGCCCCTTGGAAGGAAGGGAAAGATCAAAGCAGGGGAACACCCGTCTGACGCCTGAGGTGACCCAGGGAAGTCACGGGGTGCCCCACACCCATGTTTACCCCATGTTTACCCCGGCATGATGTCGCTGTCTGCCCAGCTGCTTCCCCGCAGGCTCTGGGGTGAAAGGGAATGATCCTGGAGGGCTTGCTACTCCAGCCTTGGGAGAAAACATCATGCAAAAGTCATGGCTACGTCTGCTGAGGGGCTGATAACTAGCCACCAACTCTGCTCATGGCTAGAATAGGCCATGTGCTAGCTCATAAGGACAAAACATGAGAGGAATGAGAGAAAAATATAGTTGTTGGACCTTTACTCAATGAATTCCTCACTTTTTCAAGTCACCTTGGAAACTTTGGGGAAGTAAAAAGGCTTGCACTACACCTGCACAGACTCCCAGTGACCACAACGTGCAGCTGAAATTGCAGTGTATGAGAACTCTCTTTTTAAAACATGACTGACTGGCCTATTGCTTCCCAATTTCTGGTGGATGCACCCTGTCACTGATAAGTTTTAGGAAGAACCCCTAAACCCACATAAGCTGCAGCTCTTACACAACCCAGGGATCCTGAGAGCCCCTACAGAAATGGACCGAATTCCTGGATGAGCCAGGTCAGATTTGAGCAATCACAGTGACAAATTTAATGACCATATTCTGCATCAAGGCAGAACCTGTCAATGCCAAGGTGACAATCCCATGGAGATAATACAGCCACGGGTACCCAAATGAGCTCTGGAGCACTTTCCAAGTACAGCTGGGTGAGGGGCTGGGCAGGGAGCAGAGGAGAGCAGAGACACCATGGAAAGGGCTCTTTGGGTCTATCTGTGAGACCTGACATCTCCGAGGGCCAGATCTGCCATGGCTTTCCCAAGGGAGCCTCTTCCCACACATTTTGTGCACTGTGCCCCCTGCTTTAATCTTTGCCTCCTCCCCTAAATCTGCCAGCTGGTGACTCTGCCATAGCTGCCCTGAACAGGCTGAAACCCTTCTGGGTTAAAAAAAAAAAAAGACCCAAAAATACCCTCTCTATCACCCCAGGCGCCTGACAACACCATCATTCTCCTTAAGTGTGTGCTAAATATGCTATATAAAAATAAAATGTATCTTTTCTGATGACACAGAATCTTAGTCTTAAAATGTAATTTACGAGGGAGGCAGAAATCACCGATAGCCAGCATTGCTTCTGCTAACTCATGAGAAAAAGACTTTGTTCTGAAACCTTGCCTATGGTGTTATTGGCAGTGATTATTCTTATGAAAACCTCACCAAGTTACCCAAAGTCCCTTGCAGACATCGCTGGAGTCACCATTTCACGGAGGCCACTGCCAGCTTTCCCACAGTGTTTGGTAAATTGGGGTTTGGGCCACAGGTGGACTGAGCTGGGCTGATGCTGTTTCCCCTATTCTCCAGCAGAGATTGCACGGGACTGCAGTTTTACTCCAAACCCACCTGAAGTTCAGCTGTTGGGATCACAAGTCAGCATGAACACAGGCACATTTAGAAGGATTTTTTTCACATGCTTCTTCCCCCACCCCAGCAAAGAGCTGAGTGCTGAGTGTTAAGAGAGGATGAGATTCAGCTTTAAAAATAATGAATTTTCATCACATAAGAGGATATTTGCAGAGTTTAATGAATCAGATATTCAAATCTCATAGGAGAGGCTCTGAACACCTGACACTTGCTTTTTCCTTTGAAAACCATCACCCTAGGATCTGCTCAAGCCATCCCTGCTCTGTTCCAGCGTCAACCAAATCCCCCAGCCCCTGCAGCCACGAGCCCCATCATTACAGGTATGTTTGTCCGAAATACAGAGCTGGGATGTGCTGGATGGGTGTCATTAGGCAGTGGGTTACAGTTCTACCTGCTGGGACACTCCCTTGTCACAGGCATTGCCACACGGCAAGTTCCACCCTTCCCTGGGCCACGGTGAAAACCAGCAACAGGGAGAACCAGACAGAGAGCAAGAGGGAAGCCACGCCATGGCCAGGACTGTCCACTCGCTGGTCTCTCTGCTGGCCGAGGAGGGACACGGGAGAAGTCCCTGAGCAGACGGAGAGAGAGCCGGCGGCTCTGGCTTGTGGGGAAAGCAGGAGAGAGAGCTCCGAGCTCCACCGTGTGGCACGGACTGTGCTGGCGTGTGCTCTGTACAAGTGTGCTGTGTGCTTCCCACTGCTGCACATCCCTCACTGCTGCACATCTGCCACTGCTGCACATCCCTCACTGCTGCANCTCCTCTGCGGCCCATCCCCCACTGCTGCACATCCCCCACTGCTGCACATCCCCCACTGCTGCACATCCCTCACTGCTGCACATCCCTCACTGCTGCACATCCCTCACTGCACATCTGTCACTGCTGCACATCTGTCACTGCTGAACATCCCTCACTGCTGCACATCCCTCACTGTTACACATCCCTCACTGCTGAACATCCCTCACTGCTGCACATCCCTCACTGCACATCTGTCACTGCTGCACATCCCTCACTGCTGCACATCCCACACTGCACATCCCTCACTGCTGCACATCCCACACCACTGCACATCCCCCTGCTGAGGGACTGCGCACACAAAGCCACTGTATGGGCTGCAGGCTGCCACGCTGGCTGGACTGCTCCCTGCTATAGGAGCTGCAGTAACCAGCAGCAGTGTTTTTTGCCATCCTATCACCAGCACACATGCACTCGTCCACACAGTAGTGCCATGCACCAGGGGAGTGCTTGCCCCACCTTTAACCATGGGCATCACTGTACGAGAGTCAAACAGATCCACCTTCACTGAAAAGGCCAGTTCTTTGGTTTCTCATGGGCATGGCTGCCCTGGGCCAGTCTGGCAGCACCCTCTGTGCCACCACCACTGCTGGCTCACGTGCCTGGTCACTTCCATTGCCATAAATCAGACCTGAGCAAAATGCTCTGGCGAGTTTTACAGAAAAAGTAACTAAAGCCTTTGTAAGCCTCTGCAAGAGGGGCACTGTCCCAACATTATGGCCTCTGTCTCCTTTCCTGGGTGCTTTGGCCACCCTTCTCTCTGCAGCCTCACTGCCCTGTGCTCCAGCTCAGGCAATCCCTTCGTTCTAAGCAAAACGTTTCATTCCAGTGTTGTTCTTCATTGGGATTTGGCTAGGTGCTAGTGGTATGCCAAGAACATCTTACAGTGCACAATGCTGGAGTTAAACCTTGGTGCACGAAGAAAATGATCTCTCCTTAGTAGAATATTAACAGAGAACAGAGAAAGGACGTTTTGTTTTGTTACTTGATGCTAGAAAAGAGCCCCAAATTGAGAGCGAACCTGGGGCACAACAGTACCTCCTGATCCTGAGCCTCTTGGGTGTGTCAGAGACCACGGAACATCCCAGACGCCTCTGTGCATCTGAGGGCGTGCACAGCAACTCTGTGTGTGCCTCAATTTCCCCACAGGACAGCGAGGAGCCCTGCAGGTGGTGATGCTTTGGTACCCAGCCGTGGGAAACGCAAGCGTGAGGCGCAGTGTAGTGAAACGTCTTCCTCTGGAATCGAGATTTATGGCTCAGCTCCGGGATGCAGCGGGGAAGGAGAACGGGATGCGGCTGCAGGCTCCCAGAAGATGGCACTCGTGGTCTGCAGATCGAGCCGCACTCTCTGAGGATGGCTACAGCGAGGGAACCCATAAATAGCCCTGGACAGGCTGTCAGGCGGCCTGATTTAAGCACCAGAAATAGTGAAACTGTGGAGGTTTCTCAAAAATTAATTTTTCTAAAATGGGAGAAAGATGAAGCCAAGCCATTTTTTACCTGCTTCCCTTGCAAGCCTCTTCCCCACGAGGAAATCAAATTTAGCTGCTTTGCAGCTGCCCCAGCAGCATCCAGGTGGCCTTTGGTGCTGGATCCTGTCCTGTCACTGCATGTGGTGGCTGTCACACTGCTGGGGCACCCACACCTTCCCCCTCCCCACTGCTCTCTATAGGGCAGAGCTGGCTGATGCTGCAGCCACGGGATGGGGCAGGCAGCAAAGTTTCCATCCCTTGTTGTCATTTACATGGGATATTAGGAAAAATTTCTACACTGTAAGGGTGGTCAGTGTTGGAACAGACTGCCCAGGAAAGTGGTGGAAGTGTTCCAAAAGGGTGTGGATGTGGTGCCTGGGGACATGGGTTAGTGATGGGCTTGGCAGTGCTGCGTTAATGCCTTGAATCGATCACCTTAGAGGTCTTTTCTAACCTTAATGATTCAGTGATCAGGGCAGGGCTAATTTAGGAAGGAAGAGGTGATTACCATCCTCCCTCCCTCTCAATTTTAGATCTGCAGGTCCTTAGTCTCGTTTACACATCAGCACTAGAGACACACTTCAGCTTTAAGTTTAAGCATAAATACTGGGCTCCTGTTATTCCTCACACTGACAGCTTGGGAACACATTTACTGAGAAGTCTACAGGGTGATCTCCCTCCTCATACACAACAGGAAGCACCTACCCCAAAACTCCCAGGATTTCTTTAGCTCCTGCTCTGTTACATTCAGACTTTTTTCTCCTGAGATCTCCCTTGAGTCCTACAGAGCTGAGTCCCTCGGTGGGGGTGGGTTATCTTGGCTCTGAACAGTCATGTCCTGGCAGTGAAAGCCAGGACACCTGAAGGTCACCTGTTTACAGGTACACCTGAAGACCAGGTGTACCTGTAAACAGGCGAAGGTGGCTCATCCTAAACCCTGCAAGCCCTGGCAGGGCAGGGGAGGTGGGCAGTCACAAGGACAGATGACCTGCAGCCCGGTTGCAAGGCAGCTCTGTGCCAAAAGGCAGAACAAGCATTGCATTGTACTTCCCACTGCTCCAGGCCTCGAGGATGGTGATGGGTTTGAGGTGCCAAGCCCCTCACAGGGCACAGATGTGCTCAAGCCACTGGGACAGGCTGTTACAATGCATGAGCTGAGGTACAGGCTTGTGGGGATGCCTGGAGCCTCTGGTGTAGGAGGGATGATGCTGATTAAACACCAAGAGGGGAAGAGCTGTTCCAAGGATCAGAGCAGAAAAATCTGACCTCTCCATCTGAAAAACCAGCAAAATGGTCATTGTGAGCTCACAGCCTCGATGGAGAGATGGGAGGGATGCCCCCAGCCCTGCCATGCTGGGCCAGGCCAGCTCTGCCTGCAGGAGCATCCTCTCCCCTCCAGCGCTGGGACAGACACCCAGGAAAGGAACAGGAGAGCAAATAAAACTGCTTCTCTCCTCCCACCACCCAAACCCACTCAGTGTAAATTATACCCTAATTATTGAGCACTGACTGTCCCCTATAAATTATGGATCTGTCACTGTGTGTTTTTCCCCCAGGAGGTGCTGGGTGATTTTTGCAGTGCCTCTGCAGCTGCAATCCTGCCTGGGCCCATCAGCCCTGCAAAAGAATTCTCAAAAAGGGATTTTTTTGTTTTGTTTTGCATATTTTCCTGCTTTTCTTGTAAAAAACTATTAATCATATAATAATTCAACAATTACTTGCTGCTGGTTTGGGTGTTCCCTCTTGGTTATGGGTCCAGTTGTTAATGTACCAATCACACCCACACCCCCAGTTCCCCCCACTCCTGTAATCTGGGATGGTGTTATTGTTTGGCCTCCTGTACTCCAGGATGGTGCTCAGCCACTGCTGCTCTGTGCCAGAAGTGCAAGCTGTAGTCAAAAAGCAGAGACATATTATTGGGGTGAAAAAAGAGAGGTTTAATTTGAGATTTTACAGACCATGCCCAAACAGAGAATAAGATACTCTACCAAAGAGCATTTGTGCTCCACCTAATATTGTCAGAGTAGTAGAGTGAGGAGATCTGGACAAGTCAGCAAAGTCAATAACAGGGCTGGGAGCAAAGTACCAGCACGATGGGAAAATAGCCATTATATACTGCATTTACATGGGGTTCTTAATTACAGATATCAATCAATACAAAAATAAAATTCATATGATCTATAGCCATGTAAAACCAAGAGACAAGGGAGTCCAGACCCAGAATATTCACTATGGACTTAGGCCAGTGATGGATAAAGAAGATGAAAAAAGCTTCTTTAAGGTAATGAAATATTGTTCTTGCTCAGATAAATCATATTTTTAGCAAAAGATCATGGGGAAGAATGGACTCTAAATGCATTTTTGGGCAGACATCAAGGTGAAGAAGTTGAGGATGGTTCTGGTCCAAGCTCAGAAGGCTGGAAACTGGATTGAGTATATTTGAGTTTAGTGCACAGTGACAGGGTGAGGGACACCCCTGCACCCAGAGCCACCCTGGCTTTGCCCACGTTATCCTCTGGTGCCCTCAACCTTCCTGATGTGGGATGCAACTGGCACTTCATCCCGTCCTTGGATACTAAAGGAAAAATCTGGGACTGCCTCTGCCTGAATTGAGGCTGAGTAGAGCTGCAGTCTGCCAGAGCAGACTTGATGCCCCAGCACCTGCACCCCAGCAGGAAAATAAGGACGTGCAAGAGAAAAAAGGGAAGAAAAGGTTTCCTGATGCACTCTTGTGATCCAGCACAGGAAGCATCAGGCCCAGCCATGGTGCTTTAGAGAATCTCTGCCTTTCTTGTAGTTGCTTTCCAAGCAGAAAGGAGCCTTAGAAGTTTAAGGCAGGGATTTGCAGAGAAAAATGGCATTGAAGCTGAGCAGCCCTGGGGTGTCTTGCCTTGCTCTTTAATGCAAGTGTGAAAATGCCGGTTGGTTCTGTAGGATTTCTTAGGGGAAAAACCCAAAATCTACAGCCAGTCCGGTCACTGCAGAGCTGCTTTGGCAGTGCCATCACCTCAGTGACGCTGTCACAGCACCTCTTCTCTGCAGGGAGAGGGGATTGTACAGAGCTCCTCAGCTGCACAGCCTGGCAAGGCAGCACCGAGCTGTCCGATGTGTCATTTGAGACTGCTTTCTCCTTGAGATTACACAATTACTGGGTGTAATTGTTTAATAGAGTCACATCATCGTCCTCTTGTGCGAGGCAAGGGAACTGACCACATCTCTTTGTCAAGAAATCCTAGGAGTCTAGATTAGCCCATTAGCATAACCTACAAATGTTGTACAAGGTACTTTTGATGGATGGAACTGATTTAGGGGTCTGATAACTTGTCACTTCAAAACAAACAAACAAAAAATTTCTCTTGTATGATGGCTGGAGAAGTTCTGATTTTTGTCAGCTCTCCACCTCAGTTTTAAAATCACAATGAAACCCCTTTTTTCTTGCATTTTGTGGTTGGTTCTTACTCTGCAGAGCTCGACACTGAACACCACACTGCTGCTCAGTCTCAGGGTGCTGTGAGGTCTGGTGAGAGCAGATGCCTGTGGAAAAACAGCCAATCTGGGAGCGTTTCTCCTGATCTGGATTACATGGCGGAGACATTTGTGTGATGTCCAGTGCTGAAAACTTGAGAAATGGACTTGTTTCCTCGCTGTGCAATTTCAGGACCATTCCTGACAAACGAAGCCATCTGCTTACCTTAATCAAGGCATCTTGTTATGGGCTGGTCCTAGGAGTGAGTATTAAACATACTGTACTGTGGCATTATTTATGGCTTGCACTGACACCGCATCACTCTGTTATCCATACTTATAGAAAAAGACCCACTGTAAGTATAATTAGTTAATAAATCACCATGAGTGATAAACAGAATGATGGATGCAGGTTTCAGTTGATCACTTTTTTATTAAGGAGAGATAAATCAGCATCATATTGTTGCTGTAAACCTTTCAAATTGGTCAAAAATCTTGCAATGCTGAATGCAGCAGGGAGGTGATTAACGTGTCAATTGTGCAGCAACAAATTGCACCTGATAATTGATATCAATCAATCCTTTTAATTCCTCTCCACTGTAATGGGTGTTATACATCATCCTGCTCTCCTGCCTCTTCACCATGGCTTTTGCAACCTTTCCTCCTCACCCAGGCACCTCTCCAGGCATCTCCTCCAGCCTCAGCCCATCTCCTGCGCTTGGCTGCTGCAGCTCCTGCAAAGCCTTTCAGCCTTCAACTAACCCTGCATTGCTCTTGGTTTTTGGGCTCAGATCCCACCTGATATAAGAAAAGGCCAACACAGCCCCCACACAACCTTCTGGTTTTATTTTTGCTAATATCATCACTCTGTCAGAGCTACAAGCCTCACTTATAAAGGTTGGGGAAAACTTCAAAAGGCAGAGGCTGGGGAGAAGTGATGGTAACAGATTAAGTTGGGTCCCACAATCCAGCCAAGGTATTCACCCCAGGTTGAATCAAAGTCTAATATCAGGTCAGGCACAGCAGGGGAAGCACTGCAGCTCTCAGAGGAAGGGGCTGGACCAGAGATGCAGTGAAACCTTTGGCTTTGCATAAGCTTTTTGGTCTCTTGATGATTAGCCACTGCTTTAAAAAGTAAATTATTATTCCCTTAAAGCAGGGCTCACAGCTCTGCTTGGTGTTTTCAATAACCCAAAGGAGAAAATCCAGAATTTAACCCATTTTCCTGCACATAATGGCCAGGGAGGATTATCTACAAAGATCAAGGTCCCCCTGCAGTTGCTGCATCCCTGGCATCAGGGGAAGTGCTTTCTCCTGCATCACTTACTGTAGGATTTGGCCACACCAGCATCTCCTGTTGCTACAGCCTGTACTCATACAAAGTAAGGGGGGAACAGGAGACAGCCCAGAGACCTTCCCTGGGTGCCTGGGGTCAGACACCACAGGGACAGGGCTTGCACCAAGGATGCTGCTTTAACCCACAGCTCCAATTAGACAGTGGTTTGATGCCCTTTACCAAGTCAAGCAGTTTCTAGTGCAAAACTCTGCCTGCAGCTCAATGCAGAGGTGGGAAAAAAGTGCTTAGGAATTACTTTCAGCTACAGTCTTGCCAGACTCAAACAGGGAAGCTTACTTAGAGCAGGCTGAGCTTGGCCTGTGCTGCAGGCTCCGAGGAGTCAGATGTGCAGCAGGCAGGAGCTGTGTGCTTTGCCAGCTGGAGAGAGCTCTGCAAGGACCCAGCTATATTTAGCCAACAGTGAAATATGTGCCTTTCTGCCCTGCTCCCAAGGGAGTCTGCAACTTCCTCCATAAGACCACAGCACCTTTTATAGCCCATGTGCTTGCATGGCAGAGTCCAGTTCATAGGCAGGATATTATTGGAAGCAATCATTTTTCTCTTTACAACGTGGCCATACATTCACAGCTCACTCGTGGTGGTCGAGGCCCTTGATGCCACATGTACAACAATTCCACTGGAATTACCAGGCACATTAATGCCCTGGATTTCACCTGTCCACTGAACAAAAACCAAAGCTGAGCAGCTCTTACAATGGAGTTGGTGGGGAGCGAGGCTTGACCTCGAGTCACAAGTGGATTTTCAGAGCTGTAAACACCAGATCATGTCTTCAGCTGGTGGAGATCCACATGGCTCCGTGGGAGTGATGGAGCAACTTCAGCTTCCACAGGTGGAGGAGAGGAGTGGCATCTCCCACTCTCACAAAAGCCTCTTCTCCTGCCCTATCCACACTCAGCCTGGCTCTGGCTCTTCCTGCCTTTTTCTGTCTCATCATGGTCTCCCCTCTGTGTACATCGTATCTGTCAGGTCTCACATCCCCATGACATAGCATCCCCTCATATTATACTTGCCATAATACAGGGAAGATGAATATTGCCCCATAAATGCCTCTTAAGTTAATGTGAAACTACATCTCGCTACATCATGTATTCAACAAGCCATCATTTTCCTCATAAATTTTGAGGAGCATTTTACCTTCTTGAAACGATTGGCTTGTGCGTCCGGCCGGGAAATAATCACAGCCCGTGGCCTGGGCTGGCTGCAGGGGCTGTAAATCATCCCAGGGCTGAGCAGCCATCCTGCCCTCCCCTCCCAAGCACTGCTGATTGTCTTTATGGCATCAGCTCAGCACCAGTGACCCTGCTCAACTGCCAGCCCTTAAATCAGCCCCAGACAGGTGTCACTCCATGTGGAGAAGAGCCTCACTTTTTCCTTGGGATGGAAAAAGAGGATTTCTGATGCTGCAGCATTGATCCACTGACAGCAATCAGCACTCAGGTGCACATCAGACACTAACAGCCCATTACTTTTTATTTTACTGGGTTATTTCTGACACTTCCCCTTCTGCAGTGCTGAGTACACAGCACTGGAACCACTCAATTTCTGAATACTCACCAGATTTGCCATTTTGTCATGGGCCCATGGAGCCCAGAGACCTTCCTGCAGCCCAGAGTCACGCTCCAAGCTTCAAACTGTGCTACCCCTTTTCAGTGAGCAGAGACCAAAAGAGAGGACTCTTACCTGGGATGCTCAGCTTGAAGGAGACCTGAATTTACTCACAAAACAGGGACCACTGACCCTTTTAACTGCTCTGGGTAGGAAGCATCACATGCTATAGAGATGCCAAACCACAGGAATGAACTTGTCTTATTAAGATTAAGCAGGTGATCTGCTCACTCTGGTACTGTTCAGGACTGAACAGAGACGAGGGAAGCAAAAGCAGCCAACCTTCCCTCCCAGCTCACACCAGACCCTTTTTTTCTGGTAGCCACTGTGACCTTTAAACCACAATTGTGGGCTGAACGCTGCAGCAAATGAGTTTCCAGGCCTCCCTTGGCAGCCATTCCCCTTGACAAAATCCATCATGCACTTTGGCCTGAGCAGCTCGTTCCAGCATTTGGTTTTGGGGAGGCTTGTCAGGAATGACACTGGGTAATGCCCACTGTGTATGCCTGAGGTACACTTAGATACATCTTGGTATTAAATCCCTTATTTTTCCATACACAGCTTTTGCTGCCAGAGGCAGAGGAAGCCCAGCTAAAGCCAAGTGATAGCAGTTTAAATGCTGTTTTCATCACATTTTTCCTACTTGACAAAAGATTCCCCTCTGCCCAAGCAGGGTCAGACTCGCCCTGGAGCTGGACATGCCCGTGGTGTCCAGGCAGCACCTCCCAGTGAAGCCCACCCTGCCCTGGCTGCTGTGCTCATGCCATGTTTTCCCTGGACAGCTGAACTGCCTGCAGCCTTCCTTGGAAAAGGAAATGAATTTCCTCCCGGCCGCCACTTCTCTGCAGAATTGCCTTTTGGGAAGCTTCAATAACACCAATTCCCTCCTGCATTCAAGTACCCCTGAACGAATGACCCTGCTAGTGGTGCAGTTTTTCCCTGCGCCCGCCTCCCCCCGTCTCTCTCTCCCCCAACTTTGATTTGATCAGGCCAAATCTGAAATGATGTGTGAAAGTAATGATATTTTGTAATTAAATCTCTGGTGATGGCGCCTCTAATTTGTGGTACATGCATTGTTCATAAGGAAAAAGGCATCAATTCATTTTCTGACTGGCTACTCCAGGGACTCGTAATTAGACCCAGTTCATCTCTTGCTGCCTTGCATATTAAAGAGCTACTGAAACGCAAAGGGAATTTGGGAAAGGGCTTNACCAAAGGGGATTTGGGAAAAGGGTTTTTTTTTTTTTTAAAAAAAACCCCTTTTAAAAATTTTAGCTCAATTAGAAAAACCCCAAAACGGAAAAAAAAAAAAAAAAAAAAAGAAGAAGAAAAAGAAAAAAAAGAAATTCTGGATCATCTAGAAAATAGAGGCAAAATTTTGAGCGAGTGGACCAGGGCAGGGCCTTCACTGACCTGCTGCCAAGACCAGGGACCAGTTTTACCTATTCCCTGAGAAACTGTGATGTTCTCATTATTATTTGTAAAACAAAAAGATGTGGCAGTACATGTCGCAGAATCCTGTCTTCAGATGTTGCTCTTCTGCTCTGCCTCCAGAATAAAAGGGAGAAAACTTTGATTTTCTACAATTTGAAGAGAAACATCAAGGAAACACAAGAAACAGCACAGCATTATGGAAAGGGAAACAAGGCAGCAGAGACAAAGGTTATTTTGTGGGGTCAATGCTATAACTGTGTATTTACATAGCACATTATTGTACATTCACAGAATTTGCTGGGAGTATTTTAAACAAGTCTCAGACGGAAAATGCTTGGTTCTGTCATAGTTACCAAATAACATAATGAAAGCAAATTCAGTAGGTACGGGCTGTAACGAGCAACAGCCCCCAAAGATTCCCTGAACTTCCCACTTGCAGCAGCATGAGAAACTACATTCCCATCCCACAAGGATTTTAAGAGAACAAATTCCCTCCCTCAACTAGTACAAAGTTGAAGTCTCAAAAGCACTTACGTCCTGGTTACCCAGCCAAAAAAGTCACTGGGGTCAGAAGAGTTTGGGTTTGACCTTTTTAACACTTTAAATGAATCAATTCTGTCAGTGTTTGCTTCCCAGTGAGCAGTTGCTTCAATATGAGAGTCAAACGCTAACAGAGATGCTGAAACCAAACACTGACATTTGTAAAACTCCTTTCTGCCTTTGCATTCACTCTTCAAGAAAAATAAAGATTCCAGAAAAAGATGCACAGCTGGGGAATCTGTTTCCTGATAAAGGAGCAGCTTTCAAGATCCCTTCCCAGTGCTCTGGGCCCTATAGCAAAGTTAGCAATTTCTTGCCCACTGTTAATGATGGCTGTTCTGGCAGCACAAGCTGCAGCAGGTCCCTTATGCTGGTGGCCACTCAACCCATGCAAATGAGGCATTATAACAACTATTTCAGGCCCCAAACATCCTCATCACCCCAACAGCCACCCTTTGGATCTCCTGGTGCACCCAGACATAGGCTATGAATCAGAGCAGCACTCCCAGCCCAGCACAGGGGATTAAAACCAGCTCCAGCTCGAAGTGGGGGATTTGTGCTCATCCTCAGAGTTTCACAGGGGGCACATCTATTGTTCCAACACCAACAAATCCTTGGGTGGAGGGGTGGGAAGGGGCAGCTGCAGATGTACCTAAGTGGGGGGGTTTCACTGCACACCCAACTCTGAAATGTTCCCTGCCAAAACGAGCCCAGGGAAAGGAGCAAGTGACGAAGAAGCAGACAAGGAACCTGCAGGAGTGAGGATCCTCTCTGTCAAGAGCAGCCAGGCTGGCACACACACAGCACAGACACCAGCCAGGAGCACTGAGTCTGGGTATTTCCTGTGGGACCTTTCTGGGTGCAGTTAAAATGCTGCACTTTCTGCTCATGGAAAAAACCTGACAGAGAAGCAGTGAACAGGTTTCACCTGGGAACTCACCCTGACCCTTCAGCTGGGTGCTGCAGAGATGAACCAACACCTTAACAAAACCCACACACTTTTAAAGACAGCTATTTTCAGTTAATTCCTCTGCTTTTACGGGGAGTCCCAGCATCTGGCAGAGCCTCCCAGCCCTGTGCCATGCTGAGTTCAGCTCCTCTGGCTGGGCAATCCTGCTTTTGCAAAGGAAGCTGCAAAGACCCTGCTTCATGGCAGGGTGAAGCAGCCCCAGGGTGGGAATCCTCCTCCCCTGCCCACCCCAACCCCACACTCATCCCCAGCCAAGGCCATGCTCAGGGTTCGCTCTGTGCCAGGCCATGGCTGTAATTTCAAACAGGGAAAGGTATCAACATCTCAAAACAGTTTAATTATTCTGAGAATGCTTAGCTATTAGCAAAGACAAGAGAGCTCAGGGCTATTTTTCAGCATTAATTTTCCATTTGAAATGAATTCCTTTTGGTTACACTTTTTAAATGTTTCTTTTAATTAGACGCAATTACTTCAGAAGAATTGCTTTTATTTCTAAGCCTGAGATCTCAATGATAAAGCTGTTAACTGGCTGAGCTGAATGCTGTGTATGGCTCATTTAGCTGGTACACTAAAGTATATTGAACTAGGAAATTATACAGTGAATCAGCTATTAATTCATTTTATGATCCTTTCACTCTAACATCCTGAATGAGATCTTTGGGGGAAATTTAGTCACAATACATATAATTGTTCAACTATATATATGCCACTGGTTTAGTGCTCTGAGGTTACAGGCGCCTCAGAGATAATCAGAGTGAGCTGTGCAAACAGCATTGACTCCTGACTCTGTGCTGCAGGGAGCATCCTCAGAGCAGGGAGAAGCCCAGCACAAGCCATGGACACATCCCCTGTCCAGAGCCGGGAAAAATAAACCTGAAATTCTGCTGTTTGACAGTCCACACCCCAGTGCTGCCAAAGGAAAACCTGTGCTTTCCTTTCTGGGCCCAGTTGTGTTATCACAATGTTTGGGGCAGGCAGGAGCTGCTGGGGACAACCAAGGATGGTTCATGTGGTGCTGGCTGAACATCAAACCTCTGAAAACCACCCAAGAACTGAGTAAGGCTTTCTCCAAGGGTTCTGTCCCTCAGAGAAAATCACTACATTCCCTCAGGCCATGTAGTGCTTGAATCACAACTCGTACCTTTCAAACCTGGTTGGATTTGGGGTTGGTTAAGCAGCTTCTACAGTACCAGCTGCTCCTGTGTGGGCAGGACCAGCTCTGGTATGAAAGACCACCAATGCAACACTGGATCTCCTTCCTGTGTGCCCATGGCAGCACCTCACCCTGCAGCTTTGCCCCTTGTGTGGGTGTCTGTGTGCCTGATTCTGCTGTGTGGGCCAAAAGATGTCACAGTGGCAGCACACATATCCCAGCAGGGAGTAGGAGATGGGCTCTGACCCTTCAGCAGCTGCTCAGAGCCTGCCTGGGAAATCCATGCCTGGGCTGAGCCCTTTTGGCTTAGTCTAAAATCTTGCCCATGTCACTGCTGGGTTTCAGACCACTGATGGTCTGTAACGCTGATTTAAACCCATCCTCACAGCTCAAGAGCTTATTAAAAAAGTCTGGTGGCCTAAAGAATCCCCAAGGATTTGTGTTTCAATTTCCAGGAATTTTCCTGTGGGGAACACCTAAATGCCACCCCCATCCCACAGTCAGTGTGGGAACCCAGCAAGGGCCCCATATCCCAAAAGGGATTTTCCAGGAGATCACAAGCCCTTCTAGCATTGCAGCAGGGCTTTGGATGCATGTTAAGCAGTTGTACATACTGCAGAGTCACCATATGGATATCTTTGTAATTGAAAATATAATGTAAACCTTGGCATCTAGGGTTGTCTTCTGGAGAAATCATTGTGGAAATGTCATATAATTAATGAATAGCATCAGCTATCAGGGAAAAAGACATTTTAACCATGGGATCATGGGACTTTGTTACTGTAGATAGAATAAATCTGTATCTTGCAGCATAGATCAGTCCTGACAAAAGTCTGAGGTTGCCAACTGGCCAGGTTTGTTTTTACTAACTTAGCTCTCTTATTATTTTAATGAAGTTCAACTGATGCTGCATAGAAGCCAATTTCTGTAAATGCTGCCAATAAATTAAAATAAAGATCTTGTGTGTGAAGATTGGCAGGTGTCTCTCTGCAGATTTTACCAAGCTTCCAAGCAGAGCCTCCACTTCAGCAAAAGGGAAAGCAGCAAGGCAATGGAGCTTGGAGCAATTAGCAAAATTGTAATTAGTGCCAGCTCAGCACCTACCAGCGGGGGTGTGCACAGAGAGGATCCCTTTGGACCATTCAGATGCAGGTCTAGGGGCTGTAGCAGGGGCTTTGTGCTGGTGCTAGAGCCTCTGTGGGGACATGGGGTGAGTCTCCTGCCCTGGGACTTTGGCCACTTCAGTGTCAAGGTGACCAAACTCAAACCTGCACTGTGGCTATGGCCAGGGTCTGCATGAAATGTGAGGTTGAGCAAAACCCCACTCCCTGAGGGACCGATCCCCTTTGTGACTACACCCCACAAGTGCCTGTGAGCCAGGCAGAGGAGGGCTCTGGAGCTGGGAGAGAGCCAGGCTGCAGCCAGAAGCAATGCAGCTTGTGTTTCCTCTGGCAGGAGGGAAACCAGCCGAGATTTGCTTGGTCTGGGAATTCAGTGGCAAAGTGCCACTGCCACAGCCTGCGTGGGAGGGAGTTGTTGGGTGAGCACTCGCTGCAGTCTGGGCTTTCCCAAGCACACAGCTCTTGTTCTTCAAAGCATCTACAAGAGGTCAGAGCACGCACACATCCTCCTGGATTCGGAGAAGAGCAGCCATCCATCCTCCCCCCTCAGCAGGGGAACAGCCCAGATCCTCAGGTGGGAGCCCCGTTGTCCTGCCCGCACAGCTGTGACACCCAAATATCCCCAAATCATCTTTGCTGACCTGTCTTGCTGTTCCAAGAGACTTGGTACTTAGCTGTCCAAAAGTGTTTGCTTAATGCACACAGGGTTAGTACCCAAAAATGAACTGTCCAGGAAGCAGAACTACCAGGGTTATAACAAAGCTATGCATTAGTATAAATTGCTTCAGTTAATTAGCCATATAAATTCATACTAATGTGGTACCCTTAATTATATTTATCAATTAGCAGAGCAGCTTTCTAGTATTGCTATTTTCCATGTTTTCATACATTTAGTTGGTGACAATTTTCAGTGAAATTCTTTGAAAATTCAGAAAGGTACCTGTGCTCAAGCACTCCTGCCACTTCCAGCAATCCATCCCAGGCTGGATAGATATCCCTAAGCTTTTTGCTTTGCACTATTGTTACATTTGCACTTATAAATTCAAGCTTATTTTGGCAACTGAAACCACTTGAAAAGTGCTTTTCCACTTAAAAACAATGAAGTTACTAGAATTTTGCACAATTTTGCAGCTGAACAGACCCCATCCACCTCTGGTGTGACAAAGTCTTTGGCTACGGAATCCCATATTTGTCACCACAGGCATGTCCATCTTATCACCCTTTTCATAAGACAGAAGGGCTGGGAAAGGTTTCACAGCTTCAGTTGGAAACTCAGCCTGTACTGTGCCTCCCCTGCAGAATCTGCCCAAGCCCTGCCTGACCTGTACCTGCCGAGGACACATTCATGGGGATGCTCAGACTATTCAGACTAAACACATTTTCCCTTAGACCACAGCTGCAAGTTAAGTCAGCCTGGACCAACTCTTTAGACTCTGCTCCAGCATCCCAGCTGGAGCTGCACACAGACACTTGTGCTCTCACAGCTCACACAGTTTATTTGTGATGTCCCCTTTTCCCTCCTCTGCCTCCAGCAGTCCAGACTTCATCCCCACTGGCACCTTCCTCCTGATTCATGGTGCTGCTCGACTTCATATCAGGCAGAGGATGGATATCTCTTTATCAAGAGAAATAAAGCTCTCTCCAAAGGGGAAGGTGAACAGCCTATTGAAACACACAGCCCTGCTCTCCTTGCTTGTATTGCTGCTGCCCAGAAACATACAGCAACAAACGATATGATTCACTAAAGTTATTGAGTGCCAGGCCTTCACATTTGTCTTCCAGTGACTCTTAAGTCTTCCTTTTCTCTATTGAGTTCCATCTCATTGACTTCCTATAAACACTAATACAGAGCCACAGACCTGCAGACATGCCTGGAATACAACCCACACCTCACAGACACTGCCAGGGGCTGGGCTGGGCTCTGAAAGTCCAGACTAACACAATGCAACTACTACAGCATTTGAAAACATGAGTCTCCTCCTTACCTCAAACAAAGCCAAGCTTATTTTCTGTTAATCTCCTTCTCATCTGTGAATTTCAGGAATTTGTTCTGCTTTCTGGGATTTTTCTTTTCTTTACTTTTTTTGCCTCAAACAGAAGCCAATATTTGCATGTATTCTCTCAATCCCTGAAGTTTTTTAGGAGAAAACCACTCCCTGCCCCACATGGGCCCAGACAATGAAACCACCAAGCAAGACAACTCACTGCATGACACGGAAATGCTGTTAATGCTAAACCAGGCTCAGAATTCAAAGCGTGCCTCTAATTAATCACCAGTTACCCGGCGTCGTTGGGCAGCATCTTCCATCTTGTTTCCCACACAATGGGCTTCCTCCCCTTTTGTAGTCACACACGTTCCTCTTCCTCCTGGGCTTGGCGACTTCCATCCTCCTCACCCACCCTCCTGCCATCCCATCCTCCCATCCATCCACCCCGTTGAAATATTAACTCAGGGTGGTGAATGGCTTTGCTGACTGATACATAAACAAGTGTGGTGTAGCTACCGGTCTGCCACAGCATCAGCCCTGTTTACATCTGAATGTTATCCCCCCTCAGAGGTTGCTGGGACAGCAGGGAAATGGACAGACAGAACCGCCAAGGAAGAGGAGCAAAATTAAGAGCAGGAGCTGAAGCAAAGCTGAGGGGAGGAAATGGCCATGGGCAGTCTGTCTCCAGCAGCCCACCCTGCTACTGCACTCACTGCCCAGTCATTTTTGCCGGATAAAACATCGTTATTGGCTCCTCTTCCCATGTTCCCTGCAAACTACTGCCCCCCACCAGCTGTGTTCCCTTGAGTACATCAGGTAGGGGTTATTATACATTAGTGTTTATTTGACTCACAACTGCTGCTTCTGCTGGGCTCTGCTGCAGGTCTTTTACAGAAAGGACATTAAAAGCTGCTCCGTTGGACTGGTTTGCTCTTTGGGTTTGTGCAGTGCACATACCAAGAGAATAAATCCTCTGCCTCCTTCAGACCCAAGACCCAGCCCTTGTGCTGCTCGTAGGTTGCACATTTTAGCAAATTTAATCACAGGTCTCAGCCTTCTTTGGGATCTAATTAGGAAGTGGCATCCAGGCTGGTCATGGCAGAGGTCAGTCTATGAGTTTTGCCTGTGATCCAAACCTGCCTGGAGCTTTGCTTTGGATCCTGGTCCCTGGCTGGCAGCAGGGACAGCCAGCTTGCTCCAAAGCCTTGTGCTTCCCAAACACAGCCTTGCAGACTCGAGCACAGGTGGGCACAGACTTCCCCATAAGCACAAGCACTTTCTTAACCCAGCACTGAGGGAAACAGCAGCCTGGCAGGGAAGCAGTGCTGCTACCTGTGATTTTTCACACCTTCACAACCTACAGCAGCTCCCACGCTCTCCTCTACTTTCCAGCCACTCTTTGTGGGATAAAACAGAGAATGTGATAAAACATCTGAGGATGCAGGTGGCACCATCTGCTCCCTCACCAGCTGCTGCTACCACTTAACCATGTTTCTCTATGAAATATTAGAAAACCAAGGTGACCACATAAGAAGCAGCTTTCAGGATGGTCCCAGCACAGGAGAGAGCACTTGTTAGCAAGTCCTGAACCTACAGCCACCAATTGTCATTCCTTTCCTATAAACCAAGTGAGGTTCTGGTGCAGTATAAAACTTGACACTGGTGGAATCTAACCAGTTCCCAGAGTGTCCAGTATGTCTCTCCCCACAAATTTATTGCAGAGCTGAACACCAGGTCTCCAGTATAAATCATGGGACTGCAATGCACAGGCTGGAGTGACCACACTGAGGAGCACTTCAGCTTCTGTTCCACGAGTACCCTGAGGAGAGAGAACAGGTCTATTCTCCATGCAGGATCTGTCAGATTGGTGCGTGGTGTCTGGGCACACAGCCTGCTCAGAGTGATGCACTCACCAGCCAGCTCTGCCCCCTCTGCAGCCACCAGCTAAACCTAGGAGAGTGCATGCAGAAGTGCCTGCAGTGCTTTGGTTTTGCAGACCACAGCTGTGATTATGCTCCTGGAGAAGAGGATCCAACCCCATTCTCTAAATTGTCCTCCTTTCCCATCTTTCCTGTCTGTATCCAGGGAGCTGCTCAGAGTAACCCATGTAGCACCTAATGGGAAGTGCCAACATAGCCCATGGTCTCCTTCAGGAGTGGTAAGACACCTTTTTATTTTATTCAGGGTCACATCCAGCTGAAGTGTATCCTTTAGTCCTGTATGAGAAAAAGCTCCAGCCAACCCACTTCAGAAAGCATCCTTAGGTGTTGCAGTGACAGTTCTACATGAAGCTCTTGGTGATGTTGTCCTTCTACAGAAACATGTGTGAAGCAAGTGAGTCATGCTTTACCCATCACCTGAATTTGTCATTCCTGTGGAGTCCAGCTGGAGTCAGATTCCACTGCTAAAGACCAAGAAATTGAAAACTGAAAGAAGGTGGCAAAAAGCTGCTAAAATGAACAGCAAACCAAAGTCTTAAAGTTTAGGGATCCAGTGATGTAACTGCACAGTTTCTAAGCATAAAATAAATGGTGGTACTATGGTATCCAAGGTACCCTCAAGTGCAGAAACTGAAATGGGTCTTGGGCTTTTCTTGCTGCCTGTATATCCAGGATATTTCATATCAAGGCAGGAACAGTTGAAACAGTGATCAATCATTATTCACATAAGACTCTGATGCTATCGTGTATCATTTGATGGTTATTTCAAATATGTCTGGTCTTAAGGGCAGATACAATAATTTCTCAATAGAGCAGCAGCGGCTGGACCCTGACAGCCCATCAGGACAGTCATGTGCTTTCCTCTGTTGAAAGGAAGGAACCTGGTGTGTATCTTCCCCTCCTTATTTGCAATTTTTCTTTCCTTTAAAACAGCCTGGCTTTGATCCCACCTCTGCCAGCATCTCCATTTTGCTGACTCCTCTCCAGCTGTGCTGGAAACAGAGGCTGACCTGCAAAGAGCACTCACACTTAAGTTTGAGAAAACTTGTCCACCAGATTTTAACCACAAGAGCAAACCCAAACTACACTCTGTTAATTCAGCTCACTCAACATCAGAATAGAAATATGTCTTTGAGTCTATCAGAATAAAGCTAGTTTATGACCATTTACAGAGACTTGCAGCTTTTGATTATTGGTAACACCAGGGCTTCAAAATCTGCTGTAAGAGGACACAAACAGAATTCAAACCCATTACGTCTCACCAGTGCTCCTTCCACAGCTGTGGCAAGCAGAAGTTGCTTATGGAATATAAAGTTAGCAATCCTTCCAGACTCCAGCTCTGCAGCTCAGGGACTCCTCCCTGAGCCAGAAAGGATCATTTTGTTTAATGGACATGGCTGGCTATTTCTCCCATGCATTTGTCTAATTGCATTTGGAAGCTGCCTAAGTGGCCACTGTGGTCACGGAGCTGAGCTGGGATGAGCTCCACCAGCCCCAGCGCAGTCCTTGCAGGGAGGCAGCACCCCACACATCATCCCCCCAACATGCAGGGGCTGGGGACGTGGCTGGAACCCTCAGGTCACCCACTGCAGCTTAAGAGGGTGCCAGAGCTGCCAGGTCTAGCACAGGAATTGCTTTGCAGGAACAGTGTGGCGCCTGGAAAAAACATTCCACTCTCTGGGATTGGAAACGCTGCTCCCCAGTAGTTAATCCTGCCTTCCTCACCAACTCTGCAGTTCAGGGCGAGAACAGATCAATGGACAGCATGTTTTATCTTCCCTTTAACAAACAGCCCAACCAAAGGTAAAAGATCAGTTACATCCCTAGGCTAGAAAAAATTGCCTTTGTTTTAAAACAAAGGCACAAAATTGTGAGTCACTGCTGAATTTTCATGTTCAAAGGCTTTTCTTTGAGAGATAAAGTGTAACCAGATAAAAGTGAATAACCAGACAAATGCCTTTCCTTCTCCCCTCACTGCCAGGCTGTCCCCTGGCAGACTGACTATCAGGAGCTCTCCCTGCCTGGATACCACTAGTCCGACTTTTAGGGAGACAACTTGAAATGGTAGTTTTTAAAAACTCCAGTTCCACTCAAACAGGGGACAGAGGATGTAGCAGAGTCCATGTGCTCAGGCAGATGAAGGTCTCAGCCCCTCTTTTGGTGGTGACAAAAGCCCCAGCTCTGAGCACAGAGCAGAGCTCTGGGACAAGCACAGGGCTGAGCTGCTCAGCCACAACCCCCCATCCTGCTCCTCCAGCACCTGGCCAGGCTCTGAGCCCCATCACACCAGCCATCCATGCCCAGGTGCACTGTTCCAGCCCCCTGATTTCTCAGGCAGGGGCTTATTGCTCCCCAATACCCAGCTGAGCCCCTCCAGAGCAGGGCTGATGAGGAGGCATCAAACACCCCATAGGCAGAGCCCTTCAAGACGAGATAAGAAAATCTTGTCTGCCTGGTTGTGTTGTCTTCCTGCAGACCAGCATGACCCCGAGGCTTAGTCACATTTGAAAGATGTGCCTTTGGCAGCAAAACACCTTTAGGGTCCACCCAATAACCATTTTCCATGAGGAAGGAGACTCATTCCACAAGGGTGCTAATCACCTCCCCAGGAGGGGGGCAGAGGCTGGATAGCACCTGGGTTTACCACCTTTTGCAAACAGCTGCCAAATTCATCACTCAAGAGTTTGCTTGTGATGTATTACTTAAAAATATCTAGAAAATACATTATAGATGCAGGGTCTTTTCTTTGCCAGTTCATTTTAATGTTATTGATTATTCTTTAAATCACTTATTTTGATTTTGCTCTGAAGCATTTAGTCTTTGGGCAAAGGTACCAAAAGCAGCTTCTCAATTTATGGCTGCAATTTTTGCTTCAGCAATTCATAGTCTGAACAACCCCTGCCTTTTTTCTACATCAGTAAAAGCAATTTTTACATGCAAAAATTCCAGGAAATTTGAGCTGCTTTTAGAAATTGTCCCTTACATTGATTAGTCCTTTCCTTTTTTGGAGTTTGATTGTGAATTCACCTTATGTGTAAAGATGATGGAGGAACCTTGTCAACAATGGGTTTTCCTTCTCTTTTGAAACATTAGCAAGTTATTTAATGGTTTATTGTATTTTCCCTTTTATTCACAAGAACACTATTGAATTTTCTAATGCTAGCACCCAAGCACTTAGAGTTGCACACAGAAGAGCCCATGCCCTAACCACGACTCATTTCTCCTCCTGGAGGACAGTTTTGGCAGGTTACCTTAAAGTAACAAGCTGCTTTCATCAAAGGGCCTGGTGACAAATCAAATTAGTTCCTCAGAAAGGCTAGGGCATAACAAATACTTATGAAAACCAGCAAAAACTTGATCTACAATGCAGCCAGGTTGTGCAGTAGCCCATTGCAGGATTGCAGAAGTGACTAGTTTTAAATAAATAATCCCTCTCTTCACATGTTCCTGGCTCTCCCAATATTTAAGGTATTTGTAGTCTTTTTCTGTCTGCCCTAAGAGTTTTAGCTCCACAAGGGCCAAAGCTTTAAGCTTAAAAGCATTTCTAGTTCACCCTCCAAGAAAAACATCTGTGTTTCAAGTGCCTCTGCATTTGCTTCCCATGCAGGAGAAGGCAGGTATCCTCCTGCTGTGGTACTGCAAGGATAGCCTGGAGCACCTTTGCACTGAAGTTTCTCTGAAACCATTTGGAGATCTGTGCCCCAAAACCCAGCACTGAAAGCACCACCTTGACCAGACCACCACCCTTGGGGTGCCCAAGTCACACCAACAGCTCCGGAGGCTCTGGCATTGCCAGCAGCCTCGCTTTGTCTGAAGCTCCTTCCCTTCCCCTCGCAGCAGGATGCTCAGGGATCAGCCTGAGCTGAGCTGTGCTTTGCTGATGGCTGCACTGGGAATTTCCTTGGTTGCAGCTCTGGGCAGCTCTTTGCAGAAGTTAACAACACGTGGCTGCTCCGCCAGCCAGCAGCCTCCTGCAGCCTCCTCCAGTGCCTTCCTCAGAGCATCCTTCCCCATCCCTGTCTTCTGGATGCCAACTCTCAGGGTGAGCTGCCTGAACGAACTCTGGGCTTCTTGCTCCTGCTTGCCACGGTCACAGCACACACCAAGCCAAGCAGCACCCCCCTGTGCACACCAGCTTTCCCTGCACAGGGATGCCCACAGTGAGCAGCACCAGTGCAGGAGGTTTTCCAGCCATGGCAAGGGAAGGGAACAGGCCAGGGGGGTCTGAGCAGAGGGATCAGGGTCCAACCCCTCTTCTTTCCAGCTGTAGTTCTTTGAGTACAAGGCTAATAGGTAATTCCAGGAATGCTCCCTTCGAGAAATGCACCCCATCCTTGTTCTCTGCATTGAGTGATGCTCTCAGGGGCAGTGGGCTTCATTCCTGGGTGTGCCTTTCCCCTACAATTTTTGCTGTGTCAAGCTGAGCTGGCATAGCCTAACCCAGGCAGGTAACGCTGCTGCACACCATCTACCATGACACACATCCCAGAATGGTCTCTGCTAGGCTGAGCCTTATGATCCCTGCTGTGATATCCCCTCCTAGCATCCTCTCCTGACTGAGCACAAAGCTTCATGGCTCATCTGTTTTGACTGGGGAGCCAAACTGCAAGGCCAGCACTGACGCAACAGTCCCGCCATTGTCCAGACACCCGCGCTCTCTCTTCCCCCTCTCCCCAAACAGCACCTCCTTCCCACTCCCCTGCCCACACAGGGCCTTTGGCCCTGTTGTTCTTTACATGTGCACCCCGAGCAGCTCTGTCCTGCCTGTTCAATGATTAACTCCTGGAGCTGCAGTTGTTAGGGCTGGGAGGTGCCCCTGTCCTGTAGTAAATAACCAGGAGGTGAGGAAAATGCTTTTGGCCGTCAGAGAAATGCTCATATCTCAAGACTAGATAAAATGCTGTCAATTTGAAAACAAAAGGCCAGCGGATACTGCCCTAAGATTACGAAGTTCCAGGAATCAAACAGAGCTCTGGAAAAAAGCCCTGTTATGGTCATTCTAAACACCAGTTTGTGGGGCTGACACCACCTACACAGAGCATCATGCCTTTGGGACACGCCCTCATGGCCTGAAGATCCCATGAAAGGCAATTCCCAGCACAGAGAAGCTGAGTGGCAATTTCTACTGGTGTTGCTTAGCCAAATTTCTGGCAAGGGCAGGCTCTTGCCACTGCCAAGTGTATTACAGTGCCAGCATAATTTACTCATAGTGATGGGGCTGAATGGGGGCTTGAGCACCCCTCCAGCATCCCTGTGCCATGGGGTCTGCTGCAGGGAGCCCTGCAGCTCGCTCCTCCAGCAGTAACCTCAGCCCAGGGGCCTCAGATAGCTTCTTCCAGGTACAAATCATCCCCTGACACTTCATATGTCCTCTCCCCAACCCCAGGATTTTGTTCCAGACCCGGGAAACAGTGAAAAGCAATCAAACAAACATTTCAGAGTCAGAAAAGGTGTCTGCAGTGGATGTAAATTTGCAGAGTTGCTGGATCTCTTGCTTCATAAGGACCAGCTCACCCATCTTAAGCTGATTCACTCTCCCACTCCTATCCCTGATAATCTAGACCTCTTGCCTCTCCAAGCCTCCAGAGAAAAGAGTTAGACAAGACTTCAGATTTGTCCCTAGAGATAAGCTCCAGGAACGGTTTTTAATCCCTAGAGCACTTTGCAAAACAGCATGAGTGTTGTACTGTGATTACATTGGAGGCACTGGAATGAGAGGGTGAGGAGGTTTGGGTTCTTGGGAAAGTTTAAATATTGTTTCAGTCTCGTGCATGGGGTATTAAGCCAGTTCTGTTGAAACCAGTGCAACACAGGAACACTTTCAGTCCTAGGGCAGAGCAGCTTCTTCAGCCAGGGCTCTGCTGCAGTGAGCTCAGCATCCCTTCTGCCAGGGGCAAGTGGACCTGTTACCTACTACAGGCGGTTTCTGGAGACAGCACCGACCCCTCTCCACAGCACCACGCAGTGGGGACACACTTTACCAGCCCACAGAGTGTCCCTGGCTTCTGTGCAAGAGGCCAAAGCCAGACCTGAGCGATGGGGAAGAACCACCCCCTCTCCAGTAAAAGCCTTTGCCAGCTAAATTGCCATGTGCTCACCTCCTTTGTCCCGGTGCCTGCCTCCCTGCAGCAGCTGCCCCGGGAAGCCTCCCAGCACTGGAGCAGTGCAGGCACTGCACTCCATTGGCATCCCTGTGCACAGGCCAGGGCACTGCTCGAATCACGGGTCAGTGGGAGCTGCAGGGATCCTCTGCCTCTGGGAAAATATATTCAGGCTAAAAGCAACTTCAAAAAACACATGTTTAACCTGAACTCTTATCTTTTATCCCTTTAAATATCCAAGCGGCCACTTTTGCAAGCCTGAAGCTTGGACTCCAGCTACATTTATTTCCCTCTTTCATCCCAGCTGCAGCTCCTCAGAATTTATCTCTATGGTTAACTTCCCCTTTCATAATATTAGCACAGTTGAAGCACTTGCTTTCCTGTTGCAGGCAGTGATTATATAGCAAATTAACCACAAGCTGTTCAGTCCAAGTCCAGCAGTTGGAAAGATGCTCCTCTGAGTAATGGTTTGTGTAGTTGATGCTTTCATCTGTAATTTGCATTTGTAATAAATGCAGGAATAAAAAATGGGGGCTATATTTTAAAGAATAGCCTGGTGTGGCAGGGGCAGGCAGGCGAGCTAATGGGGAGGGAGAGCCCTCAGGGGTTTGAGGGCTGCATCCCAGGGCACCACATTCTCCTGCACAGGGAGGGCAAACACACACACATTTCTCCTACACAGATCGTGGGCTGCCTGCCCAGATGGGTTTTACACAAGGAGAAGGGGCACAAGAAATGACAGCAGCAGTCCTTGCATTGCTTGCACTGACAATGCACCCCAGCAGCTCCCAGCCCCAGGCTGTTTGCACACCCCCAGTGATGCAGGGACTGGGAGCCCAGCTGACATCTTGCATGCCCTGTGGCCTCTCTGCTCATGATGGGGGCACCACATCCCCTCTGCAGATCCATGCAGGCTGTGTCCATCCTGCTGAGTGGCAGGGGAGCACCTGAGCCAGCTTTGCCAGGCTCCAGCCTGTGGGAAGGGGATCACTTCAAGGGGATGAAGCTCAGCTGGGACAAGCTGACCCCACCAAGGAACAAAAGCCCTAAGCTGCAGGTCAGTCTCTGCACTGCCTTGACAAGGCTGCCCAGCAGAGCTGCCACCTCACCACACACCCAGGGACACTCAAGCACGGTGACATTTAACCAGAGACCAAGATGAGCATAAAGCTAAAATGCTGTGGGCAAGGGGTGATGCCTGGAAACAGGAATGCTGCACCAGTGTCCTGGCAAAGGGGCAGTACTGGAAGGAGGAGAGAGTCTCTAGAGTGCCTTGCTGACTTGCCAAGGTGCCACATCACTTGTGAGGCCCTGGAAAGGCATTTGGAGGAGGAAGGCTCTTCTGTGACAGCACTGATCCTGCCTTTGCCTCCTCAGTTACTGTTTATCATTCCTTTGATCACAATTTCTCGAGTGTAAACCAGGTCACAGTTCCTGTCCAGCCCTGAGAAGCTCACCAGGACATGAATAAACACCTGTGCTAGTGATTCCTGCCATCACAACAGCCACACAGCCTTAGGCAGCCCCATCCCCTGCATCCCTCCCTCCCTCTCAGAGTTTTAGTGAGCACCTGCCCTCTCCCAGGTTACCCCAAACAATGGGGCTCACCCTGCACACGCTGGCTTGGTGCTCCCTGTCTGTATTTACCACTCCCCACAGGGCACAGCCAGTGCCTGTGCACCGGCCCCAGGGGAGTGCCCAGCTGGGGAGGGGGGTCCCTGTGAGGTGACAGTGGTCACACCAATACCTCCTGGGGCATGCTCCTGTTTACCTCACACCTAAACCCCAGGCTTTGAGGCAGGGAACCACAGTCCCTGGAGACAGAGAGAACACAGACAGCAGATTACATCCTCCTCCCCACGGACAGCAGCAGGCAGGCAGCCACAAGCAGTTTCCCATCCCCAGGCCGCAGGTGTGCTCAGCCCACGCAGGTGAATGTTCACAGCCCTGGGGCTGCTGCAGGGGACTGTTCCCACTGCTCAGGACGTGCCACTCCTGCTCACTTGCTGAGGTGGCCCAAGGGAAGCATCTCTGCTTCCTAGAGAGGACACCAGAGTGAAGGCAAGGTGGCTGCCTGCGACTCGTTCCACAAAAAACCCTCTATGTTTAATTAAATAAGAAGGACAGACCAGAAGAGCCAGTTTCTTAATAAGATTTGGTAATATAATTATTTGTTACAATTAGGAACCAACTGAAAAGGTTCTTTGCTAACACTTTGGAGGAGCCCAGCATTTTTAAGTTGACTTGTGTGATGTCAGGGACCAGTGTTATCTTTGCTTCCGTGCAGCAGCGAGCACATTCTTCAGCACTGTGCTGTAGTTATTACTCAAAAATCACACACACGTGCTGTGGAGCTACTGAAAAAAATCTATCAGCCTTCCTAGATGGGCAGCCCCAGACCACGCTGCACAGGACCTGAGCCCCCCTTGTAAAACAAAATTCTCTTCTTACAGTGATGCCAAAGTTCAGCCAGCACTGGCACATGCTCTGCCCTCTCCCCACACCCAGCTGCAACAGGGCAGTTTGCAGTGCTGAAATAGCTCATCCTTCTGACCCCCTCCATAGCCAAACACACAAATCCCCAGGGTCACAGAGTCCTGAAGCTTTTGAAGACTTTCATCTGAGTTGATAGGAGCTGGGTTGGGACAGGCAGAGCCCTCCAGCTGCAGGAAATCAAGAGCAAAGCAGGTATTTGTGGGCAGGTAGGAGCCACAGCCTCCTGCACTGGGAAACAGGGGCTCTTCATTTTTCAGTTCTCCACCAAGCTATCACAGAGACCACTCCTTCCTCCTGCTCTGCAGCTTTGTGAGGCCTCGTGCTGCTTTGCCTGTGGCCTCAATGAGTCAGAGGGCACTAACTAGAAAGGAGGTACCTGTGCAGAGGGACAGGAGGGACATGGGAAGGGACCTGTCCTAAGAGGCCTCTGGGGGCACCCCTAAAAGAATAAAGGTAAGAGATGGATGAACAGCATATGCACAGGAGGGAAGTTACACACATTGCACAGAGGGGAGAGGGGGAAAAAGAAGATTGAATCTTCCTGGAGACCAGTGAGATTCTATAAACATAATCAAAATGTAATAGAAACTTTTTGGAAATGCTGTTAGAAGGATAAAGCATCAATCTTCATGGAACTCCACTCAACAGGCTTTCTCCAGCTAATCAATCACGGTCAAGACATGGGCCGTCCCATCTGTCTGTGCAAGGGACCAGGAGGAGATTGCTAAGTGCCTGGGCTGGAGCTACCAGCTCAGTACCAGGCAATTCATCATGCAGGAAGGGAAGGGGGGAGAAGGGAGAGAAGGAAAATAACGTATAACACTAATAAAGTTTCTCCCCCCTCCTTCATTCCAGACCAATTTTTAGCAAAGGAGCCCAATCCGGAGGGGCTGTCAGTGGGGAGGTGGGAAGGGGGAGATGCACTGGGGAGGACTCTGGGTACGAGATGCACTCCAGTAAACAGAGACAAAGCCATTATCTGCACAGCAGCCCCTGGGCACAGCCCACGCTGCCACCCTGGCTGTTGGCAGCTGCACAGGAGCCACTCTGCACCTGGCAGGGCTGGTGTCCCCTGCCCCTGGAGCTGGGGAGGACACCACAGGGACAGCAGAACTGGGGGGACACAGAGGAGAGCCCAGGGCAGCCCCACCAGCTGGTGCTGGGACAAGATGCCAAGCCTCTGCATGCACACAGCATATATTTTCCCCTAAATGCTGCCATAGCATTGGTGGGGGGATCTGAAAGAGGAGTAAAGAGGAGTTGAAGGACTTGCAGCCTGTCTCACCTGCAGCAGAGGGGTTTTCATGTCATACCAACATGTACATGCACAGGGTGGGGGCTGGCACTGCCCACAGGGAGTCCTGCACTTCACTCACATCCCTGCTGGCTTTGAGCTGCTGTCCCAGGCCTCCCTGTGCCCCAGTCCCTTCCTTCCCCAGCTGCTCACCAGCCTCCCTGGTGCTCACCCACCCTGTCCCGAGGACACTGGCAGCCAGGAGCACTGCCTGACACCAAGGGCCCCAGTCCACACGTGCACGACCAGGCACCAGCTCCCCTGCTACACACACCCTGCAACGATGCAATGCAACATCACTCCCTTCCTCCCCACCCTCCCCCTTTTAAACCTTGGGGGTTTCTCCCTTCCACTGGATTTTTCAAAGTCAAAAAGCATCTGGCAGCATAGTTTGCCAGAGCTGGTGATTTTGTGTACCACTAAAAGAGCCATATACAGCCCAGGTTTGAAATATTCTGTGCTACTCTTCTCACCAGACCTCAAAGAACTTGTCAGAACTCCCCTCACATTTACAGACAGGTAGAAAACCACCATGGGCTTTCCTTCAAGGACTCCTTTGACCTCACTGCAGACTCAAGCCCAACGCTGCCATTTCCAGTCCTTCCCCTAACTCCTGACTTGCCCCAGCATGCATTTAAACACAGCACTGAGTTCTGTATAAAGGACCTTTTCTTCCTCATTTTTATTGCACAGTTCTTCTTCCCACTAGAGTTTTGACCAACTTTTGTAGAAATTCTTGCATATTCAGCACCAGGTGAATGGGGAACCAGCAAGATATGCTCCCATCAACTTCTTAGACTAAAAGACCATTTGAAATAGAAAACCAATAGAAATTTATGCCCTAAACATTTTTTTTTCTTGCTCTAAATTTAATCAAGTGAATTGCCTGGGCTCTACAGGTGAAATTCAAAGAGTGATAATAAGTAGGTGAGAGATTTATTTTTTCAGAATATTTATTCTTCCAGAGCTATGATGACCCCACACCTTCCAGTAAATATCAAAATTCTTCCTTTCCTTCGTGGATAAAAACAGATGCCACATAAACATGGAGCAATGCAGCATTTTAGCCTCTATTGTAAGTGTAAATATAGTAAGAAATTAAGTAGAACCATCTAGTAAATAATGTCGACACCCCTGAAAGTGAAGTTGCTTCATGTTTAACTCTTACAGGCTGCTCTGTGTCCAGTGACAGGAACAATTAGTTTAGCCATTATAATGGATTTCCTTCTGGTATTAGTCCCATCAGGTGACACTATTTGTCCTCTTCTGTCAAAGTTTACTTCTCCCCTTTTCAGTCCCCTACAAAAAAAAAAATGCCAGACCAAAATTTTCCTGGGGTTCACTGCCATGAGAAGACAGTGCAAAACTCTGCTCAGGCTACAGACACAGCAACAGAGAAATTATAAATAGCTCAAGAACTTGAAGTTGATTAAAGCTTACCAATCTATCAGTTGTTAGGAACTTAAAGCACTAACACATGGTTTGTAGCCACCTCACCTACTCCTAGGTGTGCTTTAAAGCACCGATAACCACTTAATCCTTATGTCCTAAGGTGCTTGTAACCAGAGGTAATAATTTATTAACCCTGTACTGCCAGAGTCTGAACATAAGGCGCAGCTCAGCAAAAACCAAGCTAGGGAGGCCATGAAGGAGGGCCACTGTTCTTTACTGAATTCACATCACATTCCCCCCCAGCTCTCAGAACGAAATTTTAGAAGAGCTGCCATCACCAGGTCCTGCATAAGAACAGGGCAGGGATCATTGCTTGAGCCAGACCTCTCAGAGGGCACACAAGCCTGGAGGCTTCCTTCCCTGACTCCAAAAGCCAGGCACAAGTCTCTGTGAGAGCAAACAGCTAGCATGGCCACAGCTGTGCTCAGATGTCCTTGCCCTTTTCCTCCTTCCAGACAACAAGAGAAGGCACCTCACACCAGAGAAACCAGAGGGGACACACAGCCCTCACAGCCCTTCAGAGTGTAGCATCCCCAAACACTGTACCTCTCCCGAAGATCTGTCCTTCCTTCAGCTGCTCCCCAAGGCAAACCAGCTCCTCCTGCTCCACTAACTCCTTTATATGCCAGCCCTATCCTTTGTTCACCTGGAAGGGGCTGCAAACCTCCTGCCATCCTGGGAGAACTGGGAGCAGCCGCTCTGGGGTGTCTGCAGGAGCTCTCCCCACCCCAGGTAAGCACAGTTCCAGCCTGACGTGGCCAATTTAGGTGGCAGCATTAGGGACAGGTTTCCTGCACAAAAACTCTTCTTTAATTGATTTGCCCTTATTCTCAAACCATAACCTCCCTCCCTAATTACCATGAATGTAAATGACCTCTGGTGTAAGGTTTATTATAACGATAATTGAGCTGTAGGTTTTTAATAACAACCTCCTGGATTTTCCACTTGATTTCCTGAATCGCTTTATATTTCCAGGAATGCATATGAGGGTCTGAGACTTCACCAGGCTGTTTATATCAAGTCTGACCATGACCTTCACTGGTTCTTCAGGCCAGAGTGTTTTAAATTGTTAGATGCATCCAAGCTTTTGGGTTTTCAAGGGGTCCTAGGGATTTTGGCTGTGTGACATGGCTTCCACATACTTGCTGTGGGATGGGGATAGATGAATCCCATTGTCAAACACAGGCATTTTACTTTTCATCTCAACATGGGCAGCTAAAGTGCAGATCCCATCCTGGTGGAAGGAGGGAATGCATCCAAACAGTGACATGGCATAACAGGGATGGAGCTCAGTATTGAGAGTCAGGCGTCTTATCGCCTCAAAGAAAGCTGGGAGGAGAAAATACATTGTGTAAACTGCTGGAAGAACTTCAGTACTCAAAGCAGTGGAGAGAGAGTGGATCTCCAGGCAGAGAACTTGGCTCCAGAAGGAAACTTTCAAGGCAAGAAAGGTAGATCCACTGTTCAGCCCAGTCCAAGCTGTAGCCATGCAGAGACATGAAGCTGAAGACTTCTCCTGTTTTTTCAAGAACACAAACAGCAAACAAAATCCCATCTTGTTTAAAGATTATTCAGTTTCAATGGGAGGTTTTGTTTTTACATTATTGCTAATAAAGCACACCAATAATTAATAAATGTTAACTAGTCCCCAGGGCTTTCCTTTTTTCTCATGTTTATTTTTGTGATATAAATGACATCCATTTTCCACAACTCACTAAACTGGCGGATGAGGAAAAGAATCCAAAAGAAGAGCCATAATCCTCAAGGGGAAGAACAAGCTGTTGTTCCAATCAAGATGTATCCTGACAAGTCAAGTTGTTGAAACCCATTAATTAGCACTTTTGGAAACAGTTGCAAAGTTAATTATTCTTCTCTGAGATGAAAGAAAGCTAATTTCTGGCATTTGCTTTGACAGTGACACGCGCTAACATTTTTAGAGCTGACATCCCTCAAGATAAATGATGCTCTGAAGTGTGCGTGCAAACATTTTGACTGGGAGCTACTGTGGCGAGCTGACTGCACTGGCACCTCTTACTGCAAATATTTTGCATCTGGTGGGATTGTGATCAAAGTTTGGAGGCTGAGAGGAGGGTGGGGAAACTTTTTCAACTTCAGGGAGGGTGTGGATGACTGGTTTTGGATGGGAGGCAATAACATTGCGCAGGCAACACAATCTATTCTCTCTAGATAACTCCAATAGGGAATATAAAGCTTTCTAGCTAACTGTGCTGAAAAAAAAGAAATCAATTTTTATACTGTTGGAATAGCCCTGCTGAAGGATCATCTTCTCTTCATGGGTTGGTAGTAGCAGATGAAACAGAAGATCTCCAAAATGAAGTTCTCTGTTGATATGATCAGGTGTCAGTATCAGCTCATGTGTATTTGAAAAGGCAAGATTTGGGATGTGGAAACTCAGTAAAACTCTTCTGCCAAACCCCAATGTCCTCACTGGGAAGAACATCAGTGTGGTTTGGGATTTAGTCCCAAAAGCCCTTTTGCAATTTTGGAAGCTGCCTTGATCACGTCCTGCATGTACAAGGGCAGTGAGGGGAAGGGTTTATCTGTAAATATAAGTTATTTAAGCTTTCTCTTAAGAATGCATTTCGATCCAGGATTGCACCACTCCAATTAAATTCAAGTGCATGCCTGAAACCTTGCCTTCCTCTTGCAATTTTTAGGGTGTTACAGATCCTCCTTTTTTCACTTCAGGCCTTTGCATCAGTGGCATGACTCCATGATGGATCCAGGTTGAATTCTAGGACCCTGGTTTATCAGTTTCAGTTTCAGTCCTCATCTCTGGAAGTCTGAAGACAGTGTCAGATGGGTGAGGACAATGTCTAAAATTCAGGGACTGCTTCACACAGAAGCTGCATTGCCAAGAGAACACACTAAACCAGAGCTGCTCTTTGGAGAATCCCAGCCTGACAAGCAGGACAGCTGAATATCTGGTCTGAGAAGGTAAAAATCTTGCTGGTGGGTTCCAGAAAACGCTGCTCCTCTGAGCCATGCCTGGTTTGGGGGCACCCTGGGCTGGGCTGGCAGGGGAGGATGATCTCTGCTCCATCGCCTCCACTGTGCTCAACTCAAAGAATTTTAGAGCAATCTTCCTCTAAGAGACAACCCTTAATAAATTATCAGCCCAGTGTATCAGCTGGGGGCCAAACCACCACTCTAGCAACCTGTTGCTCCTTTGATAAGATTCTTCAGAAATAATAAGTGCAGGCAGGTACATGAAGAGAGGAAATTGGTGGTAGAAAAAGTATTTCATTTGCTTTTCAATCAGCATGTGGGAGAAAAAAAATGAGCTGGGAAGGTGATCTAAAGGACTCCTTCGTTGGTATGCAATTCACACACAGCAGGGCAATCAAGAATGTGGAAACACCGGGTTCAGAGGGCTCGATCCAACGTGGGAGGCAAACACCACCTTTTCCTTCAGGGAGCCAAAAAAATGACGTGTGCTAGCATGCGAGTCCTTGCAGGCAGGCTTGCCATGCCGAGGCTGCTCAGGAAGGACAAGACGGGAGAAAAAGGAAAATAAATAAATTAAATGGAAGGATTGCTTGGGAGCAGCTCTCTGTGTTGTGAGGAGCAGGGAGGTGGCAGTCCTGAGCTGAGGCTCGTCCTCCGGCACATCCACGCGCCGCTCTCTGCCTATTCCTCTGTCGTACAGAACACTTCTTGCTGCACAAATTGCAGGGATTATTTTCTCATAGCAGATAATGGGTTTAGAGACTGTAATTGGGGGTAGTGCTTGGTAATTTAGTGCCCGAGGGGAAGGTACCTGTATGGGAGATTAACTTTTTTCTGCGGGCACACAGAGTTATGGCAGGAATAGAGGTAAAAGAGGACATCACTTTCCAGTTCCCCACTTTTCTGTGCTGTGGAAGGTTTAAGAGCTTTGGAGCATTTTTCAGTCAATGTAAGCAAGAAAAGATTTTTTCATTTATCATTAAAACAACCACATTCCATCTTCTTTTGCAACATTTGTGATAATACCAGGGTTCACTTAACAGCTGTAAGATAAAAGATTTCACTCTATAAAGAAACCAGAAAAATCAAAGATTAAAACCATTTGCTAATTATGGCTGGTACTGTGCTGAGTTATGCCCTGAAATTATAACATTTAAACCCCCTGTCTGATAATTTGCCCCATTTATTTAAGTATTATTCCAATCAGGATATTTATCAGCCTTGCATTAGGGCATTAGTGGTTGATTTATTTAGCAATGCATATATTTATTTACATTTTAGCTTCCAAGTGAGTCATTCTTTTGACTTTGCTGTCAGAGGTTAAACAGTTTGATCCATCCTGGGGCAGACACAAAATGTGGAATAAACAAGTACAGGGAAAGTGCAGGCAATGAAAGGCAGGATTAACTCTGTGTTTACACCCCTAGCAGGCAACACTCATTCTGTGTTGCAAAACCAGTCTGTACAGTAATGCAATTTTTGTGCCCCCAGATAAGCAAATGACATACTGTAATTCTTGTGGCAGAGTGAGAAAAGAAAATGCGTGTGAAATTCGCCTGGAAAACCAAAGGAAGGAGAAGGAAATAGTGGTGGGAAACCCTTGGGAATGTGAAGTTGGGTCCAGAATATGGAAGGAAAATAAACCCAGTTTCAGATATAGTGTGATTATTTATTTTCTCAGGCCTCTGAAGTCCATGTCCCAGTGTGTGGAGAGCATTCTTGGGATTTCTGCACACGTTTTGGGCCGTGAGGAGCCGTGTTGGGCTGGCAGCAGCGAGTGCTGGCAGGCAGCACGTGTTCGGCCGCCTCCGGCCCCGCCACGACACAGCAGCACCTGAAAATGCCCAGCACGGAGATGCCTCCTGCTCACGGGAGCACATTTCACCCTGCTGCTCAGCTCTGTGCTGTCCTCTCCCCAGGAGAGATGCAACACGGGTTTTGTTTACAAGATGCCAGAGCCCATTTAAGATTCCCTGTCGCAGTAGGGCAGCCGGAGGGGGTTGAACACCTGAGTGCAATGCGGGGAAGCGGCTCCACGGTGCCGTCAGCCCTCCCCTGCTCACTCAGGGATCTTCCTCTCTCTTCAAATGGCAGAGCAGGGAGAGGGCAGCGGACATCCAAGGACCACATGGACATCGAAGGACCATGTTCCCATCGTTTTCTCCTCCATTTGGTGCTGTCCTGGGGACCCTGATTTGTCTGAGTGTTGATGGTGGGGGATATCAGAGGGCAAAGATGTGAGTCTAAGTGCTGAGGATCAACTCTGCTGAACAGCTCGAAGCCAGCCCTGATGAACTTGATGATCTTAGAGTTCTTTTCCAACCTTAATGATTCTGTGACAGCCCTACTGTCCCCGAATCTTAGCTAGGTGACAATCTGGCTCCTACAGATTTTGGCTGCAAACTAGTTTGGGGAAGTGGATGGGTGCTCTCCATAAGAGAAGTGGGAATCAAACTGGAGCTGTGCAGGCAGGAATGGAGAATGAGACTCCTGAGCATGGCTATATCATGATGATAATGGCTCCCTCTGGGAATACATCAAGGTCTATTTATCAGTGTTTGCTGAGCACTTTGGGATCCTTGAACAAGGTGCTCTGAGGCTTGTGATAAATGGCCATCCTCACACTGGGATGTGGTCTCAAACATGTTCCTGTTCTGAAGTTCTAGAAATAAACCTCAATATTTTGTTAATTTGGAATAGAGTTTTTACTTTATATTTGCATATGTTTCTCAATATAGTTGCAGTAATTAACTATTAGCTAACGTGTACATCTTTTTTCTGTCTAATTTATTTCTAATTAACATAGATAAAGGATTGTATTCCTTATTAGTGCAGATGGTTACTTATTTCTACTTGTATAATTACAGTCATGTCCTGGCTTTGATCTGGATCCTGCTCTGTTGGATAAAAGGTAAAGAGGTAAAGCACTCACTGATCTCCTGTGTGCAGAACTCAGTGCTTTGGAGGGATAGTTTCTCTGTTAAAATCACCTTATCGGGGTGTGTGTGACTGAGCAGAACCTGCCCTTATTGCAGAATCACAGAATGGTTTGGGCTGGAAGGGACCTTAAAGCTTCTCTGGTTCTAAGTCCTTGCCATGGAGAGGGACACCTTCCACTAGCCCAGACATGGTGACTGCAGCCCATCCTCTTTGGCTGTTGGGGATGTTGAAACCAGCCTATATGTGCCAAGAAACTGAAGGTTCCTTGGGCCTGGCCCCTCCAGGTGTTTATCAGCCCATCTGGGCAGGTACAAGGATCAAGTCTTGCCCAGAAGGGATTGCAAATTATTTCTTAGGGAGGCTGTTTCAATCCCTTTAGGAGCCCAGTCGCTTCTCCATGTTGGGGCACGAGCCCAGCTGCAGAGATGGGGGGCAGCCAGGCAGCTCCACATCCTTCTCCCTCCCTCAGATCCACAGGGAGGAGTGAGGGGGGAGCAGCCACAATTGGCAGCCGATGAAACAATTCCAAACGAGCAAAATTACCCAAGGAACCTGGAGTGGCCACATGCATGATCCTGGGCTGGGAACCTGATAGTAGCATCAACAGGGACTGATTTCATCAGACACAATGGAGGCACTGAGGTGTAAATCAGGAATAACCTCACCAGTATGAAGGGGAAATCAGTACCAGCCAACACTGGAATTGACGTGCTGAGTGATGGACGTTCCTTGCTTTTGCTCCTCTCCTTAAAGATCATTTTGCATTATATTGCAACTCCTTTCACAAGGGAAAAAAGAAAAGGCCTCCCTGATTTTCTTGAAGGGACTCAGAGATAAAGACTGATCACATTACGCAGTAATTGGACCTTCATATTTATAATTGCATTGATTTCTCCTAAGTTTCAGGCATTGACTCTGGTGAGTGAGAGAGCATTGCAGCAGAATCCTGCCAAGAATCCTCCTGCATTTGGGAGGTGTCAGGCTGGGAGGCTCACCATAGTTTGGTAACTGGCATTGAAAATTGCTTTATGAACAGTTTAATGCATTTAAGAGGGTAATAATTTCAGAACCTACCATACAATTTGTTGCAGTGGTGCAGAAGCGTATCTAAAAAACTTCCAGGGTGAAGGGAGGCAGGGGAAGGAGGGGAAAGAAGAAAGGAAAGCAGAGGGAGGGAGGCATTGCAAGGGGGTGGAAAACCTAATTGTTTTAATCATGCTTGATATTACACTGTGAAATTATAATTAACTTAAGAAGTCAGTCAAAGCCAGTTAATAACTGTGGTGCAACGTGGCTGATTTGAAGTGCTGCACGGAGGGGAGAGGAGCCGACGGCAGCAGAGCTGCTGGGCTTGACCCTTGCAAGCTGAAGCAGTGCAAGGGCCCCCCAGGCAGCTCTGCAGAGGCTCTGCACAAGCAGGGACCAGCACATACAGCATCAGCAAAGCTGGTATCATGTGTGCTTAGTCCCTCCAACACTCCTGGTGGCGGATTGGGAAGCCCTCTCCAAAGGAAGGTCATCAGCAAGCTCCCCAGCACACGGGTAGGAGAAACTGAGGCAGTGAGAGAGAAAATGATTTATGACATGTCAGCAGACCACTTCCAGAGCCAGGGAAAGAGAGGGCAGCTGACAGGAGGAAGGATCAGGCCTTTCAGCCTGTGCTGATATGGTACTTAAGCAGGAGCCTCTGGAGAGTACTCAGTTTGCTCTTTAAACATCCCTTTCCTTTTGCTCATAGGAGGGTGAACCTTTCCCAGTGATTCTGTTGCAGTCAGAAGAAATGCAGCCCTTAAAATGATTTGCACAGATATCAATCTTCTTCAGCCATGCAGCTTTATTAAAATATCTGGGAACATAGGTAGGTGGGAACAGAGTTAGAGCTGTGCAGTCTTCATTGCCTGTACACTGTGTGTGTACAGGTGTAACAAGGGTTAATGAGCAAGCCAGCTGGGATAACAAGAGTGTCCTGATGGTATTAATATCCCAAAATACATATATAGATGTGGATAGTGCTGAACCCTGTGGGGGGCTGATAGTGATAAGGGCAGTGACACTGCAGCCAGCTACGAGGACTGTAGCAGAAATATTTGTCACAGGGAAGATGCACCCAGGGAAGCCCTGTGTGTGTGTGCCAGATATTGCTGTCACTGGCTGCTGTAGCAGGGCAGCAGCACTGATATTTACAGTCTGGGGGATATATTGGGAGTGCTGGGTGGTGGCTAGATATCAGCATGGACAGAAAAACAGGAGAGGGAGGAATCAGAGCAGAATGTGGGAACAGGTCTGAAATCTCTCCTCAGGAGATGTGCGTTGAGTGCCTGCAGATGATTTGTGGGGAGCTTTTACCACGTAGTGCTGTGGAGGAGGGAGAGATGTTCAGAAAGGGGAGACAGCACTCCAAGTTTTGGGTATTTCCTGCAGCTGGGTTGGGTGAAGCACAGTACCCAGGGAGCTGGGTGCGCTGTGAGTGTCCCCATCCCCTCAGACTGTGGGCTTTGGCCAGGATGGGCATCAGAGCAGCACAGCTGGGGCAGGACAGAGTCCTGCCAGCCTCACTCCTCACAGTGAGCTTATAGGGAGGGGATGAGGAGCTTGTGACTGTAACATGTGCAAGTTTGGCACCAACACAGGCTCATGGTGCTCTGGGTGGATGCTCAGATCAATTTTCCTCATATTGGACTTCAATGCTTCTCCTGGAGGTGCAGTCCTGAGGGAGTTGAGTGACTGGCCAGCCTGGGCTGAGCTGGCTTGGTGCTGACCAGGCACCCTAAACCCATCTTTCCCATTAATCTCAAAGCCAAGAATAGATAATTGGTTCACAGAATTTTCTTGGTGACAAGCAGTCCATGCTCCCATCCATTCCTCTGTGACCAGTGTACCTGGTTTGGGGGCTCCCTGACCATAGCAGTCATGGGACCAGCCCCAGCAGAGCAGCACTGCAGCAGGGCCAGGAGATTGACAAAACCAGGCAATTTTGGATGAAGCAGGGGCAATTCCATGGCCAAAGCACCCGGCCCCGCTTTTACCAGCTGGGGGACACCTATGGAGTGAAAGTACTCTCTGACAGGTGGGGAAGGGTCTTCAGACTGTGTTAAAAGCTGGGCAGGTTCTGTCTCCCTGGAACATCTACAGCACATTTTGGCCTTGCTGCTCAACTGCTGGAGAGGGGTGGAGTGGATTGTTCTGTGTTGTGTGTTCAGTCACCTTCGGAAAATATTACAAACTATAGCTAATTTATTGACTTTGAAAACATCAACAAATGGAAACTTCCTTGAAAGACATCTGTCTGTCCACCTCCATCCTACAATTGCTTTGGTTAGGAACTACTGGTAGAACGACCTGACTGAAATCAAAAGCCCTAAAAACATTAAAGGGTTTCTTCCTCACCCTGTCTTTTTTTCTTTTTTTTTTCTTTTTTT
>VZTH01013412.1:127867-250616 GCA_013397815.1 Aleadryas rufinucha
TTTTATTTTACTCACCATCAGTATTTCTGTGACAACTCAGCCCCAGCAGCCCCAGGGGACAGGACAGAGAGACGAGGAGTGGAAGTGCCCTTTGACTAAGCGGGCATTAAATGTTGGCTAACAACCGAGAGACACCGTGAGACTGGAGAGGGGGGAAAGTTAAAAAGAAAGAAAGAAGAGCTTTTCAATATGAGCATTCATGTAGTTTTGACAGGAGCAATTTATCATGGCTATGAAAGGCGGCTCTGCCTCCAGCGCTGAAAGACAGCCTGGTTAAACTTTTACCTGCCCCTCTGAAAAGGGAGCTGTGCCGCGGCCGGGAGGGGCCTGCTCCCGGCTCCGGTGATGCATCTTTCCGTGGGGCTGGGGGAGGGAAGGGAGGTGGTTCCCAACCAGCTCGTGCCCATCTGTTCTGCACAGAAAGAAACCCTGACAAGGAAGGGGGAGGGAGCGTGTGAGCCAGCAAGCCGGGGGCTTCCGGATGCCCGCGTCGTGTCGGGAATGCGGCGATGGGCCGGGAGCAAGGCTGGGAGCTGCCCCCCAGGAGATGCTGCAGATTAGCACTGAGGATCTCACCACCTCCCCCCTTGGCTGCCCTAGAAGTATGAAAGTCCGTGGGGCAACGCTCCCAAGCTGGGCAGAAAGATGACCTGACATTTTGGGATGTGCGTGGCAGGTGGGCAGCAGTGGAGGGGAAGAAATGGGAAGGGCAGTGCTGGGGTGCAGGACACAGCCAGAGGTGTTGGCATCCCTAGAAATTGTTTGGAAGATACAGGAGAGATTATGATAAGGAAAAAACTGCAAAAACATCCCCCAACAATGTTCAGCTGAGATATTCTTTTGTCCCGTGGTTTTTCATGGGGAAAGGTGTTGGTTCTGCACGGGCTCATGGCAGGCAGGAGCCCAGGCTGGCTGGGATTCTGTGCACAGGCTGTTTTTTGCCATATTCCTGTGTGGATGGACAATTCCCTGAAAAAATAATTTTCTGCTGAGAATAATGATCCATCTAAATTAAAGCATTCCACCACAAAGAGTGGATTTCATTGAAATTTTCAATGGGATGGTTAACAACTGCCACAGCCATGCTTTTTTCCCAATAACCAGCTGGTATTAGGCTAAATTGTACTGTATTTTCAATATTTTATGTGCTAAAATTATGCTGATAAAGTGGCTGTATTTTACATTGTGTGAAAGAAGCCAACCAATATCATAATAAAACTTTTTATTACCCATCAAAAACTTCAGGATTTCCCATTTCCCCCCCTCCCTTGATGAAGATGGGGTGATATTTTGAAATCTCAGATGAACAGCCACATCTGACTTTTCCCTGATTGTGCATCCATCAGCACTTGTTCCTGTTGAAGCACGAGTGGGACAACTTGTATTATTAAAAAGAGGAATGTGCTAAAATATTTCCCATGTTTCAGGACAAAATCCAGCAGTGCTGTTTCACCCGAAAGGAAATCCAGCCACCCCTATTTGACAGCTAAACAATTCCCTGAGTGTGCCACGGCACACTGAGTTGTCAGGGATGTGTAGTCACACACCAAAGAGCTGAACTCACCTATCTTCAACCATTTCAAATTTAAGCTTCTTTTTTAAGCCAGCAATCTGATTTCTCTCTGGACATAAGAGAGGGAAAGAGGGAGATACGACTGCAAAAGAGACTTTTTTCCCCTCTGAAACGCAAGGTCTAAGGCACGGCTGGAGCTAGCTGAGAATGAAATTAATCTTATTTCTTACCCTCTTTGTGTTTAAGTTGTGTCCAAAAGCTGTTGATCACTTTGAGACAGCTCAAAGAAACACAAGTTGTTCTAAGGATTATTCTGAGAGCCCTCATGCCACAGACAGTGACCGCATAGAACTGGAAGCAGAAGGGGCATTAAGTGTACAGATATTCCCACCAGGCTTTTCATGTCATTAATTGGTGATCTTCCGACTCTGAAATAACATTTTTTCCCCCTCACATTTCTTATTTCATTATCCCCAGTTCAATACACATCAGTGCAGGATGAGGCAAACTAGTTAGATATATCAGGAATTATTTAAATTAGGGAGAGATGTATGGGTAGTTAAATACTCGGTCTTCTATTCTACCCTAATTACGTATCAAATTACACTCAAATTATACCCAAAAATAGATGTAGGGAGGTAGTCCTGAAATCTCCAGGAGATATCAGTGGGAGAAAGGTGAAATGAAGCAGGTGTTGCAAGTAGATCTGAACTAATGCAATATGAAAACCGTGCAGGACCATCATTTTCCATTGTGTCCTGCTATTACCAACATTTGCTTAAAATTTCTTCGCAAACAAGACCCGGTAATGAATGGGCCTTCCCTGGGCCTGGAGGAAGCAGTTTATTTTACTAATGCAAGAGAATTTTGCTCTTCGTTTTAATGCTGTTGTGATTCTCATTTTTCTTTGTGACAACGAGAGAGTTCCGGTAATGGAGCAGGTTTGTCACACTGTCCAGCACCGGGGAGGTGGTGGGGTGGTGCCTCCTGAACTGGAGAGAGCTCAGGCTGCTTTCATGGAAGGGGAGAACGCTCTCATGGCAATGTTGTAAATCTGCACTGTCCCTGGCACATTACATAGGTTAAGCTAAGCTGTTGCTCTGCCAATACCCTGATTTACTTGGTAAAGTGGTTTTCACACACTTAAACTGCTTCCTTGAGGATTACAAAACTAACTGAGCTCTGAAAAGTATTGCACAGCCCAGAATTTTTTCTTTGAGATCCTCTTTAGGTGGTGGACAAAAGCAAGAGGTCTGCACAGCAACGCAGTGCCAGCTTGGTTTGGAGAGTCTCCAGAGCCCATGGCCATACCCCCAGTCCCCAGAAGGGTTGGGTGTCCTCAGTTCTCTGGGAAAGGACAGGACAGAGCTCTTGCACACCAGCCAAAGACGTCACTGCAGCCAACAGTTGTACCTGGCCCATGTCCTGGCTCTTTACCTGCAGGATGAGTTCAGACACCCTCCTACTTCTCAGCTGGAGAGATATTTCTGGCATCAGCTTTGGAAAAAGCAGCAGATGGTCCCTGGAACCAGGTGTCCATCCAGGAGAAATGAGCAGCAAACTCTACAGCTGAGGGGAACATCATCGTTCTGTTACTTCTGTAAGAGGAAAAACCTTCTGCAACCTGAAATAAAAACCCAAACAACCCCCCAGATCTGCCAGCATATTTATGGTCTTTGCAGAGCTCAGCATCCAACATCCCCACTGTTATGATGTTAAGAATATCTCAGTGCTGGGGAGCAGCAACAGCAGGTCTGTGAGTGAGATGAGCAGATTCTCACCTCCCATCTGAGGTGTCCCTCCCCATCAGCAGCTGCTGCAGAGACACATGAAAATATATCATAAACTGGGGGATGGTCCTACCTCTTTATTGCTTCTGGACCCAGCATCAGGAGGAAGCAGAGAGTGGTCTATAAATAACAGCTGCTCTTCCCTTGGCTGAGGTTACAGCAAGCCAGACCTCAGCACACGGTGGAACATGTCACAGACACTCGTTTGCCACCCTGACAGCAGCACAAACTGGCTTCTGGGTGTTGGTAGAGCCCGCAGCTGTGGGCTGCAGGGCATTCCTCTGGAGCATTAACTTTTGCAGCATTGATTTTAGACTGGACAAATGTCTGCTGAGAGCAACAGAGGCAGAACTGACAGTGTGGCACAGAGGAAAGGACTGCAGGAACTTTGGTGATCCCTTCCAGGTTATTTTCTGTGATCCTGGGAGTCTATTCAGCTTGCACCCATTAATTAGGTTCAGTGCCAAGCTCTGAGGAATAGGTGGTGATGGACCAGCCTAGGGCCTGAGATGCAAAGCTGCACTCTGGAGCAAGGACAGAGGGCAGGGAGGCTGGCTGGGGAGCATCACCAGCATGCCACCCACTAGTGCAGATTTTAAAAGAAGACTTTTTTTTCCATGAAGAAGCCAAAATCCCATTTATGAAGGTATTCAGATAGCAAGGCTCAAGTCCTCTAGGGCATCTGACTACCTGTGAGAATGATAGCCAAAACAAAGGCAGCTGCTTACTTAGATCTCAGAAGTATTCAGGAAGGAGAGCTGATGTTAACATTGCTAAGGCTGATTCAGAGCTGGAAGCTCATCTGGGCACTCTGGATCTTCCTGAATCTGTTTTTCCTTCATTTGTGTAGGCACTCAGAGAGATCAGACCATTTGGTGATGGACCATGACCTGAGGTCCCTGGAAGCTCCACAGGGAAGTCAGAGAGGAGGTCACGGTGAGCTGAAATTCTCTATCCCACATTGTCTCTGAAAAGAGAGCAGCAGAAAGGACACAGACACTTAAAACAATCTAGAAAACCCATGCTCTATTTCCAGCATCTCTTTCATAGGATAATTGCCACTAATCAGAAGTAAACATGCATACATATATTTATACATTCCTGTGCAAATTATATATTTACATGGAACTGACGGACTTAGACATCACAATTTTTCATGTCATTATGGAGCAACTCAGTTAGCAAATGCTAATAAATATTTGGCTTTTGCAAATGAAACATTTTTTATGTGCTGCACCAACAGGCAGGATAAGAAATGCCTGCTGGCAAGAAACGTGCCTTGCCTTGGCAGAGCTGTGTGGCTCCCACTGGGCTGGATGGCTGGTGGGATGTGCTGTGTGGGCGTAGGACAAGCAGCAGTGGTGTGGTATAAATATTCTGATCAAAGCCAGGTTTCTTGGTGGTTCCAGTCTGCACTAACATGAAAAAGATCACAATTGCATGAACTTATTGATGGGCAGAGCAGGAGCCTTGGACAGTCTGGCATACAGAAATATGACCCTGAAATTGGGCTGGTCAGCTGTGTCACTCTTCTCCTGATGGGGAGGTCTGTAAGGAGCACAGTGAGGTCATGTTTCTCTCTGTGTTGTAGAGCCTTTTTGTTTGTTTGTTTTGCACATGGCTCCTGGTCCATCTGCAGCAGCTTGTGGCTTGACATTTGAAATTCAACCTCTAAGTGGCTATGGCTGGGTTGATTGGATGCTTAGGTCACACATGACAGACTTATTTTCTTGTTGGACACACTTGGCTTCTAGAATTAGAGGCTTGCTTGGTCCACATAGTTCCATTTTTATTTTTAGCATTTACCAGTAAAATTTTAGGATGGGAGCTCCAGCTTTTGTTGTGTTTGTACAGTGCTCAGCAAAGTGTCCTGAAATGGCTCAGACTAAGTTTTTGTGCTATAATTCTAAAAGGAAACAGCTAATATATTGGTTCCTTTATATTATTTTAAAATACCTGATTAAGAAGAAAAGGGATCAGAATTCAAGTTATAGCAAATTTGTTTAAAATATACATTTTTAATAAAAGACCATTTTCTTTCTTAATAGAATACTCTTCTAGCCCCTGCTATTTATCCTTCTGCTGTGCCTGTCTCTCTCACATTAAGCAGCAGCAGGATCTGGATGTGTACACCATGTCCTGATGTGCCAGGCCTGACTTCTCACACTGATGTCCCTTTGCACACCACAGAGGCACTGCTCCAGCAGGGAAGAAAAAAATCTATTTGCATCCAATCGACTGAGCTCTTTAAGTGCTGAAACTAGTAGACCAAATGAGTTTATTAGATTATCATTGCGGAAGTTAATAAAGAATTAATTTCTCTTCATGTGACATCCAAAGGCAGTTATTTCAGTGGCCTGTCCATTTACACAAAGCCAAGTATTTGTCAAGTGTCAAACTCAATTCCCATGACCCAGGCCTCCTCAATAATTCTGGATTAGGAATACCCTTAAATGACATTACAAAAATTTTATTCCAAGATGCATTGAGCTCCTGGGACTACTCAGGAATTTCAGGTTAGTGAAGGTTATGTAGTCAGCAAAAGCTTGTTGGGTATAAGATCTGGAATGGAAGGATAGGGTGTGCAATGTTTTTGTGACAGTGGAAAGCAGCATGAAAGAGAGAAGAAGCCGATTTCCAAAAGGGGATCTTCTATTCTATTTCTCTTCCCTGGAAATAATGCGAAGAGGGTTTATCTGCATTGCAAAATTAGTGTCCAGTGTGATCTCCAGCACAGGAAATGCTGCAGTGCTGCTGTAGAAAGAACAGCGTGGGTGCCATGAGGGGGAGGAGGAGGGGGCAGAATTGAGCCATCAGTTGCTGCTCTGGGAATTCAGTGCTATAAAACATCTTCATTCAGAGAAGGAGTTGAGAGTTTTGCACATTCCCGACTACCAAGTCAGACATAACATCAAAGAAAGAGGAATCTCTTTTATGTTTTCCTGTTCTCATTAGATTTAGACTAGAGATAAACTAGATGGAGACTAGGAGTAGGGATAGTCTGGATATAAGGATAATCAGAAGGTGGGGTGGAAGATATCCCAATAGATAGACTGGATACAAGGAAATAATTTTTTACAGTCAGCTTGGTGGAACACTGGAACAGATTTCCCAGAGAGCTGTGGGTGCCCCATCCCTGGGAACATTCAAGGTCAGGTTGAATGGGGCTCTGAGCAGCCTGGTCCGGTGGGAGAAGCTGCTGCTCACTGCAGGTGGGTTGGGCTGGGTGACCCTTAAATGTCCCTTCCAACCCAAACTGTTCTATAATTCTGTGATTTACCTCCGATGACCAGATACACAAAGCACACAGCACACAGCTTCCTGTCACTCCTCTAAAAGGGAAATGGTGTAGGATGGGACTTAGACATGGATTCTAGGTAAAGGATGGTAAAAAGAAAAAAAAATCCATTTGCATCACTCAAGCCATCAGAAAAAGAGAATCCTTGTGCATACATTGACTTTATTGTATTTCAAGGTTACATGAAAATGGAAAGCTGGATGGTAATCAGTAGGAAGAGGTGCTGAGCACTGGACCCCTCTGGTTGGGATAATGCACCTTCAAAATGTAAACAGACAGTCTCAAGCATTGTTTTAATCATTAGTAATTTTTTGTTTGAAGGAGTCACTCCATCATCTCTACAAATGAATTTCCCTCCCTCCCCTCCATCTCCTCTACTTCTCCTTATTGCCAGGACGTTGTGAGTGCTTCCACCCAACCTTTTGATTAATGCTGGAATAAATCTGCCTGAGAGTTGGGGTACAGGACCTTCAGCTGGAAATCTGTCACTGAAAGTTTCTGCCTGTGGGGGAAACCAGGACCTGACTGTGTATTTCTTCTAATTCCACAGCTGTGTCTCCTTTAGTGATGTGTGGATGGCTGTGAGCAGAGATTGGGAGCAAGAGTAGGCATTTCCCATTTTTGTTCCCAGGAAATAACTGTGTAAAAACTCACTGCCCAGCAAGGCTTGTGTGGCTCTGAGAGTGAGACCTGGGTTCATCTCACCTACCCTTTTGGTCTGAAAAATGTCGAGAGTGCAATGTTTTTTACTGCTGAGAAGTTAAGTGACTAATCCAAACTTACAGTCTAGACTCCCTCAGCTGCCCTGGGAAAAAGGCAAGGTTCTCCACAAACTGATTCATCTGCCCTAAAATGCCTGCCCCAGACAGAAAGGATGAATCCTCCTTCAGAGGTGCCCATTTCTGATCCTGATTACAGAAGAAACTCGAGCTACCAACTTAGACAAGGTGCCCAGCCTGGACATGCTGTGTGGGGTGAGCTGATCCTGCTCAAAGGAGATTGGCCATGTGAGTAAGACTGACCTAAATCTTCCTTGTCAAAAACTTGTGGTTATTGTCACACAACAGTCTTAAGTAAAACAAAAAAGGAAAGAAAACTCAGACACGACATTCATAAACATTTGAAACAAAGATTTAAGTGACCACTCAAATCTCACTATTCACTAGGGCTGGGCTTTAACCAGGTGCCTGTTTGTGATTAAAACTGAGCATGTGCTTGATTGCTTTGATGAACTGCAATGAACAACAGTGTTTCTTTCCACCTTCAAAGCTGTGTGTAGCCATGTGAGTACCTGAAATCTGTGAGTTGTCTTTTTCTCAGTGGAGAGGATTTGTGGGTTGTTTGAGGTTGTTTGAAAAAGTCAGTGTTAGGAGCCTTAATGCAATTTGTGATTTGAAATTATTCAAAATCTGGACAGACTGGCATTCTCAAAATTTTCTGTACAAAAAGTATCTACTTAATTTTTGTATGCAGGAATTGTGGTGGCCACAGTTTCTCCAAAAATAAATCTGGAAAAGGCACTCATTTGAATGAGGAACTCTTGTACCTGTGGGGGTGATTACCCACAGGGGCTGAGTGATGTGAGCTGCAGTTTGTCCTGTCTGTGACAGTTCACCAAAAGGACTAAAGAAACAGCAAACTGGAGATGGCTCCAGCATTTGAGCTCTACTGGGGATCTCCACCACCTCTTCCCATCTCTTCTCCCTTCTTCTGCCCAGATTAGCTTCAATAGGTAACACAAAATGAAAGCACACCCACTCCCTGCAGTGAAAGGCAGTGCAAAGCTAATTTTCCATTAATAAATATTTCCCATTCAAGTATCTTGGAAGTGAGAAAAGTGACTGACAAAAAATGGGACAGGGTCACACAAACTGTTGTGACACTTCCTAAATCCTCTTGTTGGAGTCGTTGCACCTTCAAAATGTAACCTGTTTTTATGATGTTATACAGCACTAAATTCCCCTCCCCTGGTGAAATCCCAGGCCATGAGCCCTTTGGCAGCCCCTGAGCTCCACCACTTTATCCTCGGTGCTTGTGACCCGTGCAGGGCGGGTTATCCATGGGGAGAGAGGGAGATGGGTGCCCTGGAGTGTTTCTGCCGTGCCTGCTGTCCTTGGCAGCAGCCCCTGGGCTGGGTGATGAAAGGTTTGCACGGCAGCTGGACTCAGGTCGAGTTTAATCAGCTCAGATCCCCGTCCCACGGCGCTGTGACGTCGCAGTGACACAAAGGGCAGGGTGAGGACACACGTGGGATGTGGAAACAAGGGCTGGGCATGAGGACAAGGGTTTGGAGCAGCAATGCTTTCCTTTCTATGGCTGACTTTCTCTGGAAATGCCACTGTTCTGGGGGCACCTATTTCTGTGACAGAAGTAGGGATCCAAGGTATAACCTTTTCCTTTCTCTCAGGGGAGTCTCAAGAGGTGACTTTGATTTAGAGCTTGGCCAGCCTGCTCCTATTGAAAGTCCTTAAATAATCTACTTTTTCTTCTTTTCTTAGCAGAAAAACTTGTTTTCTAATATCTGATGAAGATGTGCAGGCAGCACAAATTCTGAAATTCTTCCCAGTCAGGAACCTCCAGGATGAAAGTGTGGCTTGGAGTCTTGGGGCTGGAAATTTGCCTCAGGGTTGGCTTTGTTGCTTTGGGCTACCAAAGCCCAGAGCCTGGGCAATAATTCTGGGCAGTGTTTGAGAGGGCATGTGCATTGCCCACTAATGGTCACAGTGAGGTTCAGGAGCAGGGCTCTGCTGTTGGGCTGGAGCATCTAAAACACCTGTCTGGAAAACCAGAGAGAAAACTGCTTCCACAGGAGTTCATTTTTTGCTTCATTTTTCTTCCTTTTCATGCTGTTTCCTGCTGGATTTGAGCACTGTGTCCTTTATCACCCTTCTCCATCCGCCTGGGGGGCAGCAGGAGGGGGTGAGCTGGGAGGGGATGAGCTGGGAGCTGTCAGGAGAGTGATGCACGTGGGAGAAGGAGGGGCAGCTCGTGTTCCCAAGCCACAGCGGTGGCTGACACAGCTGGGGAGAGGTTAAACTTTAACCAGCTGGGCTCAAACCCTTCCTAGGGGCAGCGGGCGCCTGCAGTGCCAAAGCGGAGCTGCAGCAAGGAAGACGCTGAGCTGCTGGATGGTGTGTGGGTGAGAACAAGGAGGAGATGCTTTTCCATCTCTCTCCCCCTATCCTGCTGGGATGTTGTCTGGTAGGACAGCAGAAGCCCCCAGGAGGGTTTCTGCCCCATCCTGCCTGCTTGGATGTGTCTTGGTGCAGAGCTTCCTCAGAGAATGGCTTTGTCCCTGGGTTGTTTCTCCCCCTCCTGTGTCTGGAAGCTGTAGGACCCTGATGAATGACTCCCATATCGTGATCAAAAAGTCTCCCTAACAGTTTTAGTGTGTTTGTGTCCCCCTAGTTAAGATAAATTAGACAGGCTAATGAGACTGATTAGTCTTTAGCTGCGACCCTTGGCCTCTGGGATGTACTTTGAGCTAATAGAGAGAATGGGGATTATAGGCTGTGATAATGTGCTTGTGTTGGCCTTTTAAAGGAAAACACATTTATTGCTACTTAGAGGAAATTGATCTAACTGTGCTGGAAGCATTTCTATGGACTGAATATGGAATTTTTATTAAGTAGGTGACTCAGGTTCAGCCAAGATTGCCAGATTGGAAATGGGCAGGAGATATTTTAGGAAGATTCCACCTGCTGGCTGCCTCTCCAGCTGATAACGTTTCACTCATCCCAACTGTGATCTGCTGCTCTGCGTGTCAGCTGTGGAGCTCTAGGAACTTGGACTGCCATCCCCAGGTCTCCTGGCTCAGGTCCAAGCTAACAAATCATCAAAGACAACCAGTTGTGTTTGCATGTTTACTAAGGGTTCAGCTATTTGATTCCCTTCTCAGCCTGCAAAGCCAAATGGTTCCCTGAGTTACTGGGATCCCGAGGCAAACAATGAACCACCACACAGCCAGTTCAGAGCACAGCAGGGTGCTCAGGGGCCCAATCCTGCCCTAAGGATAAGGTTTGATTCCATAGCCTAAAGCCTCACATTTTCTGCTTCATGCACAATAGCAGCAGTTGTGCTCCTGAAAGTTTTCTCTGATAATATCAGCTGGACTTATAAAAAATACTTGTTCTTCCTGCAAGCCCTTATGGGCTCATGCTCTGGGTGTGTCTGTCCCTCCCTTCCAGTATATTTGGAGGGTTTAACTGGTTTCCAGCAAGCTTTGACCAAGTACTGCTCCCACATGCCCACTGACAAGTCCCCAGGTCTGGGTTTGAGTGGATGAAATTGTAAAACACTTTGTGCATCCTCACTGGGAAGAATGCAAAATGCTGCTGCACCACCCCAGTGGTGTTCTGGCTCCACTTGGTCCGGGTGCAAATGGCAGTGGGAACAGCAGGGAAACAAAGGCAAGGTCAACCCAAACATCACATCTCACTGGGGATGGGGAGAGCAGGTCTGCAAATCCTACAGAGGAAATGCCCAGCTGAGCTGCACCCTAGCCAGTGCCAGCCTGGGCTCCCAGCAGTAATGCCCCACTTGCTGTGCATCTGGAGTACAGCTGATTTCTGTAAAAGCTCACATCTCGTATCCACCCTCCATTTGCTGACCCAGGCTGAGCTGGTTGCCTGGTTTTCCAGAGCTTCATCTCTCAGTCACTGGAAGGTGTTCTCTGTCCCGCTGACTTTACAAGGAACCAAAGGGGATTAGGTGTGCAAACCCTTGGGCAGTCTCCTGCCACATCTGATGTCCTAATATTCTTTCTCCATTTCAATGGAGCAGTGGCTGAGCACCTGTTCTATAAAGCTCAGCAGCTCAATGTGCACTTCCATTCACATAAAATCACAAAAGGGCTCTGGGCAAGTTGCAGCTTGTAACCCAATTGAACCCATGTGAAAAAATCTGATTTATTATATGCAGTGATATCCCCTGTGACATCACCTTGTCATTAATCAGGGTGATCCTTACACTTTCCATATTCAAGCACCTTGCAGTAAATAGTCTTATCACTCTTTTACAGCCATCACAACTCAGGTCTGACTCAGACAAGGTCAACGTGGACCCATGGGACTGGGAGCACTGGAGCTGCCACCTTCCCCACCTCGGCACCAGCCCCTCTTTGCTGAGAAGTGATACATCTGATCAAAGGTTTCAGCCACAGCCCTGAAGTCCTGGAAGAGCTCCTCAGCAGCCACAAATCACTTTATAATGCTCTATCACGTGTCATAAGTCCTGTACTTTGCCACCTTTCCATGCAGTGCTTTAGGATGCTGAGAAACCAGAGGGCAGATGTAGGAGCAGATCCTCAGCCAGCACACCACCAGCTGAGGTTTGGAGTGGAGCTCTGACCATTAGCACCAGCTGTCCTGGTGTTGTCCAAATGAAACAGAAAGAGAAGCCAGCATCCAAATGTAACTGTTTCAGTGGGAACAGCGCTGGGATTCCTCAAACAGGACTGAAAATCACAGCATCACAGCCCCTGGTTGTTGTCTCTGTTATGGACACCCAAAGAAAATGAGTCCTACAAAGTGTTCTTGCAGGTTTACATGGGAAAAAAAGCAGGAACAATATTTAGTAACAAATCTGTATTACTTCAGTGCTGATCCTGCCAGAATCCACTGGAAAATGGCTGTATGAACACCGAGCTGGGAAGGGCTGATCGTGAGTAAGGCTACCTGTGAAAGTGAGCTTCAAGGAGCAAGCCTGTTAGCAGATAAGCCAGAGTATTTTAAGTGGAAACATTCTTGTCTTTAACTAAGGATGTTCCTTTCCCTCCTTAAATGCAGACTTTTATGTTTGGGACAAAATTTATGCCAAGGTTTAGTAACTTTTACTAAATGAGTGCTGTTATTTACTGAAATCCAGCCTGTGGTAAATGTGCTCAGTGTCCCTGCTGTTTAAATTCAAGGGGAGCTTTCCAGATTCTTCCTCCCTGGTGACTTGCCCTTGTGTCTAAAGGTCTCTACTACCTTTATTTTAACCTGAGATTTGTCAAGACAAGAACAGAACCTTCATAACATCTGCCATTCAAATGATGGCAGGCAAAGAATAGCCTCCAGCTGCCAGTAAATCAAATGGAGTTGCACCAGGGTTGATGTTGCTTGAAATTCTTGCATCAGTGCTCAAGAGCCAGAGAGGAAAAAAAAAGGCAAAAAAGGAGTTGGTGGAAGAGAGGAGAAAAGATGTTCTGCTGACCTGAGGGAGAACAGGTCAATTCCCTGCCCCCCATTGACAGGACTGATCTAGAGGCTATTTTGAGGTGAAATGAAGAAGAAAACTTATTTTTCATAAAATCATAGAATGGTTGGAAAAGGCCTCAAAGCTCATCTCATTCCACCCCCTGCCATGGGCAGGGACACCTCCCACTGTCCCAGGCTGCTCCAAGCCCCGTCCAACCTGGCCTTGGACACTTGCAGGGATGGGGCAACCACAGCTTCTCTGGGCACCCTGTGCCAGGGCCTCCCCACCCTCACAGGGAAGGATTGCTCCCTAATATCCAATCTAAATGTGCCCTCTGTCAGTTTGAAGTCACTGGCCCTTGTCCTGTCACTCCATGTCTTTGTCCCAAGGCCCTCTCCAGCTCTATTGGAGCCCCTTTAGGCTCTGGAAGGGGCTCTGAGATGTCTCTGGAGCCTTCTCTTCTCCAGGCTGAACAATCCCAACTCTCTCATGCTGTCTCCATAAGATGAGAAGCTTTTTCACCGCTGTTTCACTCCAAGCAGTGCGTGAAAGGCAATGGAGGCCCAGCAGCCTCTCCACCAGCAGAAGGTTCCCTTTAGGAGCCATTTTCACTTGTACACATTCAGATTCTCTGCACTTTATTAATGACTGGAGAAAGAAATGGCCAAATCCACATAAATAAATAAAACTGAAAGGCTGCCATGACATGCACTAATTTGGGTGATTCTGTGTTGTTGTCTCTCTGTATACAGTCACTGGAGTGAAAAGGAGATATTTTAAGTCAGAAACTGAGTGTCTATGGCAGACAATTTGGGTACAGGGAAGAGAAAAGCTCTCTGCTAAGGGGCTGGGGGGAAAAAAGCCATCATCTGAAAAGATGAATATTTGAAAATGCCAACTGCTACAGCTACTGCAGGCGTATTTACCAGCACTCTGTGCCCGGCTGGAATCGATCTGTGGGGATAGGTTTGCTGAAAGGAATCAGAAACAAATGGGGCTTCTGCTTCTGGGATGACACTGCTCAGTTGTCAGGAACAACTGGTTGTGTCCTGCCTTGGCCAGGGGCAGCAGGAGATGCTGTTAAACACAGACCCAGAGCCTGTGTCTGTAAGAAGAGAAATGCCTGTGTGGCACAAGAGCTTAGGAGAAAATGTGTGGCATTTCGCTGGGATTCCTGGTGCAGGAAATAAAAGAATGTTAATTGTGGAGAACTGATTTATTCAGCATAAAGCCACACAGGGAATTTGAATTTTGGAAATCTGAGAGCAGAAAGCACTGACAAGATAGTTTAGAAATAAACTTGCTAAATTTACTTTGCTCTCCTACGAACCTGTCATTTGTGCCTTCAGGTACCAAGTTATATTTTCCCCTCATCACTGTTTCTATTCCATGGGAGGGGAAAGTACACAGAGAAGAGCAATATCTCTGCAGAAGGACTGTGCACTTGTTCAAGCTTTCATCAGCACGTGGAGGCAGAACAAGAGCAGCCTAGAAGTGTTTTTACTGACATACCTGTTCCTGTCCAAGTTTGTTTTACTCCTTTAAACAGTCCCAATTTTAAGGCAGAATGGTCAGAAACCAGACCTAAGGCACTTCTGTAATTGGCAGTTTGTTATATTAACGTGCTGCTACCAGTACACAGTGTAGCTTTTCCCATGGGATTAATCCCTAATGTGAGGGATATACAGGGTTATACTGGTGTAACTGTGCTCATACTGGGCAGAGCAACAGTAAGAAAAAAAAAAGAATTAAAAATCACACTTCTGAAAGCTCATTAGCAAAGAGCTCCAACATGAACCCAGGATGTGAGCCTGGAATGAAGACTGGGGTGACACGGAAAGGTCACTGTGGAGAGCCCTGGCCATGAGCTGAGCTGAGCTGAGCTTTGAGCGAGGATGTAGCTTTGAGTAATTCTGGCATCCTAAGGCCTCAAGTAATTCCCACTTGTGTTTGCTTGTATTTTTACTGGCTGTCTTTTCCACTTCTGCCTCTCGGATTACTGGGGCTGGTGACAAGGAAATATGGGAACAGCCACCCAATCAAATTAAAAAACATTAGAAAGGTCAAGCGCATACAGGTTGCTTTCACACCATGAGTGGGAATCAGATTTCCTGGTACCTCAGTAAAAGTGCCAGATAGTGTTAACCAGATAAGGAAATGGGAGCTTGTAAGTCTAAAACCAGGAGTAATTTGCCAGGGGATCTCTTTTCATGGAAAAGTGTGTGGTGGTTAGATTTCCTTGACATTTCTACCCTGTGGATGAAAACAGCCTGACTGTTCTTTTGTGTCTTTCCCTGCCCAGTGGGGTCCTGGTGCCACAGACATGAGAGTTTCTGCAGACCTGCTGATGCTGTAGGAATTTGGAAGAGGAGCAGTAAATTAATAAAACATTTTTCCTGGAAAAATACTGCTCATAAATACCTTTATCTGGGAGAGAATCAAGGTGCCGAAGCCCTGACAGATGCCACCTTGACAGTCCCTTCCACACATAACTGAATCTCCAGCAGCCTGCAGACATCATGTCCATATAGTTTTGTACTTAGACTTTCCCTTTTTGGGAAAAGGGGTGGTGAAGAGTTCTAGGTGTTGTAACTACCAGAACTATCTAATGAAAACTTCACAGAGCAGCATGTGCTTCTTAGACAGACCTTCTCCTCTTGAAGCACCACCTAAGTAAACTTTTTAACATGGATTTTTGGAGACACAGTTGGAATTTTAGGCACTTTAAGGTATAGACATCCTGGGAGAGTTCTGCTACCAGGCAAGACCAACTTTGTCTTTGCAAAAAGAATGGTCAGCAACCACCATGCAGTGGGAAACATCCTGCTCTGCTTTTCTTGGTGATCTGTTTTGGATTTGTAATGACTGTGAGCTGTTTCTCAAAGGTCTTGCTTCTACTTTATCCCAGGATCAGTGGTTCATTCAGGATTTTGAAGGCTGTTGCACAGGAACAACCTTCATTTTTGAAGATAGCAACTCCTGAAATAATGAGTAAATAAACCCTGTCACCTTGACAGGCTAACATTTCCATCTCCCCCTTCATTATTTATTTATGTATGGTTCCTGAAACCTATTTCCCAAATTCTCCACCCTCACCCTCCTCCCCCTACCTTGTTTTAATGAATTGAGGATTGAATTCTAGAGCACACGCTTGAGTCAGAGATGATAAAGCACCCAGTCTTTTGGCAGTCCTGTAAATGCTACGGTGGCTTCAAAAGAGTTAATTCATTATGGTCCATTGTCCAGTCAACTTTATAGCTAGCAGCAGATTGGAGCCAACTTGAAATGCTGAAGTGGGAATGAAAAATGAGCAGAGCCTTGGTGTGCATTAAATATTTAATATTCTCTCAGTGGGAGGTGTCAGGAAAAGGACCATATAATAAATACTACAAGAGACAATTCCATCACTGAACTCGTCTGTTAATGACCTCATTTGCTTTGACAGAAACATTACAGATGCAGCCTCTTCGCTTCTGTGGCCCTAATAAGCAGCCACATTCCAGTTGGAAAGCAAATTCCTGCTTCTGCAACGCGGAGGAGTGGGCTGGAGCTATGATTGTCTCCTTCTCCCTCTCTCTGTCTCCCCCCACTCCACAGATCTGAGGCATTTAGAAAGAATTTCTTGTGGCATGAAAAGTATTTGTGGCAGCTGTGTGATTTTGCCAGGAAAACTGACAATTTTATCAAACTACCTGGAAAACAGGAACTCAAGAAAATGTTCCCTTCCCTTAGAGGAGAAAAGTGCCTCCCATCTCCTGCCTTAGAATCACCAGCTTGTAAATTGTGGGAGCTTGACGACGGTGTTTCAGGATGCGGTGGTGACAACCTCCAGTTTAATTCCCTGAGGATTTCTTGTGCCAGGAATGAAAGGATCCTCAGGAGGATCTATCCAGATGCCTCCTGGTGAGTATTTCTCACTTCAGCAGGCATGGAGATCTTGGATGCCGTTGCATTCATGGGCCACATGTTGGCCAGATCACAGGATTTTCTCTGCAGCGCTGTGACCTGCAGCACTGCTGGTTCCACAGAGGGATGCTCTCCCTGAGCCCCAGTATTAAAGGGGCTTTGGCTTCAAACTAAGTGTGAGCAGCATGTTTTCTCTCTTCCACTATTTATGTTTGAAAGGTCTTCAAAAGCATCCCTGCTCTGATGGCTGGGAGCCAGCTCTACATGTATTCATATCCAGTTCCTGTGGAGTTGATCTTTGCCAGGTTTCCCCTTCAACTTAATTAATTCTTTTCCCGCCTGGGCAGATAGATCCTGGGATGTTTGTATCGCTTCTCAGTCTCTTTTTTTAAATCCTGGTTGAGCAAATCAACCTCTTTGTGTTTGTCTAGAAGTGTTCCTGATGGCCCTCAGCATCCCAGGAAATTTTTCTTCTTCTTTCCCTGCTTCAGTTTCTTTTCTTGAATAGCAATAACTGATGAGGTTTGAAATGCTCTGTAAAATGATGTGCATTCCAGCTTTTCTCTAATGGGAATTCCTCTCATTCAGTCCCTGCATTACCCTGTAGGGCCAGCTTGAGAGCCCAGTTCTCTCCTCCACAGACAACTGCTGGGTTAAATTTGAAGCTCTCACTATTAGTAGTCCTGGAATCCATCCAAATTCTAACATATTTCCTTTGCTTCTTACTGCAGCATAAAATCATGTTGAATTTCTCTGAACTTCTCATTTACCTCCAGTATTAACTTATTCTCTCCTCCAAACTTTCTTCTAAGGCCTTTCATGAGTGCGAAACTTCAGCAATTTTCCTATATTTGTCTAGGCTCTTTTATTCCTTCTCTTTAAAAAAAAAATACTCAATTTGCTCAGAGAACTGCAGGAGTTTTTGTAGGACATTATGTATAGTAGGCAAAACCTCAGATCGTAAAAATGAAGAGTAAAAACAGCTATTTGTCTTCTGCTCAGGTAAAGTGCATACTGGGAGGCTCAGACTGCTTTGAACATCTAGGGTTGACAATACTCTTCCCCTCTGTTTTAAACTGGCAGTTTTCTGCCTCAAAGTGAACCTTGAATATAAGCACATTAAAAATTGTAAAGATGATGAGATTGTGACGGGGGCCTAGGAGCTTTATAGTGCCAGAGGCCTGGACAGCTAGCTGGTAGGGTAGGACTCCAGAGTCCAAGCTCAAATGTCAGCATCTTTGATTAGCATCTGCTTTTTGGGATGGATTATAGACTCATCTTCCTCCTTCCCTAACGCTGCCTGAACTGAGGCCAGTGATGTGGGAATAGATGTCCATTCTGTTCCCTGCTGGGATCAGGGTGGAAGAGGCTGTNAGGGGCTTTGGCTTCAAACTAAGTGTGAGCAGCATGTTTTCTCTCTTCCACTATTTATGTTTGAAAGGTCTTCAAAAGCATCCCTGCTCTGATGGCTGGGAGCCAGCTCTACATGTATTCATATCCAGTTCCTGTGGAGTTGATCTTTGCCAGGTTTCCCCTTCAACTTAATTAATTCTTTTCCCGCCTGGGCAGATAGATCCTGGGATGTTTGTATCGCTTCTCAGTCTCTTTTTTTAAATCCTGGTTGAGCAAATCAACCTCTTTGTGTTTGTCTAGAAGCGTTCCTGATGGCCCTCAGCATCCCAGGAAATTTTTCTTCTTCTTTCCCTGCTTCAGTTTCTTTTCTTGAATAACTGATGAGGTTTGAAATGCTCTGTAAAATGATGTGCATTCCAGCTTTTCTCTAATGGGATTCCTCTCATTCAGTCCCTGCATTACCCTGTAGGGCCAGCTTGAGAGCCCAGTTCTCTCCTCCACAGACAACTGCTGGGTTAAATTTGAAGCTCTCACTATTAGTAGTCCTGGAATCCATCCAAATTCTAACATATTTCCTTTGCTTCTTACTGCAGCATAAAATCATGTTGAATTTCTCTGAACTTCTCATTTACCTCCAGTATTAACTTATTCTCTCCTCCAAACTTTCTTCTAAGGCCTTTCATGAGTGCGAAACTTCAGCAATTTTCCTATATTTGTCTAGGCTCTTTTATTCCTTCTCTTTAAAAAAAAAATACTCAATTTGCTCAGAGAACTGCAGGAGTTTTTGTAGGACATTATGTATAGTAGGCAAAACCTCAGATCGTAAAAATGAAGAGTAAAAACAGCTATTTGTCTTCTGCTCAGGTAAAGTGCATACTGGGAGGCTCAGACTGCTTTGAACATCTGGGGTTGACAATACTCTTCCCCTCTGTTTTAAACTGGCAGTTTTCTGCCTCAAAGTGAACCTTGAATATAAGCACATTAAAAATTGTAAAGATGATAAGATTGTGACAGGGGCCTAGGAGCTTTATAGTGCCAGAGGCCTGGACAGCTAGCTGGTAGGGTAGGACTCCAGAGTCCAAGCTCAAATGTCAGCATCTTTGATTAGCATCTGCTTTTTGGGATGGATTATAGACTCATCTTCCTCCTTCCCTAACGCTGCCTGAACTGAGGCGAGTGATGTGGGAATAGATGTCCATTCTGTTCCCTGCTGGGATCAGGGTGGAAGAGGCTGTTTGCTGTGCATGGCCTGGGATAAGTGGAGGTTTGGCAGGGGGAAAGATGAGGCTCCTTCCACTGCTGCTGCCTACACGGACCGTGGGGCTGCGGGTCAGTAGGGTGCAGGGGGAGCATGCTGAAAGCAAACCAGCTTACTGCAGGCTCCAGGAGGAAGNTCCTGGTTGAGCAAATCAACCTCTTTGTGTTTGTCTAGAAGCGTTCCTGATGGCCCTCAGCATCCCAGGAAATTTTTCTTCTTCTTTCCCTGCTTCAGTTTCTTTTCTTGAATAACTGATGAGGTTTGAAATGCTCTGTAAAATGATGTGCATTCCAGCTTTTCTCTAATGGGATTCCTCTCATTCAGTCCCTGCATTACCCTGTAGGGCCAGCTTGAGAGCCCAGTTCTCTCCTCCACAGACAACTGCTGGGTTAAATTTGAAGCTCTCACTATTAGTAGTCCTGGAATCCATCCAAATTCTAACATATTTCCTTTGCTTCTTACTGCAGCATAAAATCATGTTGAATTTCTCTGAACTTCTCATTTACCTCCAGTATTAACTTATTCTCTCCTCCAAACTTTCTTCTAAGGCCTTTCATGAGTGCGAAACTTCAGCAATTTTCCTATATTTGTCTAGGCTCTTTTATTCCTTCTCTTTAAAAAAAAATACTCAATTTGCTCAGAGAACTACAGGAGTTCTTGTAGGACATTATGTATAGTAGGCAAAACCTCAGACTGTAAAAATGACGAGTAAAAATAGCTATTTGTCTTCTGCTCAGGTAAAGTGCATACTGGGAGGCTCAGACTGCTTTGAACATCTAGGGTTGACAATACTCTTCCCCTCTGTTTTAAACTGGCAGTTTTCTGCCTCAAAGTGAACCTTGAATATAAGCACATTAAAAATTGTAAAGATGATAAGATTGTGACGGGGGCCTAGGAGCTTTATAGTGCCAGAGGCCTGGACAGCTAGCTGGTAGGGTAGGACTCCAGAGTCCAAGCTCAAATGTCAGCATCTTTGATTAGCATCTGCTTTTTGGGATGGATTATAGCCTCATCTTCCTCCTTCCCTAACGCTGCCTGAACTGAGGCCAGTGATGCAGGAATAGATGTCCATTCTGTTCCCTGCTGGGATCAGGGTGGAAGAGGCTGTTTGCTGTGCATGGCCTGGGATAAGTGGAGGTTTGGCAGGGGGAAAGATGAGGCTCCTTCCACTGCTGCTGCCTACACGGACCGTGGGGCTGCGGGTCAGTAGGGTGCAGGGGGAGCATGCTGAAAGCAAACCAGCTTACTGCAGGCTCCAGGAGGAAGAGGGAGCAGGAATGAAAACAAAAAGCTGGTCAGAAGCGGTGAGGGAATGTGGCTCCCGCTCACGTCTGGCTCTGGGTAGGCTGCCGTCAGATGCCACACATTGTGCGCATTACAACAAGGCAGCTGTTTGCAGCGCTGGGTCCGTGCAGCAGGGAGATAAGGTGCTGCCTTTGTATCAGAAGCAGCTGCAAAGCGGCAGAAAGGTCTTAGAACAAGAAATTGGTTCATTTGAATTCTCCCTCTCTCTCTCTTTTCCTTCTTCAAGCCAGAGAGAAACAGCCTCTCCCTCCTCTCGTACCGTGCGGGCGGTTTGTGGTACCAGCAGGAATTCGTCTCTCTGCCTCTGGAGACTGTGCAGGGTGGGTGCCTGGATGGGGGTCCGTCCCAGAGGACTTGGTCCCAGGCCTGGGCTCACAGAGCAGGCAGTGGGGTTGCTCATAGAGGAGAGCTCCTGGCTGTGGAGGTGTGGAGGTAACACAAACTCACCATTCACACCAGCCAGGGCTGGAGCTGCTGGTGCTGCTGGGCCGTGGTTGAATGAGTCCGTGGCTACAGCAATAAGACAATAACAGGCTAGAGAAAGCTCTAAGAAAGCACAGGTTATCCATCCCATGTCCAGCATGGGGAGAAGGAGAAAATACCTGGACAATATACTATTAGTCTGTGCCATGTCACATTCATAGGCTGGAGGGATTCAAATGAACCTGGGCAGGCAGCCTTGAGCATGACATAGCTGCTGTCTGAGTGCTTGGCTCTGCAGCCTTAATGATGTTCTTTTAATGTAGCTTTTAAAAGTGCATAATATAATATACATTGTCTGTCCTGTCTGCCTTTTATAGCTTTAAAAAATGACTCAGGTATATGCTCTGACATATGGATCCATTCCACCCCAACACACAGACAGACACTCTGCCACCTTCCAGCACTTGCTGAAACACCCTGTAAGGTTTAGGTTTGCTCTTAAATAATTATCACCTGCACAGTAAAGAAATAACCCTTTTTGCCTTCAAAACTTTGCAGTAATAATTCTTAGTCTTTGTATCTCAGGAGCTGGGCAGTTCCCTGGCTGTTTCTCTGGAGTTCATTGTTGGCCACGCAGGCTGGAAACCTGTGAGTAAATCTGGACAGGGCTGCAGAAACCACTCAGTGCTGCTCCTGCCTGTGTGTGAGGGGTGTAAAAGGATGAAACTCACAGTCCAGGTGGAAGGAGGAGGAGGATACAAGGCAGAGAGGAGATGAAATAGCCCTCAGAGCCCCGCCTGGGACTCCAGAGATGTGTCCCCTCTTCTCCAGCCTGATCTGCCCAGAAGTTACAGCCTCTGAGCTGGCAGTGCTGCTGCTGCCGCAGAGCGCGTGGCGGCTCCAGCCCTCCCGGCAACCTCAAGTGTCCCCAGGGCTGATTTAGAGAGGTCACCTGTCACTTGTGTAAAGGTCACCAGAGGTCTGTGCTGTGGACAGTCCCCACGTTCCCGGGATGTCACATAATCATTTTATTTTACGTCGCCTCGGCCCTGCCAGGGGAGGGGAGGAGGAGGGATGAGACTGCGAGGTCAGCAGCATCTTTATGGATGGCAGAGTGAATGTGAGGTGAAAGGGATCGTTGCTTTTGCCTCCCCAATAAACCCCTTTTCTCTGCCTGAACGGAAGCAGCGAGGAGCTGTTCGGCTAATTTATATTAATTCAACTCCATTAATGATGAGATATCATCTCTTCTCTCAGCAGGAGAACCATCAAAAGGATTTAATACTGAGCTGCTCTTCTGACAACCCCACGTTACAGCCTGCAGCCACTCCATGGCTGGACTGAACCTTTCCCCAGCCACCAGCTTTTCCTGGGGCCTCATTAAGAAGGGCAATCTCATGCTATTGTGATTATTTTGGGGTGAGTCCTCACATGCCTCAGCACTGCTCAGGCACGGAGGAGCAGCAAAGCTCTGCGGGGAGGAAAGGACACGACACCTATGCCACGTCTTTCCCAGGCTGCTGATGAACATGGGACATTTCAAGTGCTATGAAGCCACAAGAGCTGCCATCTGCTCTCCTGGGCTACTGCACAGTAGAAAAATCCCATTTTTTGAAGGCAGGAGTGGCTGGTGGCTGTGGGAGCCTCCTGCCCTGCTCCTGGCCAGCAATAGCAGCAGTGCTCTGTGAAGCAGAACAGTCCTGCCAGTTCCCCTGCCAGTTCCTCTCCAGGGATATGCCAGAGGAACAAGCACCTGGACCATCAGAAAATTTGTTTCATGAAGCTCCATGAAGTCAGTCCCCAGTTCTCTGGGACTTCTTGCTCATTCACCACGGGGATTCTGAAGGATGGGCGGTCTGGCTCAGGCTGGTGTGAATCAGGTTGATGTATTAGGAGGGACAAAGATTCCCATGGGGATCAGAGGGTCTGGGGTATTGCACAGCAGAGAACAGCACTTTGGGGTCCCTGCAGAGAGGGGAAACTGAGGCAGAGGTGGGGAGGTTCATATCCCCTCAGTGTGGGGCAGCTCTGGGACTTAGACATCAGCCCTGGCACTGAACCCCGAGCCAAAGCAAGGACCAGTGGTCAGTTTTGCCCCATGGAGGGCTGGACAGTGCCCCAGGGATGGCCATGGCAGGTCAGGGTGGCTGGAGTGGCTTTCCAATGGCCACAGGGCCAGGATCCAGCAGGGCTGCAGAGGAGTCTCTTGTTCCCTCATCCATGTCCTGGCAGCAGGAGACAAGACTTCGTGCTAGTCATGTAATTTAATTTCTCTCTTTGCTTCTGGCTGATAGTATTAAACTCCTGGCCTCTGAAACACACACACAAATCTATTTTTTTTTTCCCCTTTTTAAAAAAAAAATTTTATATTAACATATTTCCTTTTGAAACTGTGTGAGGCTTTTCTCAAAACTAATGGATTTTTTTTTCTCCCCTTGTCTGGGCCAAATGTATTCAAATCTTAACTCAGTTAAGTCAGAAGATTCCTATCGTCTCAGCAGGGAATCCCACCCTTTATTCCACAAATCAGCATCCTTTTTATTTGACTTTCTGATCTCCAAAGGAAAAGGGATGCTTTTTTTTTTTTAAGGTTCTTTTTTTTTTTTAGTTTAACTCTGACGTTGATGTTGCAATGCTCTTTGATAGCTGAGAACACAAGGACTGACTTCAGCAGCAGCTGAAACTTCATCAGGAACCAAAATATAAGAAGAAGGGATTTGAAGTGGGAAATGGTAGAAAGTGATACTGTTGAAATAACCCTTTGAAATTTCCCAAATGATGTTTGATCTGTGAGTCCCTTAAAGCTGCTGCAATACCTTTAGTATCAAAATGATCTCTTTTTTATTAAGGGGGGGGCAGGAAGGAGAGGTATTTTAATTTTTTTTAGTGACATTCGGAAGAAATAAGTTTAATTTTAACCTGTAATAGTTCCACCTGGAATTATTTTTTTTACATATGTTTATCTGGGATTTAGTAGGATTCTTTCATAATTTTTTTTTCTTCTCTTTTGCTTGAGTAATACTTTATTTCAAAGGATCAGCAGAAGACACACGAGGGACTGAATGCTGAGGAATAGATTACTCCTGAAACATGCTGTAGTCCTCCCTTATCCACCCCCAAAATACCAAGCCACTGGAAATGAAAACATGAAATGGAAACTCTTTGAGGTGAAGGAAGGAAGGGCCCAAGAGCAAAATCAGGGCTGTGACATCGAGCTGCTGGCAGGATTCTGTGAGCCCTGAGGCAGCTCCGGGCCGAGGTGCTGCCCCAGCCCTCCCATTGCTGCTGCAGTGGTGCCCATGGAGCCCAAACTGGGCTGATCCCTCAGCAGTGGCCACAGGAAAAAGAAGAGGAACTGGTGGAAATCCCTAGGGTGAAATAGGTCTTGAGGGAATGACATGGGGCATGTCCAGGCTGTAGGGAAAACAAGCCTGGGGGGGAAAGTGGCTGCCTTGGTTGGTGGGATAAACCTGGGAGATATTTATCTTGTAGTTTTTTCTGCATGAAGGGCTCAGCTAAAGGTTTGGGTGGTCAGAAAAAATATAAAACACCTCATTAATGTCATTCCTCTACATAGCAAGGGCATAGCAGGATTTTTGTCAGATCCATCCAGGTCAACAGGCCATGTGTCTGTGCCATGATCTTCCCTGGGTTATAATTTCCCCACATTAATTTTGGGCATGCACTCAGGAGCTGTTCTACCAGGTATCTGCATAACTCCAGGTCATGCTGAGGAAAAGACACACATTTTCCTGATGCAGTAGAAAAAGCTGCTGTCTAAAGTGAGCCAAGAAGCAGGGCACTGGGTGCAATTAGCATTGTTTCATTTCAGAAAGCAACAATTTGAGCAGGTCACCTCCTTTGCAGATTGCTCAGGGAACGGGCTGCACCCACACAATTCATCCCAGCTCCTTACTCTTGTAGGAAAACAGCACATAAAAGACTGTGTGGATTAGATGGGAAGGAGCATGCCTGTTTCTTCTGCAATTAATATCATATGCAAATGAAATGTTTCCACTGGAAGTTTGCAAAAAGGGAATGCTGCCACTTACTCCCATCTCTGCTGAGCTAAAAGGTTTCTTGCAGATAGCATTTTTCATGCGGTGCTGGTGTGCTTTACAGCTATTGAACCCTGGCAAAATGTCTGTAAATCAACACTGTATGGATTCGGCATACATCCAGTTTGCAGGAACTAGCAAGTCACAGGGATTAATGGAATAGTGTGGGACCTGTTTGACTGACAGCATGGGAGAGATGGATGCAGGTTCTGCTCTCCCTGTGGCTCCCACTCAGTGCAGTGGGTTTTTCTCCCTCCCTTTGGTGTCTCCAAAAATACCAGGCTGCTGCTCCGAGACGCTGAAGGGCTGCTGTGCCCCTGCAGAGAGGGGCACATTTCATGGGAGGTGGAGAATTGCCTTTGCACAGCAAGTGCAGAGAGAGCAGAGTGCCCACAGCACCCCTGAAAGCCAGATCAGTTCTCTTACAGATGTGGGATGCTGTTAAAGTTTGGTGAAGACCCTGCAGACCGGTTCTCCTCACAGTGTTTTCAGCTCCAGAGGGACACTGAACCCCAGCATGGCGAAACCCTTGGTGCAGCTGAAGGTCTGTGACACATGGGTTCTTCTCCACAAGCTGGCAGCTTGCTCAGGGCATCAACAATGTGCTAAAAGAGCCCAAGGAGGAAGGGGCAAAGCTCTTCTCTGCCTGTCTCCTGCAAACTGTCACCCTCCAACACCACACACACACTGCAGGAAACTTTCCATGACACTTGAGTAGAATAAAAATGATTGAAACCATCTGCCCTCTCCAGCAGCGAGGTCTTTCACCCAGGTTACTCTCTATTAGACTTTACCAGCAGAGAGTTTCAGCCAGGGCACTAAAAATTAATATTAAAATGGAAATCTGCATTTCTAAACTAGGACCTCATGCCCTCCTTTGCAGAAGAAGCATTTTCCCTGCTCCTGTCTCCAGCAGTAATATATTTAAACCTTTGAGGTTCCCATTTCTAAGCTGTGTCTTTGCTAATTTTGGTTCTTCTAGTGAGTACCAGACATCTAAGAAAACCTGTTTGTTGTGAACAGCACTTTGAGAGTGCAGTAGGGGAGAGGGGTAACTCTCTTAAGCACAGTTATGTGCAAGAAGCAGAAAACTGTTCAAGAACCCATTCTAGCTGAGAATCAAAACACATGGCAGCCACAGATGTTATAAAGTAGGATGGGAGTTGCTGGGGTCAGCCTGAAGCTACGATATTAGGAAGATGATTTAATATGTTAAATCAGTACCAGGGAAGGCAGACATTGAAGCTGGGCATTTCCTAAAGAAGTGCCACAATTAAGAGCCATTGCATAACCTCTGCCAGTGTCAGAATGGGACTTGTTTCTCAATCCTCAGTGGTTGTGAAAAGGCTCTCACATAGTTATGGTAGTCCTAAGGCAGTCAAATGGGGCTGCTTCAATGGGTGGAAATCAGCCTTGCTGGAAGTTTGAACAGAGATCCCTTTGTTCAGGATTTGAAAATCAGTGCTGTGACAAGTTTACTTACAGCTGCTCTGGTTTTGCCCGTGGTGGCCACGGGAGTTGTCTGTAATGTCAATAAACCAGGCCTGGATACGACATCCTTACTTCACATCCATCCATCCTCTTGTAACAAGGACTCACCCCACAAGCCCAGGCCCCTCTTGTCTACCAAAACCTCGGCAATAGTATCAGAGAGAGAGATTATGATTAAGAAATAAATAAAAAAGTCTAATTTATGAAGCAAACCTTTCAAAGCGTTAAACCATTCATAGCTTTATGACTACATATTAATCTGCTCTCATTTATTGCTTTGTAAGGCTATTTTGACAAAAGTTCATTATCAAGACTGCTAAATGCTTTTAAAGCATTGATTGGGGGAATTATTACATCACGGTGATAGACACAGTGTGTTAAGATGGATTGTAAGGCTCGGACCATCTGAAATTTCCCCCCTTTTAATTGGATCGATCCCCAGAATAAACGAAGTTTAATTGAATTTTCAGGAAAATTGAGCAGTTGTTTTCAAGTCTCTGTCAATACACATTATTTCAATTACATGATGATAAGCATAGAGAGAGTTTGCAAACAGCCTGAACGGAGGCGGAGGCTGCACACCAGAGAGGCTCCCTGCACATGCTTGGCTTTTACTTTCTTTTTCCAGGATGAGCTACAATTCCCAAAAGCACATCAGCAAGGGCAGGGGCCCTGCTCCTGCTATCTGGATTTCAGAGGATGATTACTGCTTGTCCCTCCTTTTCCCAGCTCTGCTTGTCTCCTGTCTAGAACTCATTCCCCAGGGTTCCAACAGTCTCTTCCTTACAATCCAAACAATTTTTCCTACAAACCCCAGGCTTTTTGTTCCAAGACCTCAAAATTACTTCGAAACATTGACCAAGATGTGCTGGCTCAGGAAGCTTTGCTGAAGTGAGGTTAAGAAGCAGTTGCCCCTTGCTGTCTATCCTGCTCCACTTCCAAGCAACAGACACTTGTCTCCCAGTCCCTGCAGCTTCCCTGCAAATAGGAAGCGGAAAGTGCTGGTGAAGCTATGTTGGAGTTCATGTCAGGAACATCTTCCCTTTTGAGGAAAGGAACCATTATTTAGGGAGTGGGGCAGAAAGCTGGAGACAAGAGCACAAGGTCACCTGCCAGGTTTCATCACCTCCACCTGTAAGGCTGCACTGAGCCCAGAGGGGCAGTGAGGCTGAGCACCTTTCTACTTACACTGGGACACCTCTTTTGAAAGAAACAAATGCCATTAGCTTGAGACCTCTGGCAAATTTCTGGGCTCCTTGGAAATCTTTCTTCAGCTCAGAAATATTCCCTCCTCCTCACAACCACTGTGTCTGTGCAAAAAAATATGGGAACCTTGACCAGAGGAAGAAGGATTCAGAATCCCTTGGGGATGAACAGCGTTGTTGTAGCAATACACAACAAAGCGTTCCCCTGGTTCTCTGTGTGTTTCTTTGAGCATCCAATTAGCAGGAATTCTTTTGTACAGTGTTTTCCTCTTCCTCGTTGGTAGAAACCTGGTGATGGTTTGCTATCATCTTCAGTGTCCCGAGATGCTCTCTGGCAGGGTGGTCTTCATGACTTCCTGCTCCAAAGCTCCCTTCCCTGACACAGCTGCAATGGTTTGAGAGGCGACTTAGCCGAGTCATTGTCTTTTGTATTTTCATTCATTGAATAGCCACCCAAAAATTAAGATCCTCTGCTAAGGAAGACAATACCATATAAAACCCCTCTATAGTAATAAAAACCCTTTCCCCCGCTTCTTTCACAGTCCCAACTCATGGAATCTTGTATGATTTATGGTGAGTCCCACCAGAGAAACACAAGGTGCAAACTCCTTGCAGGTGAAGGTGTTTCTCTTCTTGTTTTTCCCCCTTTAACAACACCTTTCTGTGTTCACCAGGGACATGCTGACCCAGAGCGCAGACAGGAACAGTCCAAGTCATCATGGGACACTGGCATCCTCTGGGATGGATCAGAGTGCATGTGCTGAGCTTGAGGCACCAGTTACGGGTGATAATAGGTGGGTTTCAGTCTGATAATACCATCAGGAAGGCAGGACTCAATAACAGCAGTGCTGGGATATCTTGGAACAAGTGGCAGGATGTGGCTCAAGCTGCATCTTGGCCCTGTGGAGTGCAGGCAGGATGTTCTGAAGCTCAGGGGTTGGTGGTTGTGCCCCGCTCCTGCAATTCACCTGCACTGTTCTGTTTGATTCCCCTTCCCCATCCACCCGCACTGCTCCCCTAACCCTGAGCAGTCCAGGTGACACCAGCTTCCCTGAGAGCTGCAATTAGAGGCTGGCATGGGGCAAAGTGTGCTGGCCTCAGGGTCAGGATAGCTCCCTCCAGGGCTCCCTGCTGCAGCCGCCAGCTGAGGCACAAAGGATATAGCTGTTGTTATAGATTCGTTAGTTATTCATTGTAACAGCCTTGATCCTAATGAATTCATTTGGTATTCATTGGCTGTCACGCACAGTTTTGTAAGTCTTCAGCTCTAATTTAGGACAATTAAAATGAAGTGTTAGCAAGCAATGTTTCCCCTGCATTGCACAATCTATAATATTTTCTTTTCAGGGGAGGGATGCAGACTAACCCTGCTCATGCTGCTGATGTTATCAGGGAGTGAGATCTTACAGCTTGATCCTGCAATGCTTAATGAATTAATACAGCAGATATAATTTTCATGGGTCAGTGTGTTGTGCTGGCCTGCAGATCTGTCTAGATTAGGCCTAGGGAAAGACTAATTGAAAAATACATGTCTTGGTTTGCTTAAAAACAATAAGCAGATATCTACCAGGCAGAAATGTACAAACAAGATGCATAAAAGCAAGCCAGCGATTTGTCATAGGCTTCATAGTTCATGTTGTAAATTAGACAATCTTTCATAATCACAGGGCTGGGGGAGGGGGAGAACCGAATCAATTTGCTTGTAAAATTCTAAGTCCTTTTGAAAACACAATTGAAATATAATTCCTCTGTGTTTCCCAGTCAATTATCATTTACAATATTTCTGGCATCAAAGCTTTACTAGAATGGAGGGATCATTTCTTCATCACAATACCACTTTCAGGATTCATTTATCTTGTCTTTTAGACTAATTATCCCCAAATTCACCAATAGACTGTCACACTTACATGCTCCAATAAATGTAGTTTTAAATCAGCAGCTTACTTTGCTGCAGTGGTACAAGCTTTCCTGAATTGTGTCTAACTAGAGTCATTCATCCGTGATCACAACACTAAAGGGAGAACAACAACATTAAGGTTTGTATGAATGATCATGCTTATTTATATGCAAATACGTCTGACAAATCAATAATGTATGATTTAGCTGTTCACTGTGCATTAGTAGAAGTGCCGCCAGTCCCAGGTGGCGGCCTCAAAAGGATCCTCAGCTCTTCCCCCTCCCCGTCTTGGTCCCGATTCAACCAACAGCTCCGGTCAAGTGGCTGCGGAGTCAGCTGCTGCCTCCTCCCCGTGTGCTGGTGGCACCGGCAGCCACCGCTGCTGCCGAGGGGATGGAGAGGGGAGAGGCTGATGGGGAGGGGAAGGAGCCACTCTGGGGATCCTGGGATGGGACGCAGTGGGAGTGGGGATGGCAGCATCTGACTGCCCACAGGCTGGGGCTATCACAGGCTCGCTCCTCCCGATTTCAAGCTGATATGGAGCATAATAACGCCCCAAGTGGAGTCAGTCCTGCCTGTCAGCCTTCTGGTGCTCTGTCCCACTCCCTTTCCCCATCCAGAGAGCAGCTGTCCGTATGAACTGCCTCCATTGGCTGCAGAGAGTCTGTCACCCTCTCTGGCTGCTCTGCCTGTATGCTTCAGCCTTTCTGCACAGCCCTGCCTGGGCCTGCTCTGCAGAGAGGGCTCCTCACTCACCCCAACCCCATCCCCTCCGCTGTCCATCGCTTTCCTTTCTGCCCTGCCACCCCAAACGGTGAGCAACACCCAGCCTTGGGGTTTTCTGCACCATCATTCCTCTCAGAGAGGTGCTTTTCCTCCTTTCCCAAGGTCTCAAAACCTCTCTTTTCTCAGAAGGAAAAGGGGCAGGAACACTAGTGGGTGTATGGAGCTGTGTTGTCCATGTCCTACACCACTTGTGCACACCATGATGTGTCTGCACCTGCCTTGGGGACCAGCTGTCAGGGTCTAAGTGAAAACCAGAATAATTAAATATCTCTATCTTGTACCTGAGTAAATGTGGATGCTGGGCTAAATGTTAACACAATGTGAATTCCTGCATTTCTTCTGAGCTGTGCTTATGGCTGTGAGGAGATGGGCTTTCAGCTAAGGCCAGAACTGGGTTGTGAGGCAAGAAACCCAACCCTGCTCTGAGCTATTGTTATTCTTCTTGCTATACGCTTCAGGCAAGGAAGCAATCATGTCCTCCTGACCAAGGCAGACTGAAATCCCTCTTATTCAGATGGCCAGAAAAATCTGGATGCTATGATGAAATATAAATAGTTCTTGTTCCCCCTACACACCCCCCAAACCACCTCCAGGAAAGGGTGAGAATGGGTGGAGGAGGCTGTGTGTGTTCCCATGCAAAAGGAAAGGGCAGTACCACCAGCACCTGGCAACCTTCCGGGACGGGGGGCTGATTTATACCCCCTTTACAGGACTCCTTGTCTCATCCTGGCATCACTTGATGCCCATCTCCATTTTCTCTCTGCCCTGGGTGAGGATACCCACATCTGATACAGGGGAGTGCAGGCAGCCTGTCCTGGAGCTCTCATTAGCCGTGACAGGTGAGGAGAAGTGCAACTTGAACAAATGCTGTGCCGTACACTCTGTGCCAGGGATAAATTGCTCAGTCGTTGCCAGCTTTGGAGGAGCTACTCAGAAAGCCGTGAAAGCAAGCAAGAAATCCCAGCACACACAATGCTGGGGGGACGAGGGGAGGAGTAAGTTTAATGGCCTGCATGAATTGTCAAGCAAACCCTCTGCAGACTTCAGCATCTTCAGTGGCACATTCTCATTCTGACACAGAAGCGACATTTATAGGTCGTAACTCTTAGGAGCAGTTGGTCTCTCTGGCACTATTACACTTAAATGTGAAGGGCTTCATCTGCTGACTATCACAGTGGAAAAGGCAAGTTGAGCAGTTAAAGTAACAGTTCAGGAAGATCCCCCAGGGATGGAGTGAGCAAAAGAGAATAATCAGGCATTTCCACAACTTGCCCCAGTAGTGTATTAGTTTCTGGCGACTAAGCTGCTTTTAGCTTTCCCAGTTTATTTTTAATCGTGTCTATACAATATACTGCTGGTATTCCCATTGCATTTATAATTATAATTGGCTATCTAACTAAATAGCCTGTGGATCTGTGTGCTGGGAAACATGCTGTGCAGATGTGTTGGGCTGTGTGTGCACTCACACAAACCTGCACATCCTCACTCCTCTGCCCTCACACATCCCGCCTTAAAAAAGCCAGTCAGAGATTGAATTAGCTTAGAAATGGAGCATCTGCACAACCAATAATTTCATTACTGGGGAAAGCAGGAAACTGTGTTTCTCAATGAAGCTCAGATTATGAATCCGGTCATTTGCATTGGAATTTTAATGGGCTCGTACAAAAAAGGGCTGGTACACATCAGTTCCTCTTTGAATGAGGCATAATGTGAGGGAGATGCTGCACGCTGTCCACAGATGCTGGACAGAGAAGGAAGTTGTGGTGGGCAGACACATCCCCACCAGTCCTGCAGAAAAGCAGATGAAAATTGGTACCTGTGCTCTGCTGGGCCATTTCTATGGAGGGTGCAGATTGCTGCTTTAAAGAATTGAATATCCTTGCCATGTTTGGTCACTGGAACTCTTTGCTATGAGGGGACAAGAGTGATGGCAAACATCCCAGGGCTTGGAACAGTCCCCTGGGCAGGACCTTTTTGGGATGAGTTCTAAGGGGCTTTCATGAAGGACAAAGGATTTCATGTGGGGTTCAAGTGTGAATGCTTGGATAATCTGCTTCAGAAAGAGAAGCCATACCCTGAGATACAGTCCCATGTAGGCTATGATGTTCAAGCCACACTATTCATAGGGAAGAAGTAGTTCTTGCTTCCACATATCATTTTCTCCTTCCATCAACCCAGACTCCATGACATAGGAAGTACCATCAGCTGTTCTTCATTTTGGATGATGCTTTTTCTATGAGGTCTGGGCCTCCTTGCAGTCCTAGCAGGTTGATGAGGCTTTGTGGGTTTCTCTCTATGAGCAGAAATATCCGGCAGCTCTCTCTGGAGTGATAGAGTGGAAGACTACATCTCCCAGCAGTCCCAGGAAGGAAGAGGATGGGTTGGCTTGATTCTCTTTCCAAACAAATGGCACTTGGAAAGTCAATCTCTGATTAGCATTCTGCAGCTTTTGTTTTCAGTAATGCTGAAGGAGTTCACAAGAATTGGAGAAGATGTTTGTTGCATCAGTTTTGCAAGAGATTTTCTCTGAGAGAGACATGCATACACAGGAATCAGGCAGATAAGCTCTCATCTCAGCCTGCCGAGGCTCTTCCTGCGGGGTGCTTGCTAATATGAAATATTAAAAGTGCCATGTTCTTTCCTTCACATATTTCTTCATATTCAGCCTGGCCACTCAGTTGATATGTAAATAAAGTGTACCACCACTCTATAAAATGTAGATACTCTGCATTATTTAAGCTGCGAAGGTGATGCATCATCCGTTATGTGGCTCATTGGGGGAGCCCCGCTGTGTATTTGGCAATAAAGCCTCAGAGCGCCTCATCAGAAACAGCAGTTGGTCCAGGGGAAGTTCATTTATGCATGAAATATTCACAGAGCAACAATGCAAACCTTAAACATCAGTAATTTGTTAGATTTCTATTGCCGCTAACTAGTGTCTCTAAATTATTGCAAAAGACCAGCCAATTTGCAAATTACATATATTTGTCATGCTCTTGTACCTTTAGTGAAGAGCCCATAATGGTGATAGCATTTTTAATGTACACAGTCACTGAGCCTCCTTTGGAGAGCTAGCCAAAGACTAGCTCTGTAATGGGAAGGGCTGGCCAGGTTTCTGGAGAAAGGCCCTGCTGTATTAACTGACTCATTGCCTGCAATTTTTTTCTCAAATGTTTATCTCCAGCTTTAAGACTAAGAAGAAACTCCATCCAAGATGGTCCTTCCACTCTCTGTGGAGAAATTCTGTCTGATCATGACACCAGTGGCACGTAGGGCCATGACGTGAACAAGCCCAGCTCAGGCTTTTGCAGGGTTTCTGCCATTCAGTCCCTGCCCCAGGACAATGACTTTGTCCATGGCCCAATGGTCTCACAATTAGGGAGCAGGACCTCTGGAAAACACAGCCTGAGGTTCCATGTTGAAAACAAGGCAAAACAAATGCCAGATGTAACCCTCTCAAAGGGTACAGAGCTGCTTCAGGGATACAGATACCTGGGGGAATTTGACCAGGTCTGTTTGTACCACCCTCGTGGTGGGCTCTGAAAGGAGGAAGGTGATACACAGATCCCCTGGTTTGAGCTGTGCTGGAATTAGGAGTGACGCTGGTCCAAGAGTTTGTGAAATGCTCTCGATTTCAAGCTGAGGAATATTCAACTCCCTTTAGTCATGTAGAGCATGAAGACTGACTGGAAACCACAGCTGGGTGCTCTCATCCTGCCTGTCACACCGTACCTGTCTCTCTGTCTCCACCACTTCGAGAGCTCCAGCCAGAGCAGGGCCAACCCAAAGGGATCCTCTCTGCTGGGAGCCAAGTGCTGCCACAGCAAGTGAGGAATTCATTTAATAACTTCAGATTCATTAATATCCCTCCCTGCAAGACCCAAAATAACAACTGGGAGATCAAAGGGTCAATTAACACTCACAGTCTCTAATCTATCAGCAGATTAATTTCTGAGTTGCTTTATGACTGAGTGTTCCCTACAAAAGTTGGAGAAGGAAGATGCTCTGTCCCTGTCTTTCCTCTTCCTGGTTAATATTTAACAGAAGTCTTTTAATATGCTCTTCCTTTCAATACAGTAATAAAATACAGCATCACCTTTGACAAATCTCTTCCTTTCCACAGAGGAAAGGGTGTATTTCCCCAGCTGGCACCGTGCTGCTTTGTCTTTTACACCGTGTGTCTCTCTGGGAACAGAGGCTGCTCCATCAGGTTGATAAAGCACAAACTCCTTTCCCCAGGCATATTGGTCCCTCGGGAGGGGTCATTAGCTTTGCAGAGGATGGGGGCCAAGAGCATCATTTCCTGACTGTGAGCAGTGGGCAGTGCAGACTTTCTGTGTGCCTGGTTATCCCAGAAGAGGTTAATGGCTGTGGTGGCACCTCCTCCTCCCCCATGGATCTCAGAATAATCTCCAGGAGGGATTTGATCCCTTCTACATACAAATTGTTGTTTGCTGACAAGAGGGGGAAGGAGGTAAGGAGAGCTTTTTGCACCTTTAAATAACCCACAGTCATGCCAGACACGAAGGGCAGAGGGGGATGAAGCTCTCGATGTGCTTTTGGAGAAAGGGCAAGGCCCTTGCTGGGAAGTTCACTTTGGCTTCAGAGATGTGACCCCTGTGCCAGTTTTGCAAGTGACAGCTTTAAGTTTGCCTTGTCCCTATGGCCTTGTCTTTGTGAGGGGGCAAAGAGGAGCGTTGCAAGCAGATGTGAGCTCAGAGAGCAGCACTTTCCCCGTCTGCTCTGCTTGCTCCATCTCAGACCCTCAGTGCTGCCCTTGGAAGAGCAGAGCTTGGGTTATCAGCTGTATGCTGGGCTGGTGTCTCTGGACTGCAGGAGTGAGACCTTCACCTCACACCAGGGTCCTCAGCATCCTCATTGCTCCCCCTCCAGCGCTTGGGCTGAGGAACAACTCCAAAAGTGGAGTTAGTTAAAATATATGTGTTGAACATGCAATTTAAACTGTCTCAGCCCCCAACCTATAAGTTAGGGCAGCAGCATGTCTGTAATTCCTGGGGAGGGAAGACAGGTACCCCAGAAATTTTGTAGTACACAAATGTTACAGGACGAGGCTCCATGAGAGGGTGAGAGGCTTCATCCTGGCTCTGCTTGGAGGAAGGAATTACATCCTCATCAATCTTGTGCAAGGAGGCAGCTCGAAACCAGAACCTGAGCAGCAAAATGGCGCCTTTTGGCCACCCAGCAGGAGGTGACAACAAAAGCTAATTTAAAAAAAAAAAGGGCACTGGAGTTTTTAGTCACTTAACAAAATGAATTTCTATGCAAGTTCTGAAGCTGAACTCTCTCAAAGGCGATCACTCCTGACTTCAGGTTTCTCTTTGACTTGTTTTATGATGTTTGCTGAAAGTTCAGAAAATTAAATCTTTTGCAGTTTCAGAAATGCACATGATGGATGTGTTTTGGGATTCAAATCAAGGGAGGGAGAATGCTTCTTTAAATTATTAGTTTGGCTTCCCTCCACCATGCTGCCGCTCTGTTAATTAAACAGCGGACATATGTTAAGGCTGTTTTACAAGCATCTGGAAAGAAAAATTAACATTTTTTATCACTGTCACTGTAATTTCTTAACTGTATGTATATGTGGGCAATATGAAAATTAGTTTCATTTAAAAGTTGGACTGGTTTGCTTTGATTAGAAGACAAGCAGAGGAGTGAAGGAGGAGTCTGATAACTGAAGAAGAATCTGGCCTGGGGAATGTGAGGTAAAACGTGATGCTCAATGACTCTGGTCAGCCTGGCTGGAAATTTAATAGTGTATATTTGTATTAAAACAACTCTGCTCTGTGTTGGTGTATTCATGGTAATTTACAAACAAAACAAACACCCCTCTGTGGAGCAGGTTTTGGATGGCCATTCTGTACTCCAGGCTGGTTGGCTTCTCTCACCCTGCAGCTCAGGACTCCCAGAGCCTGGGTGCACCAGCACAGGGGCTTAAATGTTGAGCCTGGCACTTCAGGACAATCATTACGGCTTCAAGCTGACAGAGGGCAGGCTTAGATTGGATATTAGGAAGAAATTCTTCCCTGTGAAGGTGGTCAGACACCGGCACAGGTTGACCAGAGAATGTCTGAATGACCAGAGATGTGGCTGCCCCATCCCTGGCAGTGTCCAAGGCCAGGCTGGGCAGGGCTTGGAGCAACCTGGGACAGTGAAAGGTGTCCCTGCCCATGGTGGGAGTGTTGGAACTGAGATGGTCTTTAGGGTCCCTTCCAACCCAAACCATTCTATGACTCTATGGTTATGTGATTCTATGATTCTATGATTCCATGATTCCATGAGCCTGTGATTCCATGAGTCTGTGAGTCTATGATTCTATTCTATGATTTGGACTGTACTGTTCCCCTCACAACGCTTCTTGCACAAAGTCTTCCAGAAGGGGAGACTTTCCTACTGGAAAATGGGGATCCTCAGGGTTTAGCTGTAAAAACAGCTTGGCAGAGGTTGTACAGGAACTGTGCGTGGCCTCTTTCAGTCTTTTCAGCCTCTTTCACTTTCAACCTAGATGAGGAAGCCAAGAGGAAGAAGAAGAGTGTCAAAATTACTGTCTGAAGCTGAAAGCTGCTTTCCAAAGTTGGAGGCAGCAGCAAGCCCTGCTCTGGCCCGGGCTGGGGGAGCCTTCTCAGGTTGCACAATGTGCTGCACTGTGTAAATTAAACAATATGCTCCTAAACTGACAGATTGGACAGACTCCATTTCCAGGATTCCCAGTCCACACTTGCTAATTATAGCAATATGCTGTTTATCAGTGAAGAATTGTCCAAATCCAAATTTCCCTGAGTAATGAGGTACACTTAACTCCAGCTGGACGGGATAGACTGTACAGCAGAACAGGACAGGGATTTCTGCCTGTTCCCAGGGCTAGGGAAGTCACAGACTTGGGGCCAAACTGGGGCCAATTTACTCACATAAACAGGCCATATGAAATTAATGGGGCTATCCCTACGAACAAGGGTCTGATCCAACAGCCATTAAAATCAATGGCCCCTTTGTGGGGTTTCAGAGGCCCTTAGATGGAGCACGAGGTGAGCAGGATTTGGTCATAAGCCTGCAAAAAAAATGAGCAGTGAGATATCGATATAGAAAATAGAGAGTACAGAAGGTTATTTGGGGTTTCCAGCACCTGACTGACTTACATCAACTCTTTTTCTTTTTCTTGCAAACCCAAAATTTGTCTCTTAAAACTTTTATTTTCAGCCTGAGAAAATTCAAAGGCAGGAACCATCGAGAGAGCAGTCTGGGAGCAGAGCATTGTTCATTTATCCATGCTGCCACCGATCCCAATCCCCTTGAAATCCTAATGAAATCATTAACACATCTTCATCAAGGCAGCACTGAGCCTTGTAAGAGCCAGGTCCTTGCCGGCTGTGTGACCAGCCAGTGTGACCAGCAGTGGGGCTAATCCAAAACTACCAATTATGTCTCCATCTCTCCATAACCCCCCCTTCTCTATCAGTTCTCTTACAGCAATGAAAAGGGTAATCTGTGCACGTATCCTGCTGACAAGTCAGCTGGGATTTCTGCTTTAACCCAGGTGCTTGCAGGGGATCTGAGTGAGGGTGTGTTGGCTGCCTGGTTAACGTGTGCATCGTGGTCCTGTTGCTAAAATAATGAATGCAGGAGCCTGGGCTGTCAAACAAATGAATCTCAGGCTCCTGATGATATCACAAACCACCAGGGCTTCACTCTCACAAGTTGCAGTTTCATCAACCCCCCTCGCCTATTGATTTATACCTCCAGAATCCATCCTTCTCCTTATCCATTATCCTAAATGCAACGTTAACATACCAGAGAAAATCTATTTGAGTTCATTTGAATTTCTTTTTTTTTTTTTTTAGCTCCTGAATTAATGTTTTCTAAAAGGCTGTTTTAATCAGGCACTTTTTTATTAAAAGAAATATTACGAGAATAAAACACCAGCCCCCAAGGTTCAGTCAGTTATGGCAAAATAGCAGATTTGGCTCCTGCTATCCCACTGTGCTTTTCCCCCTTTGCAAAATTAGCAATGTGAATTAGGTCCAAGAATTTTAACCCTATTTGACCAGTGAGAGTTAACTGATGAACACAGTTAATTTATTTGATGAATCAGTGTCAGGGGGATTGGTGAGGGTTTTTTTTTCATTCCTTCTAATAATGTAAAACTGCAAAATTGCAGGTTATGTTATTAGTTTGAGTTATCCTGCTGCAGTGATTAGGGAGATTTGCCTTTTTTTCTGCTTTTATTGACAGGATGTTTCTGAAAATAAGCCTTTGTATATCTGCATGAGATAAAATGATATTTTTGCATGTGGTGTCTGGCATCATTGTCAAAGCAAGTGGACAAAAATCAGCTCAAGGTTGTGAGTTTGCTTATTCATTGCTCCATATAAACTTTTAAATCCTGTCTTGTTTGCAAGGTTCCTGCTTCCATTTAAATCCCATTTTCAGATTTCCCATACACAGAAATTTTACCAACCTCTTTCCTTTTGTTTTCAAATGTAAGGTTTCTAGACAGTCATTTGTTTCCAGAAATTAGGGCTTAAAGGAAATCACTATCTATCCATCTCTCACAGTCTGCAGCAGTGTCGTGGGATGAAACAACATGGATTACCCTGAAATGTTTGCAATATATAGAAAACAACCCAAAACACACAAATCTAAAGTTTCAAATGCAGCTTTTCCCAAAGGGCAAAGACAGACACAGAGTGCAATCCCTTGCCTTTGTAAATAAAAAGATACCACTGATTATATCTTATTCGTCTTTCTGGTGCCCTTAGAAAGATGAAGTTTACCAGCACCACAGTATGGAGCTCTACACCCTTAGATGTCTATGGCTATGATATATGTCACACAGCACACACACACACGTGTACTGGCATTTTTGAGGGTATTCAGCTTAAATGCAGGCTCAGAGGGATTGTGGGGGAACCATGTTGCTCACAAAAAAAAAAAGTAATAAAATTCAGCTTAAAGCAGGTGGACAGCAAGGAGAGGGAAAAATGAAGGTCCCAGGATGCCCAAAACCAGCCCTGTCACTTCCCAGCTGTGAGCCACTGGCTGCTGTAGTAAGAAGCTTTTTGAAAAAGAAGTAGTAGGGACGTGTTCCTCTGTCTGTATCTGGTCTCAGCTCTCTGGGAGCCTCAGTACAGCAATCCTAGAATCATGGGAAATGGAAACCCAGCAAGGATTAATTGCATTTGACTATTTTTGGAAGGTTGGGGGGCAGAAAGGATTGTCCCTACTCAGGCTGGAGCTACATGTGGATACAGACCAAACCCCAAAACTAAGCATCCAAAAATTCCAGTTTGGCTCTAGACTTTGCTCTAGCATTTGTTGGTGCAAAGTCCTGCCTGCAGGTGACTGCTAGATGGGAGGTTGGAAGGAGAAAGAATTTGAGAAGAAAAATCAGCTGTGGGGACTAGTTAGTGAATTTGTGTTTAACTCATGAGTGATTTAAATGAAATCTTTGTGATGATTTCTATTAAAACAGATTTCCATTTTCTTTATACTTATTTGTAAAGCACAGTCTGGCTACAGTTTGCTATGAACCCTTCTACTTTCAGGAATTTCTGCTGTTGGAGATCAGTTCATCATAGAATTGCTCAATGGTTTGTGTCGGAAGGGACCTTAAATCTCATCTCATTCCAGCCCCTGGCCATGGGCAGGGACACCTTCCACTGTCCCAGGGTGCTCCAAGCCATGTCCAACCTGGCCTTGGACACTTCCAGGGATCCAGGGGCAGCCAGAGCTTCTCTGGGCACCCTCACAGGGAAGGATTTCTTCAAAATATCCAATCTAAGCCTCCCCTCTTTCCATTTCTCCTTCTGCTGTTGGAGATGCCATATCACCTGTGGTACTTGTTTTACTTGTTTTGGCCAGAGCTATCCAGGGGGAATATGTCCACCCTGAGATGTGTAACATATTTTCCTCTTCCAAGTGTTCGGTCCTTGCCGCAACCACAAGCTGGGAAAAGTATGGAGCAGACTGGTAGGGTTTTCAGGATACTTTCTCCCTGTATTAGAGTCCTTCACTGTCACAGTCCTTGCCTGTGTGGGTTAATAAAACCATCTATCACACTTCCTGATGACAGATGTCTACATGTCCAAATAATACCCAGCACGGAGAGCTATGTGCTCTGACAGCCAGAATCAGGTTTCAGAAGAGATTGAGACGACTCCAGAAGTGAATGGAATGCACAGATGTTAGCAAGCCTGTCCTTCTGATTAAGTTTGCTGCAATGCAGAAGGTATAAATATGTTCAGATGCTCAGAAGGCCATGGGAAATGAGAGACTGCTTTTAGCACCCAGCACTTTTGAGTCCTGGGGTAATCCTGATTTTAAGTACACCTTTTATAGACCAATCTGGCTGAATTGTTCTACAAGTTAAATGAAGCAAAGACTTTGTAGAAGTATTCTGGCAAACAATATAATGTATCACTTAAAGAGCTATAACCAAGCAAGTGGAAAATGCAGCTCTTGTTGCAATGCAAGGCAGAGTAACCGTAGTCCATATTTAGCCTTTTTATTATGGAAAATGAAAACAAATATTAGTAAGCAAATAGGCATTGTACCCCAGTGCACTCTGCTACCCAGAGATCAATGTATGGGACTGGGTAACCATCCTCCAGGCAGCTTCTAACTCTTAGAAGTTGCAATCCCAGTGCTTTCTTCCCTGAGGAAGGAGGCCCTTATTCTCACACTGTGCTGCTTCAGTTTTTGGGACAAAGCAGTCACATCTCTGTTGAGTCTCCTCCAGCCCAGAGGTAACACTGAGGCTTGGGAACAGCTTGATCTGGTAAAAGCAGGGATACATTTCAGACTCACCCTCTACCACCTGCCCTGGCTGTGAGCATCTCAGGTCATGTCTGAGGGTTATGGATTTCACACCTTTCCAATTCCTGTGATTTTACCAAGCACAGTTTTCCAAAAAAATGACTTTGGAGAAGTTTGTCATGCTGAACTTTGATAAACTGTGGTACAATTTGTGCTAATTGGACTGTCAGCCTCGGGGAGCAGATGTCTGTGAGACACAAGGGGGTCCTATGCTAAGAAATCCTATCCCACTAAGGAATAAAATCAGCCTTGAGAAAGTTCTTCCCTAGCACAGAAATCCCAGCAGAGGAGGAGCAGATGATAAAGCAGAGATAAGGGATCTTCTCTTCAATGCTTGTTCTTCTCCCTCCATTCCAGGGCTACACCAGCACATTGGTTGCTTCCCAGAATCTCAAAAAATTCCCAGGGGGCTGGTTCCAGCTGCTGTGTGTCTCTCAGCAGCCGGTTCTTGGGCAGGGAAAGCTGACACTCCACAGACACAACGTGCTAAACTCCAGTGTCCCTGCATGGTGCAGGAATCCTGCACAGCCGAGCCAACGCTTCACAAAGTGCTGCCTCAGAGTGACTCTGAGGAGGGGAAGTATCACATTGATTATTCCTGAATCTATGGCCAATTACATTATTTTATTCAAAATTATACCAGTAAGGCATAAACGTTTATGGGACTGGAAATGCCTTCTGAGTGACTGCTCCGGATGCTGGAAGTGCTTACTGCCTGGGTGCCTCAGGGGTCTTTGCCAGGCTGGTAAATCTGAAATCCCTCTTTCATTCAGGGCTGGAAAGTGCTTTAGTCCTGAATGAAGCATCTGAAGGGATTTTTACACCTAGGTTTTTATAGCCTGATCTTAGCAGAGGAAAGGAATAACTCTGGGTTTCCATTTGAAATGACCTCAGGAGCAGCTTGTCGCAGCTAAGCCGTTTGGTTTACAGATATTCCTTTGGCTGCTCACTTTGGCTTTGTTTGCTTTAAAAATCACAACTGGCAGTAGCCACCATCCCTTCTTTCCCTGAGTCCACTGAGAGACGTAACTCTGAACTCTGCTCTCCTCATTTCCTTTCCCTTTCCTGTGAGTGCTCTGCCTCTCCTCTGCTGCTCCCCCAGAACTTCCTGACATTGGCGATTGCCCTCCAACCCTGCCAGCTCGTGTGTTCCTGTGTGTTTGTGTGTGTTCCTGTGTGTTTGTGTGTTCCTGTGTGTTCCTGTGTGTATTTATGTGTGTTCCTGTGTGTTTGTGTGTTCCTGTGTGTATGTGTGTTCCTTTGTGTTTGTGTTCCTGTGTGTTTGTGTTCCTGTGTGTATGTGTGTTCCTGTGTGTTCGTGTTTGTTCCTGTGTGTATTTATGTGTTTGTGTGTATTCCTGTTTGTTTGTGTGTGTTCCCGTGTGTATTTGTTTGTGTGTGTTCCCATGTGTTTGTGTGTTCCTTTGTGTATTTATGTTTGTGTGTTCCTGTGTATTCCTCTGTGTGTTCCTGTGTATTCATGTATTTGTGTGTTCCTCTGTGTTTGTGTGTTCGTGTGTTCGTGTGTTCCTGTGTGTTTGTGTGTTCCTGTGTGTATTCATGTGTGTTTGTGTTCCTCTGTGTGTGTTCCTATGTGTTCCTGTGTGTTCCTGTGTGTTTGTGTGTGCTCCTGTGTGTATTCATGTATGTTTGTGTTCCTCTCTGTGTGTGTGTTCCTATGTGTTCCTGTGTGTGTGTTCCTGTGTGTTCCTGTGTGTTTGTGTGTGCTCCTGTGTGTATTTATGTGTGTTCCTGTGTGTTGTGTGTGCTCACACAAGCCCAGGGAGCTGCTGCACAGCCACGTCCTGCAGACCTTGGTGCAAGGGACACACAGCCGACCTTCCCACGCAGGGAATGGAAACACATCTCCAGCACACAGAGGGTTAATAGCTCTAAATCTAAAGTACTCATCTGCAATCTCAATTTGCTCAGAGTCCAGCAGCTGCATTAGTTGAGATAATTCTGTCAGTGAGTGCTGTTTGTACCCAGAACATGCCTGCTAAATTTGTTAAAGAATACCCCAGACTAACGCATCATTACACTCACAAAGTCATCTATCTTTTACTTCAGATTAATTCTTTTTTTTCCCTCTCTCTTCACCTCCTCCATAAATCCTGGTGCACTTAATTAATTTCAGTTCCAGTGTAAGGTCCATAATACAGAATTGTTCAAGCAAACACAAAATTAATTATTCTATTTACAGCCTTCTCATTGAAAGGAGCATTTCATCTTTCATAATTACATTTTGGAACGTCCAATTATGAATTCAGACTTCTGCTGTTTTGCATACCGTGATTGTATGCAAGTGTCTCCATGCCAATGAGAACCAAGATTTGGGTCTCACATTTCCTTCCAATTAGACTAAATTCAAGTACAGTTCCAGTCTGAAAAACCTTTTCAAGAGGTGACAGAGGGAGAGGGAGGGAGATGGGGGTGCCTAAAGAATCAGGTTAAAAAATGCATCTATGAATGCACGTTATCGTTTCTTCTCCAGTGACAGAGATGTCTTTATAACACAGCACAAGGCTGCTGTAGCTGGTTCAGTAACCCTACCAGCTGCTACAGGCTTCATTCTACAAGCAAAGGACTTTATCAAGCCCTTTTTGAGATAATGGAAAAATTCCTTGGCTTCTATGGCTTTAAAAAGAGCTTTTGAACTCATGCACAAGTTGATATATATTATACCCTTGATTTGCGTTAATTCTATCAATTTTTAATGCCTTCTATCACATTAGTTGTTTTCCTCAGAGCTGATTTGTAAGTGAAATCTGAAGCTGCAAAGGTTTCCTGCTTGCTGCAGGCCTGGGGCAGGTTCAAGGAAGGTTCCTTGTGTTTTTTGAGAGTTCTGGCCTCGACCCATGAAGCAGGGAAGGAAAATCTGGGCTCAGTTCTGGGTTTTGCCTGTCCACAATTCCCCCTGGAACTGAGGTCTGTGATGGGTGTTTGGTTCCCTTCAGAGCTGCAATGCCATGAGAAGTGGGGGGTTGTAGGAAATTCTTGACCTGAATTCCTACCCTCCAGCAGCTGGCAGCTCTGGGAGGGGACTCAGGAGACCTGGGCTGAGCCCCAGCTCTGTCACAGGTGCTGGGAGTGATCCTGAGCAGGGAGTTTCAGGATTGATGCACAGGCTGCAGGTGGGAGCTGTGAGCTGGATGAGGCTGTTGGAGGTTGCTGGATGGACAAGGGGAGCACAGCTGCCTCCTGTCACCCTGGCCCAAAATCCTACTGTGACAGTCAGCTTGGCTGCATGGGGACATGGCTACAGCTCTTTTTTCTCTAATGCCTAGAGCTCCTGACCTCCAAAAGCACCCAGAGCTGCCTTTGCACTCAGGAGAGAGCAGGAGCTGGATTGACATCTGGCTGAAGAGGTCACCCAGGCAAAACAAGGCTTTTTATGCTCTCCCTCTTTGCATACTTGGGAAACGGCCACAGTTGATCTGACCTTTTAGGATATCTGGTTTAAAAATTCTTACCCAGTACAGGTTGAAATGAGCTGTTATAAGAGCTGCAAAGTAGCTCTAGAGTCTGCCTGTCAAGTTTCATCATGCCCTGAAAAGCCAAAATGTGCCCATCTCCTTTAGAAACACAAATAAATTGCTTTAGCCTTATCTAGAGTTTTACAGTGACTGCTGTTCTAATGGGATGAAGCGTGGTAATCAACTTTATGGAGCATATTTCCATGGCACACCCGTTATGTCATGCCTTGTTTACACAATTGGAATTAGGGATTAAGAGGTACACATACTGGGCAGGGGGCCAAAAATACTTTTACAGCCCTGATTTACTGGCTAGTCCATGCAGGACTCGGGAACTGTGCGTGCATCGGCCGCACTGGGAATGTGGCTGGCTTTGGAGTGCAGGACTTAGCAAAGTGCAGTGTCACATCACGGTGCCTGAAAATAAACCTGAGGGTCAGGCAGGTGGGCACTGAGTGTCACCACATGAGCCCTGGAGGGGTGGATGGATGGGACAACTGCTGCTGCTGCACTGGTGTCTGTCCCCCTCCAAACACATCTTCAGGTGCTGACCTGGTACCTGGGAGTTAAAACCCCTGGGCACAGAGCCTGGGTGGTTGGTGGGAAACACATGAATAATAATAACAGAGTGTAACCTGTCAGGATGTGCAGCAGACAGCAGGGCTGGGGAACCTGTGCCCGTGGGCACTGCCAAGTCCTGGTTTGATACCTGCACCAACAGAAACACAACACTTGCAAAGAAAACCCCAACTTGAGAGCAAAGTAGATTTTTCATAGTTATCTTCTTTATTATCCCAGAATCATAGAGTCACAGAATGATTTGTGGTGGAAGGAACCTTAAAGATCATCTTGTTCCTATCCCCTGCCATGGCAGGGACACCTTCTGCTAGAACAGGTTGCTCAATGTCCTGTCCAACCTGGCCTTGAACACTTCCAGGGATGGGGTAAGGAACATCACTCTACTAATAAGAATGATGTTCCCTGCCTAACAATTGTACAGTTCTAGAAACAGAAAAAGTTCTTCAATATAATTAATGTGTCATTTATGGCCAGAGAGTAGGAGAGGTTGACCTTGCTCTTTGCCCACTTGCAGAACTCTCCCTGGAGAGGATCCATCCCTGCCTTGCTGCATGAACCAGGGCTGGTGCTCTTCACACTCTCATGTGCAAGCCCAGAGAGGGTGGGCTGAGAGGAGAAGCAGACTGAAAGCTCTGAAGGCTATCCACTAGACAAAGTGCTTCAGATTCAGAGAAAATGGGGCAAGGGGAGGCAGGGGATGGATGTGGGCCCTTCCCCACCACCCACCCCAGAGGAGGATGCAGAGGGAGTAGGAGGCTGTCCTGTTGCAGCCTGCTGCAGCCACCTTCTCTGGGCACCAGTGATGGGGACAGGCACTGATTTACCCTGCAAGGACACACACATGCACCAAGCTCGTGTCTCTGGCAGCCAAACCCCACGAGCTGGACCTCAGCTGGAGCTCAAGCACATCTTCACTCAAGCTGGGAACAGTGAAGACATTTTTCCCCCTCCACAGATGCTGTTGTTAACTTGTTAGCCATGTACAAGTGTGAGGTTTTCTGGGGGAAGCCAATTTGTGCAGTTTTTAGCTCATTCAGTGGTGAAGTCTGCTTTATCTCTTGTGGGAACAACTTCATGGCTTACAAAAAGACATAAATAATGTGTTTTAAAAGTTGTTGGAGGAACAGTGGATTTATGGGTTTTATTGTCAGAAGGGAATTATAATGACCCTCTGGTCCAGCCCCTGGCCTACAGTAAGCAATTCCTGACTCAGAGCCTACATCTTGCACTTGAACTGGAGCTGGTTTATTTTATTTTTATAAACACATCCAATCCTGGCAGGAGGGCTTTATTCAATAACAAAATATTTTTCTTACTGTCCTTATCTGGCAGGAGTTAATTGTTCCCTTTGTGAGCTGTGAATGGGTTTGTGCTGTTCCACCTGGCATCTCTGCTTTTGTTTGTTAATTAGGTATTAATTGCAGAGGCTGTTGGGGATTTGTAGGTGAAAAGAGCATGTGTTTATTGGTCCTGCATGGAAGGGGCTGAAATGAATCGAGTTTGGTAACAACAGACCTTGTAACATCCCTAATATTTATTTTCCAGGGGGTGTTATGGTCTGATGTTCAGTGAGGCACGAAGAGGTGAGGGAAAGTTTTTGGTTATTGATTCTCTGAATGTTGCAGCTCAGATCGTGCACTGCTGGTTAATGAAATACAGTGGTAAGGAAAGGAGAGAGGCAGAGGGCTGGTTTTTGAAATATCAAAATTGCTATAAAATATAAAGGGGAATTGTGGAAAGTGGGTTAACAATGAGCCAGCTCCTCATTTTACAAGTTTTATGACAAAGCTAGGAAAAACCATGTAAAACTGATCCTTGGAGAAACTGGCATTCTTATGGGCTGCTAAGAGCTATTGGAGAATTGAGATGGATAGCCAGAGATTTTATACCTTTTGAAATAGAAATTACAGAATAAAGTTTTCTATATGGAAAAGAGAACAAGAAAACTGGAACTGAGGAAACAATACTGAGGAGGGCAAGACACTTTAGGTATATAAAGGATTATTTTAATGTGCTTTCCCAAAAACTTTCAGGAAATCAAAATATTGAGGTATAATTATTTCAATCCCTTCTGATTGAAGAATATATTAAAGACATAAAAAGAGCAATCTACGGTTTGGTAAATGGATATAACTGAGGTAATTGCTTGACCTACAGGCTACAAGGCAAAGGTTGTTACTGAGAAACTCCTTAGGGGAACTAGAAAAGTAAAAATATTCACTTTTCCACAGCAGACTCATCACAATCTACAAGGTGTCAGATATGGCAGGAAGGGATAGTGTGGGGCTGCAGACCCCTTCATCTGCCTTTCTCCTTGAGAGCTGGATTTGCCAAGACTATCTGCTGTGGCCATTTTGAGAGCGCCTAAAAATTCAATTTCCAGAATGATGAAGAGTGCAAAAGAATGCAGAAAACGAGGTGGGGAAGAGATTTTCAGTGGAGAGCTGTACAATTTCCTGTTAAATACAGTGTTTTAAAGCCTCTGTTCTTTTGTTGTGCTGCCAATGATGTCTCAGAATCCAGAAACCTTGCATGGATTTTTAAAATGATTTTAAGTCAGTTAAATAAATGCGTAGCTCCTGATAAGGCAGCTCATGTGGAATCATGCCGTATTTCTCCAGCAGACTTGTTGAACCAATGTTTTTCTCTACAAAACTCAGGCTCTCACCTCCCTTGCTGACCCTTGTGCTTACCTATGCTCTCCTATCAACCTCCTGGATCAGGACAATGTGCTTTTCCTACCCTCAGCACCTCTATTTACCCAAGGTTGTCAGGGGGATGCTCAGTATCTACCATCTCTACAAACGTCACAAAGTCATCAGGACAAACTAAAATGATGGATTCTCTGTGAAAGGATAAGTATTTTGTAACTTGTATGGGAACTGTGGGTTTCCCACCCTTTGCCATCTACCCCAATGCATAAATCCTGGGCAATAGGCACGTGAGCCCGTGATGTGGAAAACAAAATCAGGGATTGCAGACTGTCATTTGTCCCCTATCTTAAATTAATCCTACTTGATAATTTTTGTGGTTCTTCCACTTCACATCACATGGGCCTGTTCTGCTCATCAGCAGCAGCAGCTGGACAAAGCAGTGCATTCCTCTGCTTTGTTTAATGTATTGCCTTCCCACTCTTCTCTCCGTCTTTCATCTCTGCCTTCAATAGGAGGTTTTACTGTCCTTGAGAGTTTGCTTGTCCTGCCCCCTCCCTCCACACAGCCCACAGACTTCTCTGATTACATGCATGAAGAAGGAATGTTCCCATGTTTGTGTGAGCAATGGCATATTCCCTGGACACGCCAGTGGATCAGAGACAGTGACAGTTTTAGAAATGTAGATTTTTTTTAATAGTGAAAGCAAGGTTTTTCTTCTAGAGCACTGTATTCAAATTGATGGTGTTGCAATGTCAATAGTGAGGCTAGGAGACTCTGCTCCCTTACCTCATGTCAGCCCATGTGAGACAGCACCAAGGAGGGGTTTGGCCATCTGAGGATGTGCAGAGTGCCCAGAGAGGTGTGTTAGACAAGATGATGATGGTGAGACCTTCCACATGAGGCTGGGTCCCAGCAGGCAAGTGTGCACAGGGCTATTTTCAAAGTCCTTCACCCTGCCTTGTTGCTTGTTTTAACCCCTGACAAAGGGTCGTGGCACTGCCCATTGGGTTCTCATTTGTGTGTTGGCTTTCACAGAGAGTTTAACGATCAGCAGATGATGGTTGTATCTGGGCTGGGAAGGTGCTGCCTTGGACTGTGACATCCCTGTTGGGCTGCATCCACTGATTATGATGACTATTTTCAGCAGCTTTATTGCATTGATGATAAACACAGACATTCTTCTTACAAACAACAAGAAACTATGAACCTTTTAAACACTCCCTGATCTGTGGAGAACTTGTTAAGCTGGATAACACTCAGTGAGGAAGCAAAGTGCAAAGTGCTGCCAGCCTTGCATTACTCACAGGTCCCTGCAAGTGCCCTCTGAGCAATGTTCCTGGTTCACCAGCAACCAGTGAGGGGTGCCCTGAAGGTAGGGGCACCTTCTTCTTTGGTCACAGTGGGAATTTGTTCCTGTCAACCCCAGGAAAAGAGGATCTTTGGGTCTTTGACAAATGTTTCTTGCTGATTGTGTGTGATACTGCTTCATTTCCTGACTCAGTTCTCCTTCCCTCTCCTTTCCTCCAAGGCTGGAAGTGGATTTCATTCAGCCTTTACTCTTCTGATCAGAGATTTTGAGGTCTATAAGAGTTTTGAGACTATTTCCTGCCCTGCCTGTTCTTTCTTCTGCTTACCCAGTCTTTTGGTGTGGATAGAAGTACAGGGAATCTCTCAAGAAGAAGGTGAAAAAGAAAGCTGTGATTGGATTTTTAGTGCTAGCAAGAAGGAAACTTGCTCACTTCTCTCCCTTACTCTTCCTCCTCCCAAGATGTTTTTAAAAATAGGAAGGATCTCAAACTGACGTCAGAACTCCTCATTCTTGAATTGCTCTGCAGATCACAGCAGCTGAGCATCACATTCAACACCCCGAAAGGGACAAGAAGCCCATGAACACTTTTTGAGTTTGCAATTTGTCTGATCACTCTTGGGGCGTTGTTGAAAGATTGTGGCTGTGAGCTGTGTACTGAGTGTGCTGGGCTGTGGCTACAGGAATGGGGCAGGAGGTTGTGCTAAAATTATCAGAGACAGTGGAGCCCATGGTAGCTGTGCAGCATCTGCAAACACAAACACCCTACAGAGTTAATTCAGACTGTCTTGGCGTCACAATAGGCTCTAAACTCTAATGACAGTGACCAAAGGAACTTACTGCAGAAATATGAGAAGATCTCAAATTTCTATAAACATAAGCAAGGCTATATTTCTTAGGGAAATAATTATTAAATAAATAATAAAGGTGTATTTCATAGAAGATGTAAATTATATATTTATTCCAGAATATGTTTTGCTCTGGAAAATTGAAAGGACACTTGATACTTGTCACAAGAATATCCTTGAAAGGAAGAAGTGTTTCACCAGCCAAGGAAAAAAAGACCTCCATGAAACGACACTTTTTTTCCTTTCTCTTCCCTCCAGCCCTATCCAAATACCTTGTGAAAGCCATTTGTCTGGGACTTGGGAGGTTTGCTTGCAAACAAATGCACTTCTTTTTCTGCAGAGCTTAACTGCAAGTTTGCTGCTTGAAACCAGACAAAGTCACTGGTTAGTCAATGCCTGGCTTGAACAGATTAGTTTGAATTCCTGTGTACGTAGTATTTTAAGCTCAGGTATTGGTTTCACTATATTTCTGTGGGTGCTAGCAATGAATTGATTTTTTTACTCTGCTAGTATTTTAAAAGACCCAAACCTCTCCCTTGCTGCCAAACCAGGATGGTTGTTAAAGGATTCTAATATTCTTTCATTTTATCGCCAGAACTACTTTTAGAATAAACTGACTATGTGAAAAGTAATTCCTTTATGCCCTTACTCTACACTTCGAGAAGTGGAAGGAAGAGGAGATGATAAGACCTTGGACACCCAAAAGAAAGAAAAAGTTTTCTTTAGCAGAATTCTGTTCTGGAGGAAATCTCTCTTGTCTTATCCAAGTGCAGTCTCAGGCTTTTGGGATGTCAGAGAGCACCTGGTTGCTTGTGGGCTCTCCATCCATTCTTAGTGCATTTACTGGTTATAGATAAGGTTTATTTTTCTGATTCTTAACAGGTATTTTCTGTTACCATCAAGTTAGTGGAGAAGCCCCTGCCAAAAGTAGCAGGGAGCCTCTTGTCAGAGGCAAATCTGGCAATTAGGATTGCAAGGGAAGGGAGGACACACTCCAGGACCCAGGGGTTCTTCCCAGGGGAAGACCCAGGGGACTTCCCAGGACCCAGAGGTTCTTCTGAGCAGGATTGGTGGCCAGCCTTTGACTGTCAGTGAAGCTCTTGGCAATGCAGGCAGAGAAGCCTCGAGTCAAAGGAATATTGTCCTAAAATAAATGTCAAAAATACCATGGGCAGATGCTTTCAGGGCACAGTTTATTTCCCTGCTCTGGGGGAGCAGGGGGTGGATCAGGTGAGTGTCTGCAGCCTGGGCAGGAACAGTGACAGTCAGAGCTGCATTTTGGGAAAGCCTTGGTGAAATAATGAGCAGAGCTGATCAGAGTGAGCACGTGGCTCCTGTAGGTTGGTTGCTGCTTCTCTTTGCCTTATGTGCAAGTTTTTAATTATAACCTGGACTTTTCTTTCACCAATCTAAGTGAAGCCACCGTACTGAGGAAGTCCCAGCAAGTCAGCCTCTTCACAAATGGAGATTTTTATGCCTAGAAGTAAACTCATAAAACTGTGTGTGTGAGATGGAGTAAAGCAATGCCACTCTTAGGTTCTGGAGCTTGGTTTTGAAAAGACAGCAGGCCAGAATTTTGTCATCTCTAAATTCTTCCCATCCAGATAACAGGGACATAAAAGGCAAAGGAAAGACACAGTGTTCACAACTCATAGGCTTTTCCCACTGTGCATTTTTTCCCTGTCTTTCCCAGAGGGCTTGGATTTTCTCAGTGACAGCCAGAGCAAGAAGTGCCCAGGAGAGTGAGCAAGGCTGGGAGTGCAGCAAGGTCTACTTGTCATTCCTGGGGTAGATGCATTTCAGGGAACAGGCTGAGAAAGTTTAGCCTTATTTAGGTGGTCAAGAGGGATCTGGCTTAGCTTTGCAAGGCAGAAAAAGGGGATGCATTTCCCAGCATCAGGTTGTGCAAACCACTGAGGTGGAGGTGGGAGGGGGTAGGCTGGCTGCGAGTCATTTTGTATCTGCATGAAAATGGAATTCAAAACATTCCCTATAGAGTGGTATCCAATACCAAAATTGGATTTGGGAACTCAGAGTACATGAATATTTGTGCTGTCAATAAGAGTTATCTGTATACAGAACCCTTTCCTTGTCTGCTTTCTCTGCCATGCTTCCTTCTTAATTCATTTTCAGTCTTTAATGTACTGTTGTGTAGCATCCTCTCCCATTAGGCCCTGTAATGTGCTCCGATTGCCTTCAGCTTGACTGCACTTAATAGCCAGCGTAAATAGAACTTAGTGTAGCATGCACTAACATCTCTATCCATTGTCCAGAGATTAAATACATGCCACAAATGGTTTACGCATCATCAGCCTCGAGCCCTCGTTTCATAGCTCCCAACCAAAAGAGGATATTAAATTAATTTGCAGGTTGCTTTAGCAAGGCCTAACAAAAAGAGGGGGGAAAAAAATCCTGAGGGTCACTCTGCATATAATATCCATCAATCAAAAAAGAGGGGTGGGAAATGATAATAGCAGGTCATTATAAGGGGACAGGTGCACACATATTTAGCTCTAGTTCAGGTCAAAGCTTAATGGTGTTAACGGGGAGGAATGCAGGCTATGTGAGCAGTGTGGATGTGTGAGGAAGAGGCACAAGGGCAGCTCTGTGACAGGACAGCACTGTCTCTTCCAGATCTTCGTGCTTAACCCTTTACTCTGCCTCAGCGTTGAGTAACACTGAGCTTGTGAGGGAGGAAGGAAAGGAGCAAAGCAGAGATCTCCATCTCTTGTCCTGCAGCAGCTTGTACCATTCAAAGTCAGCAAGGAGGCAGGATTGGTGTAGGGCAGTGAAAATGAAATTGCACAGTGCCAGGGTTCAGATTGGCAGGATAAGGGTGTACTGTTATCGTGGGCAGGGTGTTGTCAAGCAGCAGGAAATGCAAATGCTCCTCATTGAAAGGCAGGAAGGAGACCTGTATTCAGCAGGGAACGTGGGCTAACAGAGATGAACAGTGATCTTCATGAGGGCCAGGACTGAGAGAACTGGAAAAGCAATGGCAAGGCCACATCTCATCTACTAAAACAAGAACTGTGACTGAAGTAGTGAGATGTGTTTAAAGTGAAGCGAGGCTGACAAGGTTGAGGGGGTAGGACAGAGTCCTTGATGTTACTGTGAAAGGAAGGTACTACTTGAAAGTGGACTGCACACAGCCACTGTGTGCCAGCCCTGCTTGTCAGTCTATACCTTTAGCTCAGTGATTGGGACAGACATAGACAATGAGAAAGCTTCAGTCACACTTGTGGGTTCCAATAAACACCTGGGAAGATACACTTCAGTTTAAAGCACCAAGCTAAGAATTAGGCTACCTGCTTTGTGTCTGTGGCAAGTAATGTCACCCAGGTATGCAAATCTTTTCTGTTTCAAGTTTGATAGCAATCCACAGAGGTGAAGGAAAATATCAGTGATTATGGCCATGCTTTAGATGCCAGCATCAGGGTTTTGCAAGGTCTTGTTGATGAATAATAAATCACTGCATCACTTCTGGAGTGATGTGGCTCAGTGCCACGTTCCCTTGCTTTCTGGGGAAGTGTGTTTTCAGGTGCTGCATTCTGTAGTCTTCGTGAGGAAATGATCCAAATCCTCCCCCAAGCCCACAATAACACACTTTGACTGACATGGATCATTTTTCTGAGGCTCACAGTAAGTACCATCGGTACCCTGAGAAATGATATACTGGGAACTAGAATAATTAAGTAAGGAAATACCCTTTACCACAAGAGTTTAAATGCCCAAGGACTGCTGTCATAGAAATCATGAACTTACAGTCTGTCAGCTGATATTTTAAATGCTGTTATTCCATGCCAATTTTCCCAGGCTGGAGCTATGAAAGAGAAGGAAGGCAAAGCAACACTGCATGTTAGCAAGAGTTCAGCAGAAGTTGTAAGAAAGAAATTTGCCACTTAAGATATAAATAAAAGCCAATTTCAAGCGGTATGTAAGGGTAGAAGATTGGTTTGAGTGCATTTGGGAAGGAAAATAAATAAATAAAATAAATAATAAAAAAGGGAGATTAATTTTGGGAGCAGAAGGATCTATTCTGGAAAGCCACTTTTTGGTGGAGTGGCCCACACAAAAGCAGAGGAGCCATTTCCCCAAAGTCTTGGCGAGCTCTGGTTGCCCCACGGTCAGCCCAAGACTTGCTTTCAGATGTGGTGGTCTGCATTCTCTCATGCTCCATTTCCCCCCCTTCTTCTAGTGAACAGTAGAAGCCGCTTGTCTTGGTGCTGAATGGGTGGGGAAAGATACGAATTTAACCCTGACCTGCTACAGAACAACTTCAGCCAGCTCCTGCTCCAATTTGCACTCCAAGCAGATGCTCAATCCACGTGTTCGTGGGAGTGAGGGCCAGGGAAGGGAGAGGGAGGCAAGAGGGAAGAGCCTGATGGGGCTGGGCTGTGCCGTGTGCTCCAGAACAATAGATGATCACTCTTAATTATGGCAGCCTGAATGAGCATCGCTCTGCCGGCCCCTTTCCTCGTGCTATCTGATCAATACAGGCTTAATTGCCGAAGAAAGGCAGGATCGTACACAATCACAGCACAATGGTTTAATCACTTGGACGCTTAAAGTTAATTTCAGGCAGTTCATTTCTCATTGCCTCTCACTCTGTCAGGCATGGTTTGTCTCCTTGCACACACAGGTGCACGTGTGCTCGCATCTAAAGGTGGGTTATTAATAGCTTTTAGCAAGATTATTTGAGCTAATTGAAAATGTGGGAAATGTTATTATCATGCATAAGCTTAGAAGGGCTTTTCTTTCCGAAGGGGGGTATGCTGAAAGCATTTATTGAGACACTTCTTGAGGGAAGAAATAAAAACCTCTTCTTTTCTGGGCCGTTTCCTCTACTGCTTTCATGCTGACCTGTCCAGGCACGGGGGATCCTTGGGTTAGTGATCAGGTGGTGCAGCAGGACTGGAACCTCGTGAACAGCTGGAGTGGGATTTCACCTGTCCTTTCCACAGCACCCAGTCCTGTCCAGCCTTTGGGGATCTTCAGGCTCGTGGGCTGTGTCTCTGCAGGATTGTTTTTGTGGCTGGCAGAGCACGGCCACTTGAGAAGGTGTTGTTGAGATCTAATGTGATCCTGGCTTAAAATAAGGGCACATCTGGCCCACCATCTGCAGAATTTCTGCTGTTTCCGATGTGCAGATTTTGCTTGGATCACATTTTAGAGATGAGGGTCTGCTGCAGCACCTTAATCCAGTTTTGAATATTGTCCAACAGATCCAGCTGGAAGCCCCAAGTTTGGGAGCTGTGAGATGCTGGCCATGAGAGGGAAATTTGGGTTTCCCTTCCTCCTCAACAGAGCTGAGCATCACCACAGCAAAAGTACAGGCTTTTCAAAAGCCTCTTGTGATGATGAGTGCAGTTTCTGATCTTCACTTTGAGACTCCTGGATCAATCCCTCTCCTTTTCTTCTCCCTCCCACCTCAGCCAGAAACTGAAGCACCAAACCTGACTGCTGTTTTTGTGAACTCTTTGAACACTGCTGACTTGTTGCTGCCTGAGGAAACCTAGATCAGGAAAACATGGATAGAAACGAGTTTTGACACAGAGGTACCTGGTCCAGTGGAGCTCTCAGGCATCACTTTGGCTTGTGAGTGAGCCCAGGCATCTTTTATCTTGGGTGACAATGAATCTGCCACAGAGAGGGGCTGCCCCTTGCTGGGTGCCTGTGCTGCTTTAAGGAGAATTCTCACCCCTACCTGGGCACTGAGCACTGGGAAATCTGATCTCACAGGATCCAGGACACCAAGGAATACCTGAGAAAACACACTTGCACTGCTTGTAGGATAAGGCACGTGGGAGCCAGTGCCATACAAGTAAAGGGGCTGATGAAAGGTGGACAGAGCTTTTCAGAGCTGTAAGAAAGTCATCCTTGGGCAACAAAAATATTCTATGAAGCATATTGCTACTGATGGGATGGGATGGAGAGAAAAGTTGCTTGAAAATAAATCATAGAGCCATTTTAGTCACCTCCAACTTTGTTCTATGTTGGACTATTGCCTACTGGGACAAAGCTTGGAGGCAGCCAGAAGTTTCTGCTGAATGCTGGTCAGATAAGGATGAAGTTCACAGGCTACATTGACATTATTTTCTCCCAGAAAATAATTTCCAGGATAAAAATGGTATCCTGTGTTTTTGTTATTATTTTCTGGCTACTGCATATCTGAAATGCCAGACTCGGTTGCAGCTCTCTCTACGTCCTGCAGATCATTTTTCCATGAAGAATAGCAGGCAATGTTAGAAATTTGATAAGAGTGGCTTTCTCCTTTGATGAGTTCCTGCCCAAAATCTTAGGCAGAAGATGAGGAATTCAGCATGAAGGATACAGACCAAGAGAAAGGACCTGACAGAAGCACAGTCACTCCCTTTGTTGCAATGCTTTAGGCTAACCATTATTCACAGCCCTTTCCTCATATTGCATCTTTCATGATTTGCTTAAGCGATTTTAAATTGCTTTTGTGATTTCATTTAGCAGAGACCACAATAAAAGTGACCCTTGAGTTTATGAAATGAAACAGCCTGCACAAAGGGACCGAGGGCCTCGGCAGTGTGTGGGGTGACAGGTTTCTGTGCTGCATGGGGTGTGTTTGCCTGGGACAAAGGGATGAAAAAGGGCTCACAATGAAATGGTGCAAACGAGGAACATTTCTACCAGTGGCTGCCCAGAGCAGCTGGTGTGAAACCAGTGCTGACCAGCCCTTTGCCTGTGCAAATGAAGGGAAGAACTTTGCCACACAGTCCAGAGCATGCTCACCATCCAGAATTTTGTTAAAAATAAGGTTTTGGTTTTTTTTTTGTTCCCCCCTCAATGTTTTCCTTGATGAGGGAGGCAGCAGGCAAATCACACTATAGCACCAACTGCATTTACTGAAGGTTTTTCAGCAGACCTCTTCAGCAGAGGAGTTCATTTAGCAAAATGTCCAGGGCTCCAAGATTATGGCCAGAAGGAAGGCTGGATCTCACTTTCCACACGCTGTCCAAGGTGTATCTCCTGTACCTCACCCTGCCCCGAGGTGGTTTGGAGCAGTGCTGGGATCAGGTGTTTGCTGTAACACTGCAAGTCAGTAGAAATCCTTGGGAATGAGAAGGAAGGTGGAAAGAGTCAGCATTGCTGCAAACAAAAAAATTTCCTTTGTCCCTGCAAAATCTTCTCAGAGAAAGACAAAAACTGTCTTTGGAGCTCATTTTCCAGTCTCTATTTTTTGTTGTATCCAGTGCCTAGTTATTTGTGAAGTGGGTTCCAGCCCCCTTACCCCAACACCCTGCCTCTGCCTCCCCAAACCCGTCAGCCTGCTACAGTGATGCCTCTCAATAACACTGTGATGTTTTTGACTGCCCAGAAATACAGCTGAGCCTCTCCAGAGCTGAATAAGGCACAAATGAAACAAGCATCAGCAAAGTTGGTGCATTTTTACACAGCTGCTTTGCTGGGCTGCTCTCAGCTCTGCCATGGAGCGAATCGGCTCTTGGCAGCACTGCAAGGGAGGAATCCCAAATCTGACCTCTGCTTTTTTTCTGGGATTGGATTCCACTACCTGAGACAAAAATTTAAGCAGAACATACAGAGGAAATGATAGAAAAGTGACCTATTTTCATGCTATTTGGCTGCTCTTTACTGTAGATGACAAGTGGTCTGGTGATCTTAGACAGCTCCCAGGGGGATGAAGGGCAGGATTTGAAGCACTTTATCGGTGACACCTCATTTAAGGTATTACTCCCACTTCCCTCCCCTTTGCAGGGAAGTCATGTCTAGGGAGCCCTCGGGAAGAGGCTGCCTGCAACCCTCCCTGCTTGGTTCCCTGTGGAAAACACCATAGCCAGGGAAAGGCAGGATAGATTTTATTCCAGCTGTGGAGCACCTTGTGTTTTAGCAGGAGCCAGAGGCCATGCTGTCATGCTGCAGCCTGGCTTGTTTCTGCTCTGAGCTTCTCTGGGGGGTTCAGTGTATATTTGCAAAAAGAGCAGCCCCCCTTCCTCTCTGCTCCCCAAGAAAAACAGTAAAAAACCCAATAACCCCAGAGCAAACATTTTAGTGGAAGGAAGGAGAGGGCAATGGGAAGCTGAGGCACTGGGGGAAATCTGATTTTGAGATTTTTGTCGCTGTGGTGGCACAATTTCCTCCCATGCAGCTGTGTAATGAGTTCACATCTGTTAATGCCACATGTTGCTCTGCCTTGCACAGATGCAAAGTCTCAATTTTTCTAATTAGCAACAACATGAAGTATATCTTAATTTTCTGTCCCCCTTCCCTCTAATAAACGTGATATTAACAAGGTTACGTGCCTGCTTTCACGGGCTTTAATCGAATGAGGAGCGAGATTGGGTTAGATCCCACTGTTCTTTTTAGGTGGGGTCTGCCCAGCCACAGAGACATCGATTCATTACAATAAGCAGAAGGCACAGGACAGGGGATGGGGGCACACACCCCCCTTTTTGCAGCAGCTGTATCACTCTCAACCACTATTACCTGTGTGTGTGATCCTTCAAGCCTCTCTGGACCACACTGCATGTTTGTGTTGTACATATATATTTATTTTTTACAGTGTGAGTGCCCAGGAAGGCCTGTAACACCAGCTCTGCCCAGAGATCCAGCTGAATTTCTGGTCTGAGGGGATGGGGGACACAGCCCAGGTCCAGGCAGGACAGGAGCAGGAGATGCTGGAGGCTCCCAAAGCTGTGAGGAGCTGCAAACCAGCTGAATCTGCAGAGAACAAAAAGGGACAGCCCTGTAGCTCTTCACACCATGGGTGCTCGGTGGTATCTCCGTGTGAGACTCAGTGACTTCACTCACTCCTGCCTGCAAAAATGCTCAGCTGGGGCTGTTGGGGACCCTGAGAGCACAAGCTGGGGGGCTTTGCCTGTGGTCCCCACAACAGTGATCAGAGCAGGACAGGGACTAGTGTGGGTGGAGCTCTCCATGAGCAGGATCCAGCCCTCCCTGGACAGCCTGCATTCATATTCCACCTGACTCTGCTGAGAGAAATCCATGGGGACCCCAACAGCAATTACTTGTGTGATTTAATTGGCATTATCATTTTACTGGCTTGACAGAGATAAATCGCCCTATTGGGTAAGGCTGCTACTGTGACAGCAAAAGCAGAAGGAAAGACTTTCTCCTTCTCTCTGAAACAGGAGATGACTACCAGTGTATCTTAATAATTAGTGCTGTTATAATTAATCGGGCTATTTGAGAGCCAATCTAACAAACAAATGGAGGGCTTGATTGTTCAGTAATTGACAATTTGTTTCCAATATGGTATCACTCACTTCTGCTTGTGCAAAGAAGCAAAAAACCACAAAACTGAGATTACTGGAGGGCTGGGGCTTGGCCACAGGGAGGACAAGTGGCTGTGTGAGAGAGCATGGAGGAGAGGAGAGTTCCCAGACACTGAATGTCCCAGGGACCCATTTGTCTTGGAAATACACACACACACACACACACACACACACACACACACACAGAGTTTTGATTCCTTCTGTTTCCCTGCTTTTCAAGCAGTTGCATCCAGCTGTCACTGCCTGTGTGGGTAGTTTTACAGAAAAGCAGAGTTTTCAGACCTTGGCCTTTCCATACAATTTTCACCCTGGTTATATTCCTGGATCTGCTCTCTCCAGGCTGCATTTCTTTCCTTGCCTTGTCTCAGTCTCTCCTTTGTCTTTGTCTTGCCCTCTACCCTGCAGTGCCATGGGTGCTCTGGAACCTGCAGTAAGTTGTTTGTTGATGCTTTGGATGGAAGGACAATGCGTGGCCATGGCAAAGAGTGTTTGGGTGTACTGAGCACTGCAGCACTGGGATGTTGCTGTCTGGATGCAGACCAGACTGTGTGTGGTGCTCCCATTCCTGCCTCCAAAGAAAGCAAAAACGACACGAGAGTGGGCAAACCATTTTTTAAAATTTCCATTATTTAAGTGAAGGAAGCAAGATACAGATATTTTGCTGGTAAAATGTCTCTATGATGATATCAAGTTTTGAGAAATGGTTAGGAGTCTGCTGTTCTCCAGGGGATTCCCTCCTGCTATCTGCATGAGAGCTTTTGTCTTTCTTTCACATAAGACCAAATACATCTGAGCCCTCGATGTCTCAGTCCTCCTATAGCACATGCTCAACTCCCATGGGCTTCTGAACTCCTGTTGGTGCTGGCTGGGAGGATGCTTTGTATCACATTAAAAAGGTAGCAATAATCACGGCTGAGGAGACCCTGCAGAGAATTCCAGACTCTCACGGTTCTCTGGAACTGGCCTTGGCCACCAAATATGTATGGATGGATATCCATATGGTCTGGGAAATGTAATTTTGGGGATGGCTTTTGCTCCCAGGGCAATTCCTCCCTGTTGCAGCAGAATTGTTGCTGCACCCAGAGAGGCTGTGAACAACTCTGTCAAGTGGCAACGCTTCTCCCCCGACCCAGTTTAAATGAGATATGAATAATTGATTTGCCTCCTGAATAATTAATTGGATATTCAATAATGAAAGTAATTGTTTGGCTCATTCCCCCATTGATAATCAAGCTAATCTTCCCCTTCAATATGTGGGCCATACAGATATGTAAAGCAGTGAGACAGTTTATAGGCCGATAATGCAGCTAATGTGCTCGGTGCGGGGTCACCTTGTCCAAATATTCCAGCAGCTCCCAGGGCTGCTCTCCGCTGGGTTATCCACTGCACAGCCAAGCTGTGTGCAGCAAGGGTTTGTTTTTTTCCTCTTCATTCTGATTGCTGAACATCTCCCACCAGGGAGGAGTGTTCTTTTACAGTTTAAACAAAAATCGTCAGACACCACTTGCTGCAATTAAGGCTTCCAAGGGGGTTTGTTCTTGCTCCAGTCAATATTGTGAGGATTAAAGGGAGCAAGCGGCGCTCTGAACTCATGGGGCTGCTCTCTTCTGCAGGAATTAGAGCTCAGCTCCACAGAGAGGCTCTGGAGCTTTCCTTTGCCACCAGCCCTTTAGAAATCAAAATCAAACCGAAACGCGTTAATGCTGATTTTGCAGCTGCTGCATTTGGGTTTTTTTGAGTTTCTAATGTTGCAAGTCCCATTTCTAATGTTGCAAGCCTGGAAGTCTGAGCTGACACGGCAGTGGCACAGAGTAGATGTGCCCTCTGGAGAGGAGCTCAGCACTGACAGTGGAGTGTGAGTGGCTGGTGCAGTGCCAGGTTAACCCAGAGGCACTTTGGGGGTGCCCATCTGAGGTGCCTCCATGCACTGGGCAGAGTTACCTGATCTGCTTTGGGGATCTGGGGTTGAACCACAACATAGCATCACAAAATCAAGTGATGTGAGCAGAGATCCACTTTGCTGGCGCCTGAGTCAGATACTGGAGGGTTTCAGTACTTGCAGTTAAAAACTGTAACCCCAGACAACCTTGTCTGCATCCCCTCCTGTTCCACCCAACCTGTGGTTCCTGCACATTCGTACTGGGTCTCAGAAGGGCTTAAGGTCTTTGCAAGTAATGCAAGTCACAGAGTGTGGAAGACATTCACAGGTGGTGCTGTCCCAGAGGTGCCAGTACTGACAGGTAAACAAATCCTCTGCCACTCTTGTAGGCTTGTCCTGGCAGAAAGGGCATCCAGAGATCTGCTGTGAGCTCCATGGGTTTCATCTTGAGCTTGTTCCTAATGAAATTAAGGGCTGAGAGAAGCCTGTTCTCACCATGTTGTGTTCAAAGTTCTGCACTAGTGACAGAGCTTATCAACGTCACTGGGGCAGATAAGCACAAAAAACACCTTGAGACACCGTGCACAGTGAAGGTGAAGCCTGGGACAGTCTGGAGCGAGGGGGAGAGGGAGTTGTGCTGCTCTTGCTCCTGAGATACCTCCTGGGTGACCAACATCCCACCCTCCCTGGGCTCTGTGACTGATCCGTGCCCTGCAGAGATGTGGCTCTCAAATGGTCTCAGACTCAGCCCCGGGTTTCTGCTGGGTCTCTGTAGATGCTCTGAGTGGAAGTTTCCTATGAGAGGCTTTTGCAATAGCTGGGACATGGCTAGGAGCTTTCAAACATCTTTGATTGTGTCCTGAGCCCATGCTCTGAAGGCAGAGTTCCACTGGGGTGGGCATTCCCAGCGAGGATTCCTTAAGCCTGGAGCACAGGGGATTTGTCTTGTTGTACAAACCCACACTTTTTGAGGTTCAGCTCCTGAGATGTCTGTCTGGAGGGCAGGAGATGAAGATGTCATTTGGGAATATCAAAGCACTGCAGCTCCAGAATACCATATTTTGCCATTAGGCTCAAACCTCCAGGACAGTGAGCAGCCCTTGGGGCAGGGAGAGCTACATGTGACTGGTACATCTGACACTGATGCTTCAGCCTCTGGGTCCCTCCTCCTCCTGGCAGCAGCAGTGAGCAGAAGCAGTCACCTGGTGATTGATGCACTATTATAAATGTGCATGTGGGAACCATTTAAAACAAGCAGGGAAAGCAGCAGAGTGTTCCTGGAGAAGGATCTACATGAAATGACAGTGCAATCTGGGAAGCCCTCCCCTGCAAAAGCTGCTTGAATTTAGATACTTTTCATTTAGACACTTTTCATTTTAACCAGTTTAATTTCTTTATGAGGGCTTTCATTTGAAAAAGTGGCAGCACCGACAGGGTTTGGAAAGATTCATCTTCAGCCAATTTACTCTGCAGCAGATTTATCATTTCATCAGTAATTTAAGCAGAGACACTTGATCGTGCATTCATTTATACCACTCAGAGCTGCTGGGTTGTGGGTTACTTGCGGAAAGTGTGAGGACAGATCAGTGGGGAAGGAGCAATGCCATGAATGTTCCTAAGAAACCTCTGCAAAGGTGACTGTCCAGGGAGAGGGGAAAATGGCAGGAGCCCATCAGCTGGGTAAAACCAATAAAACTCAACTTCATTCAAAGCTTTTTCTCATCAAGGGCTAATTTAGTGTGAAGATGGCAGCATCACCCTTCCCTTCCCCTCCCTTCTCCAGGCTATTAAGGGGTTTGTGAGGGGTTCCCAAGATCAAAGCCCCCTTGGTGATTTAATTGATGTGCAGCTGCTGCCTGTGAGTGGAGGGAGGCAGGGGCTCTGGGGAGGGAAGGGGAGCACGGGGACACACCACAGCCCTGCCAGAAGAAATACTGCGGAAAGGCACCCGCCTCCACCCGGCAATCCCGGAGTTATTTATGCACACACATAAAGGGTTCCATGCATCCCACTGAAATCTCCGTTATTTGTCAACGAGAGCCCCCCTCCCGCTCTGCCTCAGCCAACATTTACAGTAAATCTGTTACACTGACCATTAAATCTGGAGCTGCCCTGAGCGATGGTTTCAATGGGTGTGTTGACAGCCCGAGTGTTAATAATGATGCAAACACTAACCTGTTTATTGATTTGCTTTTTGTACCCTTCATTCTAGCTCACTCCTTCTCACTCTCGGAGGAGAAATCCTAGAATTAGTAATCAGGTGACAGCTCAGAGCCCCTGTCTGTTCCCAGCAGTGTCATCCAACCCAAACTCCCGGAGATAAATTACAGGTGCCGTATTCTGCCTCTGCCAGCCATTCAATATACTGTTACTCAGTGCAAGATGTAGTATTTGTCATTGGTGCCAGCAGACAGGAGGGAAAAAAAAAGAAACATTAACACAGACATGGAAAGCTTTTAACTTTGACAAGAGAAGCATAGGGAAGTTTTACATTTAGCCCCTCTGCAGAAGGCCAGTGCCCATCCATTAAAGCAGCTTGTCAGACAGTGGGTGTGGTGGAATGGCGCTGGGACCAGGATGCTGAGAGGAAACCTGACGTGCTCATGGTGCTTCCTCCTCCTGCTGCCAGGTGGATACCTGCCTACAACACTCAGGAGCACAGAATCGGTGAAAGGCCTTTTGGGCTCCTACAAAAACATTTGTCTGTTCATGAGCCTCCTTGAAGCTGAGATGGAGGTGGGTTCGTAGAGGGGGTGAAAGAGCAGTTTTGATTCATGCCCTGGGGGACTGTGACCCTGGTCAGACATCCTGGTGGGTGTTATTCAGTGGGACACACGGTGAGCAGTGACACAGCCCCAAGGACTGGCCCTGCTTGTGCTCTGTAGAGAAGCAGCTCAGCCAACTTGTGTGCTCCTAAAACACTGGCCCCAGAGCAATCCCATCTGAGCTACCTGGCAAGGTTCTCCAGGTTGTAAAGTGTGAAGGGCTATGCAAACAGAGCCTGAGCAGGAGCCAGGAGCTCACATCTGCAGGGGATCAGTCCTTCATCAAGGCAGGAGCTGCAGATGCTTTCCCCGTGACGGGCTCGGTGTGACATCCAGCACCAGACACCACAGCTTTGCTGATGAGCTGCACAGGCCTGTGAAAGAAGAAGCTGGAGTTAAACGAAAGCTAGGCTTCATGTTCCCCATCTAGCAATGCTTTTTGACCTATGGTTTTTATGGTCAGGAGAGAAACCTGCCAGTAAATAAGCAGAATTTATGAACCCCGCAGGGGCTCTGATATATTCCCCAGGAGCTGGGGCCCCAAAGGCTTTCAGTGGCATTTATAAGCTTCACTCAGTTGTCAGACCCCTTAGTTCCTTTTATTTCTGCTAAGTTTATAAGCTCTGAAAGAGCAGTCTGCAGTGTTTATTAACTGCACTGCAGAGCTGAAGAAAAGCAGCTGATCCAAAAGAAACACAATTTTACCTGCACCTCTTAAACATGGTTCACATCAAAGCTCCACATTCACTATGTTTTAACCTGTCTTCTAATATGCACCCATCACCAAACAGATGGATGTGTGTTATTATAAAAAATAAAATTACACCAGTGGTGAAAATGCTCATAGATGCCTTAGTTCATTAGGAGGAACCTGAACTGAACATAACGACCAACCACTAAAAGTGGGAGTTTGTCAAGCCTTAGTTATTAGTATCTATGTGAATATGTAACTGTGTCCATGAGGAGAGGCTAAAATCCAAAAGGGGTCAGTGAAAAAAAAAAAGTGTAAAAAAATTGTATCAAGCATGTTTCAGTTGGACTAATGTTTTTTAACTAGGGTCCTTCAGCTCTGTGAAACACTGAGTTTCCCAGGGATAAGGGAACCTGTGGTGGCAGCCAGCAGTTTGGTGAAAAAGTGTTTAGTGCTGTAGTACATGGAAGTAGCCTCAGGACAGCAGGATCAGCCACTGGTTTTGACATATATAAAATAACTATGCTCAAATGATAAATGCCAGGGTATTTTAGACTACCTGGTATGTCTGCAGTGGTTCTGAGGAAAACAGAGCTCTTTCCACAGTGGAATGGACATGCAGGTTTACTCCAGCTATTGGTGCAGAACAAAGCAGTGACAGATTCCTTGCCCCGATTTCAATAAATCTAAAGGGTGAAATGCTGTCCACAAGATTAAGCAAAGTTTTAGCTTTAAGGATTCCCATATAAGATTTCAGGACTCCTTGTTTTTTAAAACTTTTCAATATTTTGTTTTCCATTTCTTTTTACTTTTCCTCCTAACAGGACAATATGCTAAATTTTGTTCATTGTGTTTGGAAAACTGTAGACCTGATCATATTTGGGCTGGGCAGTTGTGAAGGAGGATTTAACATTTCTGGATTAATTAAACACGTAGGTGTGCTTGGACCCCACCTTTTGAAGGTGGATGAGAGTTAAAGTCCTTGACTTGGCTGACCAGCATTTTCCCTGTAGGAACTATCACAGAACTCAGGTTTGGAGTTCTCAGGTTGCTAAAAAAATCATGTGAATTTAACAGAATAGAGGCAAAGGAAGAAGAAACTGTCCAGAAGCTGGGGACTGTGTGTGCTGGAAGGGATGATGAAATAATGGGGGTATTTGTAGACAGAACTACTAGAAGTGGGAAAAGCACAGAAATAAAAGCAAAGCCCAAGAGGAACAGAAAGCACATGAAATCAGTGGAAAAGAGAACAAAGCCTCATCCTGTGAGACACAGGAGAATCTTAAATAATTATAGCAACAGTTTGACTTTAAAATCAGGATGTATATTTGTAGTGGCTCCTCCAACAGTGCAAGTCTCTCCTCCTCCCTTTCTTTGCACAGATTTCCCCAGACAATTCACAGTCCTTACCTTCCTTTATTTATGTGGTTTCATATTTCATGGCTTTTGGTTACTGTATTCCCATCATGATTTATGACCAAAGGGAAGAATTGCATCCAGGTGATGATCCAGTCCATTATCTCTAGGGAGATGCTGACCACTGTAGTGGAGCACAGAGACCTGTTGTACCACGTGATGGAGAACAAGCAGAAAAAGAAGGCTTCCAGGTTATGAGGGAAAAGCACAATTTTTGTAATTTGGACAGTAGGATACAAAGAATAAAAAAAAAAATCCCTTTTCCTATTATTCCTCTTCCTGAATGGGATGTATTATTAAAAAAAATATAGGAGACCAACTATATTCAATGTGCTAACACACAGCTGCCTTAGCTGAAATGACCCATTTTAAATGCATGATACAACAGGGTAAATCTGTCTCGATACCACCCTTGGCTGGGCTGGATTTTTTTCTTCCACTTTTTCCTTCCAGTTTTCTGCTTTGCCATTAATAAATCAAGATTTCTTTGCCCTGCTCTGCACCTTCACAGCTTTTGCAGATCATTAATACCAAGACAGGGCTGTTAATCTCTTGGTCCCAAGGTGCATCGACCCACTTGCAGACAGGGAGGCTGGGACACTGGTGGGACCATGCCCTCGGTCACAGAGCAGGGGTCCGCCCCCCAGGGCCACATTAACTCCAGAAATGTCACCGTGGGGCCTGGCCTGCCCATCCTGCTCTGGCAGCAGCCATTGTTTTTGGGTGTGGACCTTGGGATAAATCTCAGTGTGAGGTGTCTCTCTGCTCTGAGCCCCAGCACTTTTACTGCCGGTGCCCTACTTTAGCAGTGGCTTTGCCAAGGAATATCTCCTTCTCTGCTGTTATTGAGGTCTTATTCCCATTGCTTGGGTTTTTATCCAATTCAGCCCTTGTATCCCTAGTGGCACGTAGAAGAGGCAAACACTCTTGCTTTATTTTTCAGGTCTCTTCCCATCAGTGAAGGGCAGGAACAAAGCTTGGCAATGAAAGGCAATTTCTCCTAACCCAGTGGGCGAGCACAGTGTGGTAAGAGTGCTTTTAAACAAAAAAAATCCAATAACTTCCATATAAATTGTCCAGGAGAGAAAACTTTGTGTTTTTGACATTTGTAGCTGTTTCAGCATTTTTCCGTGCAAGATGAAAAACTTTTGCATTGAGCAAAACACAGATTTATGATCAATAAAGTGAAGTTTAACAGTTTATAGGGGCCATACATTCTTTTTTTAAAAATCTGATATTAAAAACTATTTTTTCCCTCCCAACCATGTGAGAAAGCCTCTCTGGTGTCAGGGTTTCAGCATAGTAAAGCAGCTGGCAGAGCACTGAGGATAATCACTGGATGGGCTTTCCTGCAGGACGAGTGGCCACCCAAGCCACTCCCCTCTTACCTTCGTGGAGTCATGTACAATGAGACCCCCAGCTGCCCATGAACACTTGGGTGTGAACCTCGAGCTCTGGGGCTGTGCTGGCCCTGTCCTTTGGGGAGTTCAGGAGCACAAGGCTTCTGCAGGTCCCTTTCTGGACCATAAAATTCCTAATAACTCTCCCACAAAGCCCTGCAAGTCCTCCCACAGCACAAGATACAGGCAGAGAACAGGCAGCTGCTGCCAAACAAAGAGTCCCACAAGTGGTTTGGGAACTGCCTGGGAGGACTGGGTTTGTGTGAGATTTTATTGGCACTGCCTCGTGTCAGGCTGCAAGTGCTCAGGGAGTGCTGGGCATGGCTTCTTCCCATCTCAGCTCTGCTGCACAGGAGCATGGAGCAGGCAAATCTGCTGGTATTTCCCCCTTACCTTTACCTCTCACCAAGAATGCTCACCTCTGAAAACATTCATGTAATAGAATTGTACAATGGTTTGTGTTGGAAGAGATCTGACATCTCATCCAGTTCCACCCCCTGCCATGGGCAGGGACACCTTCCACTATCCCAGGGTGCTCCAAGCCCTGTCCAACCTGGCCTTGGACATTCCCAGGGTTGGGGCAGCCACAGCTTCCCTGGGAAGTCTAAGCCAGGGCCTCCCCACCCTCACAGGGAAGAATTTCTCCCTTATATCGAATCTAAATCCACTCTCTTTGTCCCTTGTGCTTTCCACGATAACAAATGTGCCAGGTTCTGTTGCAGGGATGCTTAACATACTAGAAAACAGAAAATACTCCTATTCTCCAAAGAACAGACTACTTCAATTGATTATTTTATATATTCTACCAGAAAATCACATCCCCAGGCTGCCTGATAAAAGCCATTTGAACTTAGCTTTTACACTAGAGTTAAGGTGTAATTTTGAGTATAAAATTATGGAGTATAAGGCCAATTCTGTTGCCATTAAAACCAATAAGAAAGATTAGATTTATTGTAGAGCTAGAGAAGTGAGATAGTTCTTGTTTTATGCTCCTGATTCCCTGATTATGCAGTCTCAGGGCTTCCTACACCTGAAGGAACAAGGAAGTGCTTGTGTTGCCCTTATCTCTTCAACATGTTCCTCTCTGTAAAGGACTATCTCAACACAAGATCTACAGTGGAAAAATAGGAAAGAGTCCATTACCTGAAGAAGGTAGGGATTTAGCTTTTTTTTTTTTCCTTTTTCTACAGAGCATCTGACAATGCCAATAAATTTGTCGAGGAGTTAAATTGGACTAAATAATCCCAGGGTTCTGCATGAAGGATGGTGTTGCAGCACAACCACACTGACCACGTCCCCTTCTTCCCACGACACGCCTTGAAATTTATCACCCAGTTATGAGCTTTAACCATGGAAATCCCCAGTGAATTGATGGCAGAAGAGAATCTGGCTGAGGTTTATACAGTGGGTCTTAAACCCTTAAACGCTGGCGGCAGCGCAGTCCCCATAAAGCTGGGCCTTGGGGAATTTATTTACACATGGGGAGCTGGGACAGGTGGAAAATTGGACTGAAGCAAGTGGGAGCTCAAAGCTGAGCAGTGGAACTTGAAGACCGACAGCATGCCGTGATTTCTGTGGAGTACACAGCCATTTTCCCTTGATTAAATAAAACAAACTGGATTCTTGGAAGATCTGAAAAGCGGCCATTAGAGATTTCTTGCAAGTTTTTGCAGTTCTTCTGAAGAGAAATTTACACTCAGAAAATTACAGGATCTACAAAGCGATGTTTTCTGAAGCAGATACTGACATTATGAGTGTCTTAAGCACTTGCACTGCATATCTGAGCTGAACAGCATCTCCTGACTGACAAAGTCGTCGCCCGCTAAAAGCAACTGTTACAAAATTATGACTAGAGCATATATAATGTTTGTGTTTAACAAGATGACAGAAATGCCACCTTAGTAAAAACTGATTATGGTTACAGCTGAACAATTCACATCATGCAAGATTTATAATATTAAGGTTATGCAATCATCTAATCGGAGAGACAAGCCTTGAGTAATAATATGAAATGCATGTACTTCAATCTGCAGCAGTGGATTCATTGCTGTTTTCTTATTAGCTCATGCCAGCATTAGGGCTGCATTATCCATTTCACCATAGTCTAATTCAGCATTTCCATCTGAAAACATATGCACAATAAGTGATCTATGCCAAACAGGGAAATGGAGACAAAGCCATTTGAGTGACTTCACGGCTATAAAAACATACATAATCTGTATGTCTTTCAGCAATTCTCAATACTTTATACTACATTTCTTTGCAGGAAAAGTTTTCCCAGAATAAAGGAAAACATAGAAATTGCTCCTTCTCTTCCCTGGAGAACAACTCTTTGAGGGTGGAACCAGAGCAGGAATCCAGTCTGTGAATTTCTCATCTTGGAAGTGGGAATATCAGATCATCCTATTAGTGCTGTGCCAGCTAGCTGGGAAGTGGCAGGTGTGGCTCAGGATAGGAGAGAATTGCTTGAAATGTGCATCTTCCAGCCCAGATAAAATTGGTAATATTAATATGGAAAGGGAATCTCTGTTTCTCCTTAGAACTGAAACATCTCAGGTATTTTCTAAACATCAGATATTTTCACCCAACAAATAGCAGCACACACATACACACACATATTTATCACAATATATGTGTATATAAGCTCTAACTGCTGAATTACTGTACAAGGAAGTCATGGTGTACTCCAGGTTAAAAATGTGCTATTTTGGGGCTGACGAGTTCAGGCATCATATTTCAAAGACACATATTATAAAAGTTGACAAGTGTTTATAATGCAATAATCAGACTAATTGACTGAGATCCCTGATTAAAATGAGACTTTTCATGCAAAGCTCAGACTGAGATTCCCTCTGAGCTGAGTTAAATTTCCAGAGCCTGTGCAGACTTTGGTCCTGTGGGATGCTGGGGTCTCAGGACATCAGGCAGTCCTGGGAGGATGGGGGACCTCACTGAACCAAAAGTTTCTGGTAATTTGTTGTTCAGACCCCTGTACATGTAGGTGGATTCATCAGACTCCTGCAACAATCACAGTTCTCAGGGAAAGAAAAAAAAGGAGTATTTCAAAGGTAAACAGAAGGCATTTGTGTGCTGGGGTCTGATTTATTATACACACTATATATAGCTGTCATTAAATGAGCAGGCTAACGTGCAACTATTCATCATGGGGGGAAATGAACAGGCTATTCTCTGCTTGCCTGGAATTGTTCATATTTCTGGAAACTAAAAGCAGTGTCTAGGAAAGGAAAGAATGCCTAAAATGCTGTAAGATATTTGATTTATTCTCTTCAGGCATTACCTCTCTCTCTTCTCTGTGTCCCAGAGTATTATTCAAGTCAATCGATCTTAGAAACTATTTCTAGCAATCCCAGTTCTCCCCAAAACTCCCTGCTAAAGACCTTAATCTGCCTCCTTTTGTTGTTATTGTCATTAAAATAGGCTCAAATCAGTCGACAATTTTTGTTTTTTACTTTGAAGGTGCATTTTGATCTAAGGAAAACAATTCATCTCCTCATTTGTGTTACCAGCAATTCACTTATGAGTCTGCATACGGTAAACTGCAATATCCTTTTGGGTGCCAGCTAAAGCAATTCTCAGCTCTCTGTTTAGTTACACGAGAAACAGAAAATAAGTGATGCTGCCTGACTGAAACAGCTCTCGGAGTGCTGATTCAGGGACATGACTACAAATATTCAGATTCTTCTTAGCAACAATTAATTGCCGAAGAAAACCAGGAATAATTTTAATTAATGAATAAATATGACTTTGAAATACTTGTGGCCACAAAGCGACACATGATTTAATGAACTAGGAGAAATGGCTAATACAACCTGAAAATTGCAGTCAAAATGTTTGTTTCAACAGAAAACTGGAATTTAGTTGGGTTATGCCTTTTATGACTAGGCTCCCTTGCCACAGATACGTGGTTTTCTCCACCAAAATGTGGAATGCTTCTGGCTGAAATGAAATGAAATATTTTGGTTTTCAGGAGAAAAAATGCTCACTGTGTTAGGCTGAAAACGTAATGTTTTCCAGTAATTTTCTTATGTCCTGGTTCCCAGTTCTGGCTGTCAATTCACTTATCATTCAGCTGTGCAATTTAAATAATGTCCTCTCGGGGATGAGACTGGGACCTGTGCAGACACTGCAGTGTTTTACATGGTGTGGGATGAGGAACCCCCGCCTCATGGCAGCAGGGCAGGACCATGTGCCCACAGGCATCTCCATGGACCTCCCCCTGTCCCAGCTTCTCCAGCACATCCCTGGAGCAGCCAGCTCAGCTCAGCATGCAGAGCTGTGCTGGTCAGAGAAACCTGTAGGCAGGTTTCTCCCCACAAAAGAAGACTTTTCGGTGTCACCCAGCCAGCGAGAGATGGGGACATTACACTCCAGGCACTGGCAACCCCATGAACAATCAACTCTGATTTTTCCTCCCAGCCCTGTCCTACACCCACCCTCAGCTTTAAGGCTTTGGGGTTGTTTTTGTCTTTTGCAGCTTGGGGAAGCAGAGGGAGAGGAAGGGGGGACAAGGAAACCCTCTAAAAGACAAAGTACCCCCTCAGGGATGTCCATCCTGGGCAGGGAGATGAAAGGGCACCACTGTTTGACAATGAGGGTGTGTGGGTGTCTCTCATCAAACCCGCTGACACCCAGTGCTGAGCTGCACAAAACACCCGAGGGTCGGCAGAGATAAAAGCAGCCACGGCCCTCAGGGCTCTGCTTTCTGCCCTGTGCCGTGCTGGGTGAGTTAAAGGCAGGTGAGGCACAGGCAGGAATAGCTTCCCCCACGGCTTCTCAGAGTTCTGCTCCTCTTTTCTCCTTCTGCAGGTGAGGAAGGGTCTCAGGCACCACTTGGCATTTGCTCTGGCTCCTCCACCCAAACCTTTCCAGCCTCCTCAGAGTGCCCTTCAAAGAGAAATCTCTGCTGTGTCTTTTCTATAACAGAGAAATTTTAAATTGCTTGTTCTTGACAGTGCAACTTCTTTGTTTCACTGTGTTTTCACTGGGTGACTTAAAACACACACCTGAACCCCTCAGCCCACACAAGGACACAAGTGGAGGAAGGTGAGGAACCCAGATTTTATTGCAATTAGGGCCTTTCCTGCAGCTTCACAGACATTTCCTGGCTGTGCATGCACAAACACACACCCCTCCAGAGGTTGAGACCACAGTGGAATTGCTTATCGGCAACAAAAATCCAGACAAAAAAAGTCAAGGTGTTTTGTTCAGGGCTTGTGTGAGGAAAGAAAAGGTCAGGATGCTGACTAACAGACTATTTTAGGATATAACTGATGCCATTAGGAGTGCGTTTCACCCTCCCGCTATTCTGTTCACTCACCCACCCCCTCCTAAATACAAAATAACCTGCAATCCAATTAGTGCTGAGTGTGTACGAAGCAATCACATTTAATAAACAGAGCTGGTAGGTTTTAAAAAATAAAGCCTTGTCCATGACCTTTTCTTAATTTTGTTGGATGTAATCTGAAATTCTGCTCTATTTATTTACACTTGCAGTTTAATTAGGGCTGGTTGTTTTACCCCAGCTACCTGCTCGCAGGCACGTAGGGGAGCTCACACACTCATGGTGCTCCTGCACAGCTCCTCCGGTATCCCCAGGAGCTGCTGGGCTGAACTCCTGTCACACACACCCTCAGCAGATTAATAATGACAGAGTCAGTGTGAGTGAGTGTGAATAACATGCCCTGGTAATAAGTCAGGAGCACAGAGAGGGATTTGTGTCTTTTAAATGGATTTGGGACAGCAGCATGTAGTTTTCTCTCTCTTTTTTTTCTTCCCCCAGTTTGAGTTCTGATTTGCTCTTCTTCCACAGCCATCACTTCATTCCATGGAGAGGTGCCACAGAAAGATCTCTACTTGCTATACAAAGAGGAGTGATCCCCTTTGAGCCCTCTTTTTAATTATTTGAGACTAGACAAAGCAGAAAAGAACTGACAGAAGCAGCATGAACAATAAGCTGTTTTTTCCAGAATCAGTAGTGAAAACCAGGAAATTTTTGGCTGGGGCAAGGGGTAGAAGAAGAAGATGGCTTTGGAGAGGGGCCAGAGAGAGGATTTTGTCTGGAGTCTTTAAGAGGTGGAAGACAGAATTGAATATCAGCTTGTGACACACTGAGTGCAGTGGTTAAATCCTTCATGTTCCATCATGGAATCATGGATCATGGAATGGTTTGGTTTGGGCCGGGAGGGACCTTACAGGTCATTTGTTCCAATCCTTGCCCTGTGGGCAGGGACACCTTCCACTAAACCTGTTTGCTCCAAGCCCCGTCCAACCTGGCCTTGGACACTTCCAGGCATGGGGCAGCCTCAGCTTCTCTGGGCACCCTGTGCCAGGCCCTCAGCACCCTGATGGCAGGAGGCACAAACACACCCCAGGTGCTGGACATGAGGACAGGAAGGGCCTGAGTGAGTGTCCAGGTGCTTTGGCTGCTCCATCCCCTCATCACACCAGTACTGTGTTTTCCACCTTTGGGAAAAGCACTTGGTGTTCATGGAGGCTTCCAGGCAGAAATTTAGCATTATCTCTGGGCAAACGAATTCTTTGTAGAGCACCAAATGAAACCAATGTCCCAAATGTCCTGCTTGCTCCTACAGTGTAGTTCCAGGTTGTGCTGCTTTTGGTGGCAAAAACGGTGTAAGAAATCCTGACTTTCTGTTTATTCCCATGTCTCAGATTGCCTCTTCTTTCATCTGTCAGGGGTAAAAAAGACTCCCTCCCACCCACAAAAATCCCACAAGGCAGGGGTTGGCAACACTTGCTGAAGCTGGCTCCTCTATCAGAGGCAGCACAGCATAGACCTGCCAGCTCCTCACCTCACATTGCCCAAGTGCCAGACATCCTCTATCACCCAAAAATGCACCTGAAGGGGCTTTGAAGTTTGCCTGCTGCTGCCTGACTGCAGCACTGGATTTACAAGTGAGGGGAGCACGTGGAACCAAGTTCAAGAGTTGGCAGATTCATTTGCATATGAGAGGCCAAAATAAGCAAATAAAAACTGCCACACAAAACGAACCAGAATTGGAATTGGCTAAACACTTCCCCGTGAAATGGATTTTCGAAGTGACTCTTGAACTCTTCAGTGGAAAGACAGATTCATTTTCAATGGAGTTTGATCTTGCTCTTCAGCTTCATTTGTAAGACCAATTACAGAGCATTTTGTACAACAATTACGGGCATTAAAACCACTCTGTTCCATTTGATGAATTTTAATAGTAATTGAACAGAAGAACCCATCAACTGAAAGATTGTCCAATCAAGTATGCCCACACACTGAACTGTAATTTCCACTCCACAAATGTGTAATGCCATTCGAAACTACCAAAATGTCCTCTCCCCATCAACACCCAAGCAGATTTGAGGAGTTATTCCAAAACAACTTTATTCCCTGAGGCTCCAAGTACACAGAAAACACACTGACCACAGTCCTGTGATAATTCCTGTGTGCAACTTTGTCCTGCGAAGTTCCCTGGAGCTCATTCTTGGATGGGCATTTGCAGAGTGTTGGTGACCATAAATGTTTGTGGGAAGCACCCTACAAATCACTGTACAAAGTCCCCTCTTTGTGAAGAAAGGCATTTTTGGAGGACTTGCTCTCAGGAACTTTCTTAAGATATCTTAAGAGCAGGATGATTGCTTTGTGTGAATGTAGGGAATGGAATCCATCCCTGACACTGGATCTGGTATTTACATTTGAGTTCGGTTCAGCTTCTTCCCTTGAAAAGAAAGAACATGCAGAATGGTGGGCTGAAGAAATATAGGCCTGAAAGAGATAATTTGGTTATGAAGAGAGGCCCCTCACAGCCACTAAAGAATAGATATGTGGGCTAGAAGAGTCCAGATGGTTTCCACAAGACCCAAGCAGACTTTGACTTATGTTACAAGTCCAAAAGCCACAAAAGCAATGCAGTATGGCAGAGCAGAGGAGATCAAAGGCCTCACCAGTGTCCTGGGTCTCAGAAGAATGGTAATGCATTTCTTATTCTTTGTTGCGAACATTTTGTTGTTATTTTTTCCCTACTAAACCTGCCCTTTCTGTCTGAGGTTGGCCTGTGCTGTACTGAAAATTCCTTGAGGAAAATTGTGTTCTTCGTTGGATTTGCTGTAAATTAGAAGAACAAAAGAACTATTTTGATGAACTTGTTCTCAATGGGATTTCCAGGCTCGCTTGGGAAACAAAAAGAGATTGCGATAGTTTAGATCAGTGGGAGATAAGTGTCCAACTGTCAGAGCCTTCCTTTGAAGTGGGTTTTCCCTTGCCAGGGCTCACTACAACTGTAAGTTCAATTTAAAGACAAAAGATGAAGTCTTGGCCTTTCTGAAGTCAATAAGAGTTTTATCACTGACAACTCAGAGGCCAGGATTTCACCCAAGATGTTTGTACAGGCACTAACTTTAGCATCTTGTTGAGAGCCACATGAAATATTTATGTTGAAGAGTGAAACTGTATTGTTTTCTTGCATCTCATTCTGAACACAAAAATGACCCTGTCTCACTGGAAAATCGCCATTCTTTTCTGAAAATCACACAGTTTCAGTTGTGAGATACCTTATCCAGGCATGGTCAAATTGAGGGTTGCAATGTGTGATTTAAAAGCAATTACAATGGGTCTCCATGCAATAGATCTGATTTTTTCCTCTTGGTTTTCATTTTGGTTTAGAGCAGGTTAATAATGAAGAGTAGAGGTTTTCATGTGAATGGGAAGATCTGCTTTCTGCCCAAGTAAAATTTCCATCCATGGTTCCTTATATTTTAAAAATATTTGTCAAATCCCGCCTTTAAAAGCCCAGGAATGCAGCTTCTCCTGAAAGTGCTGAAGGTTCCATATTTCTGTAAGTGGTGCCAGTCAATCAGTCAATTGCAAAGTTCTACAGAAAAAGCTCAGCTTTACTAAATGAACTGCAGAACAAACCTATCCAAGCTTCTGAAATGCAGGCAAACACAAACCTGGCATAAATCATTTTTTCCCAAGACTTCTTGCCTCTTTCCTCCCAAATACAGACAAGATCCAAACAAGTGAAATCTGGGGAGAACAGAAAGGTGGTAAGGAATAGGGGCAGATAAATGCTGAGATACTCACAGGGATCTGTTTGAAAATAAACTGAGCAAATAAAAGGCCAGAGATTTTCTCCCTGCTTGTCTCTTGGTCCCCTCCCCCTTTCAAACATCATCTCTTATTTGTTTCATTTTATGCATTTTAGTGTTCCAGTCCTCAGCTGCTGTGTTGAGTTTTTTCACCCTTCACACACCATCACATACTGCCTGCCTTTCTTTGACCACACTCTGTGTTGTAATAATAATAATAAAAAACTGGGCCTAATTTTAATTTGTGTAATGTTTTTGTTAAAAAAAATAAAAACTCTACAGCCTAATTAGGAAACCCGTTAAATGGCTGCAATTCAAATATAATTCTATTAAATTCTCCCTGTAAAGTTAATGTTACAGACTTTTTAACAGATGTTTTAATTAGACATTGTTATTAAAGGGAATACTGTAGAAATTAAAAGCAGGCCCTAAATGTGTTAACAAAGACACTTTTCTTGCATGGCTTCGATGGTGGCAGAAACATTAGCAGAGAGATTTTGGCAGCAGGTCATGAAAAGAAAGAAAAAACGAGATGTGTTAAAGGGAAGATGCACTGAGAGATATGCACTGCTCAGCTGCTCTGAGAGAGGGGCTCATTTCACATCCAGCACCACCTGGGGCCATTGCCTGAGCTGCAGTGAGGTGGGGAAGATGCTTCAGCCTGGCGCTAACGGCCCCACGTGAGGAGCACCGCGACCACCAGCCCAGGCACTGACCGGGAAGAGGGGTTTGGTTGTGAGAAACTTGCACCTTCGAGGATTTCCAAGGAAGCATCAGTCTTGCCAGTTTTTGAGGCTTCATCTGCACTCTCAGTGGTTTGGGGTGTTTTCTGATGGTGACTCTTGGAACTGATCAGCACCACAGGGATTGTGCTTTTGTAAGATGGGTTTGCTCCGAGCCCCTCGTGCTGCTGAGGCTGGCTGGGATGACGTGTTGTAGGCTTGGAAATGAGGGAATAAAATAACCCTACAATTGTATTTTTTTGGGAAGAATGCTTAAACACACTACAAAAGGACCCTGATGAGACATTTTCTGAGATTTGTGATACTAGGATTGAATTGCAGGTGGAAAAGGTGACAAACTGATCAGGTTTCACAACAAGTCCCTTTTTGCTGGGGATTGTGAGGTGTGCAAGCCCTCAGTTCCCCACTTCTCCTGGGCCAGGCCACCAAAAAGTCCAAGGCCAACAAGAGCAGTCCCTTTCTTCACCTAATACTGGTGGCTGCTGCAAGGCAGTGCCATTTTATGGGACTGCTGCCCTAACCCAGCCACCAAGGCTCCCTGAGTGCCACCATCTACTGCTCAGAGCCCTTCCAGAAAGTGCTTCAAAGCACACATCAGTAAACTCCATCAGCAAGGGAGCATAGAGGATGAGTAGACAGTTGATGCTTCTGTTCCAAAGCAGGATCAGCTCTACCCAAAACATTCTAGTAAACATGCACCAGCCAGTTCTGTTGTATTACTTCACCTACAGAGAGAAGAGCTGTGATTTTTTTCCCTCAATGAGAGGAACAACTTCTTTCCAAAACAGTAGGAGTAAAACTGATAATCACAGCTCAGAATGTCGTACCCCTGTCACCAAAATCTCGGTTATTGTTCACTCTGGGAAGAAGAATACGAGCCTGGGGAAAAAAGATGCCTGGAAAATCATGTTAAAGTGATGCTATCATTGATATTAGTGAAAAGTGTCAACTCTTGTTCCTTCTTCTATCTGTAGATTTCATTCTTTCGGCCACATTACTCATTTATAGACTGGAGACAGGCCAGACCCAGAGCAGGACTTCCTCAGAGCTCAGAGGTGTTGAACCTGGCTGGTGATGCCTGTCAGTGACTCTGATGAGCATCTCTCTCAGAATCTGCACAGCTTTGCACATTCTCACTCTCATATGTTTTCAAGCTTTGTTTACAATTTATTCTTCTTTGTTATCCCTTCCCTTTCGAGGCCTTTCACTTAAAAGCAGTGCAGGAACCAAATTAATGCAGGTAGTCAAATTTTAATGATCGCCTGACTCAAACAAACTGGAAAATCTTTCCTGTACAGCCATAAGGGTAAAAGACAGAGGTGCAAAACCCCACCAACAGAGACAACTGACTAATTAACTGATGTGAAACCAATGTAAAAACCCAGAAACTAGAAAACAAATGAAAACCTGTAGTGCAATTACTTCCAAAAAGATAACATTTTGCAATTAAAGCCATTCTAAGAACTTTAGTTAATTATGTAGGTTTTCTTCTCTCTCTCTTCCCCCTCCCTCTTCTCTCTCTCTCTCTCGCTCTCCCCTTTATTAAAGTCCATCAGGGCTCATGATGTGTGGGAAAAGTGCTAACATTTGCAAATTGCTGGTTTATGATAAATGAATTGTGGAAACTCAGCCCCTTGGTTGGGGCCTGGCTGGATTGCAAAGCACCAGCATCTCCGGCTGCTGCAGCCCTGACCCTGACTTTACACCCATTGATCACAAGTGGTGCATAGCCATGACCACCAAATGCACACATTGTAGCTGGGGGACTTGCTTTTCCCATAGTATTTCATCATCGTTCCACATCACGGGCGCCACAGTAACCTTTGGCACGCCGTCCTGTAAGACTAATACCTGCAGGAGATTTCCTCTTGCCCCAGTAATCACTGCTTCCACTGCTCCATCTTTAAAAACCCTTCGTCATTAACCCAGATTTGATTTTCAGAAAATACCCATTGATTTCAATAGTTCTGGGGAGGGAGGAAAGGGCTGAACAGGCCGGATAATCAAGCCCTAAATAATTCTAATGTATTTCCAGCTATAACTTTACGGCTTTCCCAGCACTTCCATTTCAGGCAGGAATTTACAGCAGTTTATCTGGATGTTAATCCCAGTGGTCCTTGAGGTTGCAGCAGGAAAGAGAGAGAAGTGCAGTTAAGGATATCACGAGAGTGACAGGTCTCGTGGGCTCCCACAATTGCTGCTCACTGTGACTGCAGGCCTGGAGTGCAGGAGAGCTCCGACAGCTCCGAGCACAGCCATGCCTGGGATTGCACAAATGGAGAAGGGAACCCTCTGCCCCAGGTGAGGGAGATGTGCAAAGTCAGCCAGGGATGCAGGAGACACCTCGCAGGTAAAGCACAGGAGCTGCTGGTGGCCGCCTCAGCTGGTGCTCCCAACGGGATGCTACCTCCGGGCAACATTTCCTTGGGAGTTTTATGTCGACTTTAGGGACCGTTTATGGTTTCAGGGAAAACATAATTGAAGGGAACACAAAGCTTGGCAGCTGCACGTCAGCTGAGATTCCTGCACTGGGAAATTGTTTCCATTCACACGTCTGGGTCTGCGGGCAGGTCCCGATCCTGCTTTAATGAAAACAATTCCTCGAAAGTCAAGTGCATTTTTCTGACTGGCACAGGGATGTGCTGTTTTCTTGGCAGAATCTGGCAGATAATGCTGAGCACATGTCAGGGAGTGTGCACATGTGTGTGTCAGCTCACACACACACAGAGGGAAAAGGGAGAGGCTCTTGGAATCCAAAGAGAAACCCACCGTCCATGAAAGAGTCTGAGTAGGAGACGAAAGTGTCCCAAAGAGACACAGAGTAATGAAGTTATGGAGAGCTGGGAAATGTTGGTATTACTTTATTATAGTGTACTGAAAAGAGCTTGTGAGCCAGAGCTCTAAGGGTTGTATTCAATAAAAAAATAATACGTCTGGTTCCCACACATGGCCACTGAAGTACCAAAAATCAATTTTAGTCATTGAATTGGGCCCTAAGGTGCAGCAAAATGGGTAAGATTCACAATGGAGCAGCAAGGAAATGATGTACAGTCTCTGGATGTGGAACATTTCACTGCTTCACATCTAGTTTTGGTTCGTGCAGCAGCAGGACTGACAGAGCAACCCTCAGCTGTCCTATGGATTGCCCACAGACCCTGCTGAGCCCCAGCCTCCCGGGGAAAGCCTTCTGCCCTCTCCCCCGTGCTAAAACTCTCTCAAAACTGCTGAACCTGATGCAAAACCATCAGTGTTTGGGCAATGGGCAAGTTGTGATGCTGTGGCTGCACTTTGGGAGGCTGCAAAGGCAGCATGGCATGAACACCAGTGGTTGCACCAGGAATTGTAACTCAGTTTGGGAGGGTAACACCTTAAACACATCTCTGACCAACACGGAAAGGGATGTGTGGGGTCAGACACATCCACAGAGAGACCATCCCTGCACAGCTCAGGTGTGATTAATGCAGGGGGATTGGAAATTGGTTTCAGAATCAAATTTGAACAGAAAGGTGAGAAGTGTCCAAAGAGAGAAAGGCTGGGGAATGCTGCCAGATCTGGCTGGCATTTTCCAGGCAGCTTGGTCGTGACCAAGCTGCCTGTTCTCTCTTGTCTTTGTTAGTGCTCTGAAGCACAGTGTCTGAAGCAAAAGTTATTGAATTTTCACTAAACCCTTCCTACAAGCAAAGGCTTTTTCTACTTTAATGTTCAAAAAAGTCCCAGTTGCAGCCACCGTCTCTAGCATGTGCCCATATCTTTTCTCATTATAGGCTGGGGTCCAAAACCAATACGAATTAAATAAATATCCCACTGAGAGCTGTACTTTTGAAAATGGCCTCATTGCAGTACAGATGTGTGCTATCTAAAACCAGCTTAAACGTTTTATTTTTTTTTATATATATATATTTAAATTAAGAAAATAAAATAAAATCTAAATATTATCCTGGAAGGAAGTGTATGCACTGGTGGATGTTTGATTTTCATTTTTCTCCCAGCATGCTCTGTCCTTTCATCCTATAATGGTTCTTCTCTATTAATCCTTCTCAAACCCCACAGGTAGAGATGCTTATTGATAGAAGGCCGACGTGTATCTCAGTTTACAAAGGCATATTAAAGGATACAAGTAACATATTTCTCTTGATGTCTTCTTATTAATGCAATTCCACTCAGAACATTTTGGCATAAGAGGCATTGCCAGATGGAAGATAAAACTTCACTTTTATGGGTATTTTAAGGAAGAAAACATTTGGTTTGCATCAGCTCTAAATGAATAATATTTATTACCCTATGATTTGTGTTTTATAAGGAGGATAACAAAAAGCACTGTCAATTACTCAGTATTTTAACAAGGCTTTTTTTTTTTAAAAAAAGGTTTGATAACAGCAAGTCATTTTAAATGATCAAATGCCTTTCAAGCTAAACTGTAATAACCCAAAGTGATGGGTTGTTTACATAATAAAAATAAATAAACACTGACCACAGCTTGGCTGTATTTAAAGATTCTGTCATTTGTTGCCACAGCTCGCAGTGGGGTTTGGGAGCCCAGCGTGGGACCATCACACACACATCAAACAGCCCCGCTCGGGGCCGGCGCGCGCCGGGGACGAGGGATGGGGACTTTGGGGGCTGCTTCTGGGTGGGTTTGGGGGGAAGTGCAGTAAATCCTGCAAGTCTTATTTTCCCAGGACATCAGCAGGCCTCCTGAGGTTGGTAAGGCTGATCCTGTGCTTACAAAGGATGGTCACCCTCTGATCTCTCCCCATCAATAATTCGATTATGTTCATCTGTCTCCTTTTGTGAAGATAATAATGTTCCATGTTTTTTCTTATTTTTCTTGCTTGCCTTGTGCTGCTGATTCTTCTTGCTATTTATTGCCTTTGCAGACATTCGGTCTGCAAAAAGTGTTCAGTGGATCCAAATGTCTCACTCCAACACCAGGACCTGCCTGGAGCTTGTGGGTCCCAGAGGCACCACCTGCCCTGCCCGGCACCAGGCTCATCTCGCTTGGATTTGGCACAGTGGTGTTTGCTTTGCAACACCAGACTTGTCCTGCAACAACACACACTGGAAATATTCTAAAAATTAAGGCTGAGGAAGCAAAAATATTATTAACCTTTCAAAGGAAGGGGAAGAAGAAATAAATTAAGTTGATTTCAGATTAACTCCTCCTTTAGCATGAGAAGATTTGAAGTTAAGCTCTTCAGAGCCAATGCCAGGTTGGCTGTGCCCTGTCCTGGGTCACACAGGACCTGCTGAAGGCTTTGCAGTGACACCAGTGACAGCAGCACTGGGCAGGACATCATTTCTGAGACCAGTTCTGCACTGCAAAGCATAGTCTAGTCTGCCAAGAGACCTTGGAAGGAAAAGGGGCTGCACTATTATTCTTTCTTCTCTTTTCTCACATAACTTGAGCCCTCTCTAGCCCTTTGTAATGACACCCATTTCCAGTAATAAACAGATTTACAAATTTTCAGTACTTGGGACAGTACTGAGAATGGTGAAAACTCCATCCCTGTGAAGGTCTCTGTGTGCTTTGCGACACTTTGATAGAGCTGCTTTGATCTGGAGTTGGAGCAAGACTTTGGGTAGATAACAAGGGAAAACCTCCTTTTTTCTGGCCTGTGATGATAGAAGCCTTGCAATCCTGCTCATGTCGATGACAATCCCTTGCCCTTTGTAGCCTGGCCTTGTGGAACTCCCATGCCAAAGGAGCAGCCTCTCCTGTCTCCTTGGTGTCATGATAGCAGATGGGGTATGAGGAGGCCTGGAATATTCCAAATCTTGGAATATTTTACAGGTAAGCATAAAAATAATTGTCGTGCTCCTCAGGTGAGGTGTAATGGTTCTGCTGGAAGTTTTCTCTGTCTCACCAGGTAGGTGGATACTTGACTTCCCATTGAGAGCATGGCTTTTTCCATTCTCTTGTGATCCAGCATCAAGGGCTGGGTGATGGTTCCCGTTTTGGAGACTGGAGGGAAAGCAAAAGGAGACCTTGAACACAGGCTGTGTTAAGGTTCTCTTGAAATAACATCAGATTTACTCTGACATATTCCATGGGACTTAATATTGATTTTCAAATAATCCAGAATGCTGTTTTTAAAAACAATTATTGGCAAGGGGAGGCGTTGTTTTTGGAAGCTCTTGTATGTACAGTAAGGCTTTATTTCTGCTTGTTTTGAAGTGCGGCACGTCTTTCAAAAAATGCTGTTCAGGAAACATCTGCTGTCAATTAAGGAGTAACACATTAAGGCATATTAAAGTGCACTCTTATTAGTGTTTCAGCAATAAAAAGAAAGGTTTTCTATTTGAATCATATGTTTTTTAACACATCTGCCAGCCATCTGAAACTTGCAAATATTCCTCAGTAAAAACATCTCCATAACTTTCTAAAAACTTAGTAATACATAGCACTATGTTAAAAAAAATCCCTTTATGCACTGAGTTCAAGTGATTCTCAAACAGCCCAATAACCAAACAGGTTATTGGGCTGACGTTAATAGTTTTAGGCAAGGATGCACTGCAGATGCTCAATCCAGACAGCCCCTTTGAACCAATGGGAAAAATAAACTTTCATTTTTCATTTTTATAAAAATGGAAAAGCAGAAAGTTCTTCCATAGAAAAATCAGACTTTTCACATTAAAAAAAAAAATCATTTGGGTTGGAAAAGAAGCATTTGATTTGGAAGGAAGTTGTTGTGTATTAGGCAAAGAGTAATTTCTGTGTGTTAAATTCCCCTGCTCTGTTCAGAATACATTTCCCACAACACACTGTGGGCTCTTGTTGTTTAGCAATGTTGTTGTGTTGTGTGAAACCTTGGTCAGATGCATAATGAATATATAGGTCATGAGGGATCATCCTTCCTTAAACTGCTGTGATTTCTGAGTGCAAACTATCCCAGGCTCCAGAAAGGTGTGTAAGACTTGCAAGCTGAAGCCACTCCATAAATATATTTGTAAGTATCAATACACTGACACAGAAACTTATTTTTTAGCAGTAGGATCAGGGAGATGACTCAGTCACCTGTGAGCACAGGTGACCGTGGTACCAGATCCCTGGGTTTAGGCATCCAGTGCTCTCTGAATTAGCTCATTGTAAAATGAGGGTGATAGGGCAGACCAAGAGCATCATCTTCACCAGTCCTGCTGGATAAAATTATTCTCTAGGAAGCTCTAAGTATTGTTCTTGCCATTGGACATGATATAAAAAGTGGGATGTGGGATCCTGACACGGGGACAGGATGTGAATGGTGCAACACAGGGTTTGCTGCTCTCTTGGCCATTTCCTGGTGAAAGGAAGGCACTGATGAGGTTTGGCTGCAGCATGGCTTGAGGAAAAGCCTGCCCCTGATGTTTTTAGGCAGATAATTGTCTCCTTTTGCTACTGAAGTTGCTTTTGTTGGCACCTCCACACAGGACTGAGTGCAGGGACCGATGAGCCCCAGAGCAGCATTGTTTGAAGAGACTCCTTGTTCCACCAAATACAGCTTATACCTGATCATCTTTTAGATTCCTTGAGAAAAATTTCACCTGACCTTAGAGAGGGGAGAGAGAATGAAAAGCTGCCTGGGGAAAGAGTCAAACATTTTTATTGCTTTCCTTTTGTTAGGAAATGCTTTAAACACAGGTCCCAAAGCTGGGAAACCACTGAGCTCATTCTCAGCTACTTGATTAATTTTCTTACTGCTACCTTGGAAGTGATTGCTACTGCATGGGTCAAAGCATCAGCCAAGAAGCAAAGGAGATTTCCTATTTCTGCATTTTTAAGGAGCTGGAAGCTGTTATAAGTGGATGATGCAGCATCTAATGTTCAGTGATGGATACATCTGCTTGGCTAAACAACAGAAATCTGCCTAATTAGATGCTGTTTGAGACTGACCTGCTTCTGCCACTCCACCATCCAGACCTTCTCATTGAGGGATGATACAGTTCTTCCCTAGAAAATCACAAATCAAAGCTTGGTCATGCTGCCTTCTAACAGCAGAAGGATTGTTTATGTTTTCCAGAGCTGCAGGGGAAAGTTTGCTGGAGGTTCAAACTACAGAGGGGAAAAAAGGGAAACGAAACTTTCATTCAGAGCTCACACACTAAATGTCATTTACCTGCTCAGCTGCTGGGCAGAAAGCAAACCTAGGGACAAGTGCAAAAAATCTGCTGGGCTTCTGAGAATTACCTACTTATTCAAGCATGGGGAGACAGTCTGCAGCTGAGTTATGGCAAGGGTGGCCCAGCTTCAAAGCCTTCTGAGCTTTCCATTGCTCCCTGTGGGATCTGGACTCCCAGGTCCTGTCTGGTGCTGGATTTCTTCCAAAAGTGCTATGGAGGAGCAGTCAGACCTGGAACTAGAGATGATGGATACAGAGTGGTTCACTAGGGATCAGATTCAGAAAAACATGTCACAGTAAGATATTGAGCTTTTGTGGGAAAAAGGACCCTAGACATGTCTTGGGTGATGGTTTCTACTCTTCTTCAGAGAGATGGGTGCTGTTTTCAGGGGCACCTTTTCTCATGGGCTCAGAAAAAGCTTCATACCCTCCTGCGAACAAGACCCACAGTGCCAAGTTCTTACACTGGAAGCTGTGATGATGCTCTTCATTTTCAAGGTTTGACCACTGTCACTTAAAAAACCTTGAAGTCCCTGCTTGGAAGGCTCTGCCAGGAGCCCACAGGCACTGCATTATTTCAGCTCTCCTTCAGCTGCCCTGCCAGTGATGAATACAGTTTAATTACAAAAGCAGAATTTCTGTCATTTCTCTCAGCATGGCTTCTATTGGGGAAGATTAAACATCAGCCAAACATTACTGAATTACCTTTTTAAACCTATTATTTCAACGTGATTAACTTCTCTTCTTTTCATTTAGCTGTAAGCAAAATCTTGTTTACAAGGCAAAAAAAATGCATTTGCTATAATATCGGCAATAATAATAAAAATGAACATCACAGGGAAATAATTTATGTGTAAACCAGCATAAAAATGTCATTGATGCATGAGTTTCCTCTTCAATTAATAAAAAGGAGGAAATATTTAAAAACAATTTATCAAGGTAATACATACAGTTCATCTATCATGCACTCACAAAGACTGTACAGTATCCATTCCACAAATAGCTCCGTGACCTGGACTCTTGCACAGATGCTGGATTCCTTTAGGTGACCTAATTTGGAGCAGCACAAGACTTTGACTTTGTACCAAATGAAGATCCTGGGTCAAAATACCAATAAAACCATATCCTATTAAGACAAGTAACAATTAGTGTTGATTGGATAACCCAAAACAAATTAAAATACAGCTGTCAATGATGCTGGTTTCATTTTCTACCTTCCATTGAGGTTGTTGTCACCACCCATAAACCCCGGTGATCTGTTCAGGAAGACTAAAACACTATCTCTGCTGTGTAAGAAGGAGTTAGCTTCAAAGTGCTCACAAGGATGACATAAATCATAGAATGGCTTGGGTTGGAAGGGACCTTAAAGATTATCTCATTCCATCCCCTACTGTGGGCAGAGACACCTCCCATTATCCCAGGCTGCTCCAAACCCTGTCCATCCTGGCCTTGGACACTTCCAGGGATGGGGCAGCCACAGCTTCTCTGGGCAGCCTGTGCCAGGGCCTCCCCACCCTCACAGGGAAGGATTTTTTCCTAATATCTCATCTAAATCTTCTCTCTTTCAGTTCAAAAGATCCTCATGTCCTATTGGTGAGAGACAATTTGCAAGGACATGTAGTGATAGACAGGACAAGGGGGAATGGCTTCAAACTGAAACCTTGTCCTCTGTGCAGAGTTGGCACTGGGAAACCAGATGGCTTTGTAGTCAAATNGAAGGGACCTTAAAGATTATCTCATTCCATCCCCTACTGTGGGCAGAGACACCTCCCATTATCCCAGGCTGCTCCAAACCCTGTCCATCCTGGCCTTGGACACTTCCAGGGATGGGGCAGCCACAGCTTCTCTGGGCAGCCTGTGCCAGGGCCTCCCCACCCTCACAGGGAAGGATTTTTTCCTAATATCTCATCTAAATCTTCTCTCTTTCAGTTCAAAAGATCCTCATGTCCTGTTGGTGAGAGACAATTTGCAAGGACATGTAGTGATAGACAGGACAAGGGGGAATGGCTTCAAACTGAAACCTTGTCCTCTGTGCAGAGTTGGCACTGGGAAACCAGATGGCTTTGTAGTCAAATATGGAAGTGAAATCATATTTAGAAGTTTCAATATTGAATAAAAATGATAGAATACCTATACTGAACAGAAATATTGACATTGTCAAGTATATATTGAACTCTCTCCATTGGTTTGTAGCAATCTGAGTAAGCCTTTTCCATTAATTACATCCTACAAAGAAATGGGGGACTTTCCTGCACTTGGCAATCTTTAATTTACATCTTACATCAGTATCTGAAATGGTGACTCCTTTTGAAGAGATACATTTATTGAACATTATTTTCCTGCTTTTTAATGTATTTGCTATCTGAAAAGCATCTACAATGCTTTTCAAGGAAAAGCAGCAATATCATTTGTTTACTTGTCACTTTTCTTGTTTTTCAGAATTATCCTTAGGTAAATGTGTGTGAAATTATAATTGCTAGAAAATGACAGTCTGTAAAAGTGTCTGTATCCTTCCAGATGACGTGTTTGGCCCTAGGACTCAACCACAGGAAAAACTTCCCTGTACACTCTCAGGTGTTGTGCAGAGGTATCCTCTCCTCTCCCCTGCCCTGGAAGAAAAGGAGAATTTAGAGCTAATTGGTCGTATTTTTTTCCCCGGTGTTGTAAAAAGGAAGAACAAGGTGTGAATGATTTGGCACAAAGCATATGGAAATCAGGCAAGACGTTATAATTCCTGCTTGCTCTCGCAGACCCATGAACCAGCATTCCCTGCATTACCAGAGGGTGAGGGGCTTGGGAACAGCTGAACCCTGAAAACCCTGTTGGATTTGGTTCAGCACCTGAAAGGAGCAAAGGACACTTCCGCCAGGAACGCGGAGCAAATGGGTTGTTGGAGATGAGGCTGCTCCCACGGACCTGGGTTGTTCCCTTGCTTTCTCCCACAGGCTGGCAATGCAGGCTCCTGGGAGCTGCAGGTGGAGGGAAGTGCTGCCTCACATAGCTGGGATGTCTCTGGGAGGTGTGAGAAACCCGATAGTTTCTGTTTGCTGAAGCTACTTGCTCCCTCCCTCCCGGGCTTGACAAGCTTCCGGGGATACTTATATCCAACCACCTGGGAAGGCTTCTCATCCCACTGGGAAATAAAAAAAAAACAACATGCAGAAAACCAACGTGATGTTAAGCAGAACTTTGCATTTAGAGAGGATGGAGACAAATCGTGTCTGTAATTCCCTGACATCTCCGGAGCAGCTGTGGGTTTTGCAGGCTCACTTGCACCCCGAGAGCAATCCTGCAAGCCCAGCAGGGTTAACCCCAGCTCTGCTCTGCAGGGACACTGCTGCCTGCTGCAGCTGAGCTGTTTGGTGTAAACACCCCAGGAAACAGAAATCCTTGGCTAGCCATGGCCAGCCTCAGTTCCCCCTTCCCTGGCTCACTGGGACCAGCCAATGCAGTTAAACACCATTTTTTATGTATTGCCAACTCTATTGCTAAAACATTGAGTGCGTTTAACCGAGTGAATCCCCACTGCAGATGGATTGCACAGGCAGTGCCCTGTCCATCTGCCAAGCTCGCAGAGAAAAAGCACTTGCAGGTATTTTCTCAATTGCTCACTAACTCCTCTCACATTTCTCTTTTCATTTCTTCCTTGCTCCCCAAAGGTGCAGGTCTCACCCTGGCCCCAGGACTGCTGGTCTCTGGGTTTGCCTGCTGAATCTGGGTGCTGATGAGTTGGTACTTGGTTAAGGCAACATCAGGGAGCATGACTTGAGGAGGGGTAGAGGTTTTCCATCTGGAGCAGCTCAAAATATTTTCTGTGCTGAGAGAGACATGGCACGAAGCATTTTTCCTACTTCTTCCTTTATTCTGGGTCCCACCTGCCTATCCCTGAGCTGTTGTTTGGAGCTACAGATGGACTTCCTTTTACTGTACAGCAAACAGCAGCATTAACAAATTAGAAATTACTCAGCCTGACACTTCCCGACCTAAACTATGACCAAGGTAAGGAGGCAAAGTGCTCTGAGCCTCTGCTGTTTGCTTCACGTCCAGCCAGTTTGTCTGTCAGTACTTCAAACAAGCAGCTTTCAGTTCCTGGACTGGGAATACCAAGCCTTCCTTCCCCAAACGCTAAAGGGTTTCTTCCCTTCCAAGGCTTCTGCTAGCCAGGATTTTAAAAAGTGGCATTAAATTTTGCTGTCCAGGGAAGGCACCTGTCCCAGGGTAGTTATTTTTAGCAGCAGAGCTGACATCCAATACGGTAGCCCCAGTTATAAAGTTGGCCATCATCCTCTCCCTGTGAGTTATGTTTTGCTTCAGTGTGATTAACTGTAGTTAAAAAATGAGCTTGGAGGGCATATAAACAGGAGAGCAGAAGGGTTGCTTGGAAGCATAAATCACGTAAATACTAAATGGGAAAGTTCATCCAAATTGGTACTTGTTTGCTCAAAGCTGTTTAAATTAAGGGAAATATCATCCTTTCTCAAGAAAGAGAGTTCATGATTTCCTCCAATGAGACCTAAAAAAGCAAAGACCTGAAGTAGCACTCTATAGCCCAGAGCATCACCAGCAGAGCGAAAGGACAGCAGGACACTTCCTGGCCCCCTCTTTGCTCTCCTCATGGTGACGTGAGGAAGGGTCGTGGCCATGAGACAAATGAGTTTAGGAGTCCACCTCAGCAGAACGGAGTCAGAAGGAAAGTTCAGGAGTCCACCTCACAGCTGGACACCCTGGTCTCCCCATTTTCTGCATCTCAGCCTCATGGTAGCAACAGAAAGGAGAATTTTCTTTCTTGTCTTGAGCATGAATTGGTCTTTTAACACTCTTGCTCTTGCTGACAACTAACAGTAGGGCAAGAGACCCCAACCCCAAACAAAATTTTTGAGATTTGCAGTGTCCCACTGAGTTGATGAGGAAAAAGAGATGCATTTTTCTATTATCAAATTCCAGTGAAAATACAGAGGAAATATCAGTAGAAAGAAAAAATTTTTAAAGCCATTTTTTCCCTACAATCTAAGTGTCCTAGAAATTCATGTCATGTGCCCATCTCCCTTTGTCCATGAGGAAGCTACAGCTGGGGTATTCAAGACCACGTGTGTATTTTTCTGTGGCCACACAGGGAGGTTTCCATCCCAAACCAAGTTCCCACTGGGATAAGTGCTGCACAACGAGAACCCCTGCCCAAAGCTGTGATATTCCAAGTGTCTGGGAGCAACATGGACTTGAATTATGTCTAGCCATGAAATTTTCCCATTAGTGGGAACAGGCACCATTTTTTGCTGGTGATGAAACCCTCAGTGATAGCACTGCACACTGCTGGGTGGTTGGGTTTGCTCAAGGAGATGCTTATTTATTCACCTGTGAAACAAATGACTGTCTTCTCTGGGTTGAAGTATATGCTAGGAACATGCCTCTCTGCATCTCCCTAAAGCAATATCTCATCTTGCAGCTATGATTCAATGCTTCCCTAAGTGTGCTGGCAGCACTCAGTCTGAAAGGTGATACTGCACCAGGTTTTCCAGTTCTTCACCTGACCAGCACCATTCACATCTCTCCACCACCATCAGGGCACTGAATAATGTTCGCTGCTGAATGCTCACATAATTTTTCATTAGCCACTTCTGTTGGCTTCATGTCCTTTTTGTACACATAACCAAAATGCATTAACAGTTTCCAGTAGGTCCATTAGGATTTCCTCCCCAGTCTCCCTGGCAAACACGAGAGCATTATCACAGGCTCAGATTTATTTAACCCCTCCATATGCTGAGCATTTCTCCTCCTCTATTGCTTTCTGTGTTTCCTCTTGCTTACCCTGCTGAGTTTCCTTTTTAGTAATTATTAGTAGGGCTGGTTTTTTTTTCCTTCTTGAATGCCACAAAATGAAAATACATAGTTTGGGGACTTGCTTTAATTAGGCATTTTATATAAAATCTGGTATTGCATCTTTGTATAGAACCTCCTTCAAAGAAAACAAGAAAGAATGTTGGATTGCTCTTTCTAAGTTCTAGAGTTTTTCACTGGCTTTACCCATTGGTAGATTGATTGATGTTAAACCGGGTAGGAACTTGGTCTGTAATATTCTTAAATATTAAAAATGAATCAAATTATTCCAAGAAAGCAACTCATCAAAATCTGCTCAGGAAGATATCAGGCAGGGACAGGCAGGGTTTGTTGCTCTATTTCTTCAGTCCAGTCAGGGTTTAACATTGAGTCAGGTATGGATTGAAGTACCCAGCACATCTGACTAAAGCAGTCCAAGCTCCCCCAGCAGCTGGCTGTGAGACATGTTTAGAAGAGTGGTAGTTGGGATTCTGCAGTGTGCTGTCCCAGGCACGGTGGTGTCACAGCCCTGCGCAGTGACAGCCACACCAAAGCCTGCACCAACAAAATCCTCCAGTGTTTGCCTTGAAAGTGCTCCAATCCTCCCTTCGTGCTGCCTCCCATTTCAGGGCTGGGGGAGATGCGTTCCAACTGCTGTGCCTCAGGCTCGTGAAATATTAGATGGTGAAGCTAAATGCGTGTTTATTTTAACAATAACAGCTTTGCATGAGGGGAGCCCCTGAAGGACTCGTTCAGCAGGGCTGTGAGCGGCTGTAGCTGCTGAGCAAGGGAAGAGCAGAGCCAAGCCCAGGCTCAGAGCACAGCCCAGGCTCAGCTGCGCTCGTGGGGGAGGGATTGGCACTGCCCAGTCAGTACCAGCAAGGCCATGTCCTGCTTTCTGATCCCAGCCACGTCCTCTCCAGCACCTTGTCAGTGCCAGTGGTACTTCATGCCAGCGTTCCCCAATTTTTTTGTTCAGTTTAATGAGTTACAAGCTCGGCCCTGGGCTGTTCGCTGTCCTCGGTCCAAGTGTGCAGAGAGATGCTTGTGCAGATCCACGTCTCAGCTTGGGATTTCAAACTCACCCAGCAGCCCATCGCTTTCAGAGCTTTGACTGAGTTTGGACTCCTCTCTTACTTTCATAACTTAACCCAGAGCATTACAGCTGAACATCAGAGCCAGCCTCACATGCCACCCCAGGTTATTTTTGGTCAACTCAACCTATGAGAGGAGTTTTTAAATTTTACTCACAGAAGTGAAAAGTTCCAAAAGAAATGGAGGTCAGATTTGCTGTGCAGGAACATCCGAAAAACTTGGACATCTCTCTGGAGTTTTTCTAGCCCAAACAAACTGTCCTCTAACCTGGAAAGCAAGTGATCCCAAATGCCATCTGGATTAGGAGCAAGAATACTTTCTTGGGTGGTGTAGTTTTGGCCTAAGTCAGCAGCCACAAGCCCAAAGGTGATCATTTTATCACCTCATAAAAAATTTGGTGTGAGCCAAGGCTCTGAACAGAGGCAATATTTCATCATTTCCTCAAGTGGAAAAAGCTAGAGGGACAGTTATTCCCAGGAGCTGACCTCCTGAGGGTCAGGGGAGCCCAGGTGCAGCTCTGGGCACCGTGTGCCACCAGTGCCATGGGGCACACTGGGGACTGCAAAGGGGAATGGTTGCAGGGCTGCAAAGCTGCTGCTGAAGGAAGGGCAAAGGTTTGGATTTGGGCAAGGTGGGAAGAGGAAAGGAGAGCTGCAGAGGACAGTGAAGTGCACAGGGTGGTGATGTCCCTGATAACTGTCCTCTAACCTCTTGGGGGGCACATAAAGAGGGAGATAATGATTTCTTTTCTATGTCCCTAGGGAAAGAAAGAGAAGCCATTGACCTGAGTCATGGCAGATATTGGGGAACTGACACCAGTTAAAGGTTTGGAATAATCTGCCTGTGGAAGTTGTCTGTTCTTTTTCAATGAGTTTTTAAAGAAAGCCTTTCCAAAAAGGACACAGCTTCATCCTGCAGTCAGGGCAATGCTGAGCCTTCTGCTCCCCAGCCCACAAAAGATGGAAGGAAATGGAGATATTTCTTCCTCCCAGAGGCAAAGGTAGAAAGAGACCATCATGACTATCCAGGTAGGACAGAGTCCTTTTCCCCCCTTTATCTCATTCAACTTGTTTGTCTTTATTTATTAGCGTGCACACAAGAGCTTTGGCCTCTGTTCTACCAGGAAACAGAGAAGTTATTTTACTGAGCTGAATTTGCATCTTTTACCTATCCCTTCTATTTGTATCCTTGGAGAGACTGAAGTTGGAGTGTGGGACCACCATCTGCAAATTATTATTTTATTAACTGGGCTGTAAATAATTTTTTTTGCTAGAAACCTGCAGCCTTCTATTGATCTCAGCTCACCTTGCCCCCACCCAGAAGGACTGAATGCTACATGAATAATACAGCACTGCAAATGGGACAGGATCAGAGACTGCAATAAGAGCATAATCTAAGTAAAAACACTGGATCTGTCTGTTTATGGATTTAATAAATTATGTTGGAATTGTGAGGTTATAAATCCAGGCTGTCCAGTAAACCCAACAACTAATTTGTCAGTCTCTCATCTAGCAATCTGACTCTCCCTTGCAATTGCTCACCATGCAGATAACAAGGTGCCTTACAAATCTCTTGGTTAAATGTCATTTGTTTCAGTGCCATAACATGCTATGGATCATTGCTCACACACAGTAACCCAATTATATTAACCTATGCAGCAATATGGAGTAATGACATGACATTAATGCGAGCACTTCAGAGCTTTCCAACAATTTGGTCTTTCCTCCAACAGGGTTTTTCTCCTTGAGCATCTTTCTCCTTTTTTCCTCCCTTCCCAATGTTTAAAGGCAGAGCAACATATCTACCCAAACACATCTAAAATCATCATCATTTCCCAAATAGCTGGAGCTCATTCACAGCTTGGAACGTGGGTCTGAGCTGTGTTACATGTTGGAAACTCTCCAAATCATGAGTGTCGCTGTTCCTTAGGCTCTGACTTCCCTTTGGCATTTTTATAAGAATACCTTTGAAACACAACCCCTTACACTTTGTCTGTGCTGATCACATGTTCCCACAGTAGTGGGGGAAAACAGCACTTTCAAAATACACACGTGAAAAAACCCAAGCCTGTGGAAAGATGAAGCTGTTGTTATTTTCTAGCATGTGAGGGAAAGCTGGCTAAACCTGCAGCAAGTGCCTTGGCTGATCTGCCTTCTGTTTGCACTGCTGCAAGAGACACTGGGTAACAACACCAAGACAACAAGATAAATTTGATAAATTCATGTTGTTCAGGCCCCCTGATTCTGCTTGAGGGCATGAAATTAGTGAAGGAGGCTATTTTATAATAATAAACAGAATTTTATTTGTTTTTGAGAAAAGGCAAATGAATTTTGAAGTGTGCCTAAAATTTCCTTCATTCTTATTGCTGAGAGAAAAAGCCTACTGCCTCGTTTCCCTGGCTGTCACTGAAAAATCTCCAGAGTGCTGTAGAGAGGGTGCAAGAGGGTAACCAGACAGTTTGGAGAGGGCTGCAGGTCCGAGGGAGAGATGTGAAGGATTTATAGCTCTGTCTCATGGTTGTAGCTGTTTTCCATCATTGCAGTGTATGGGGGGGAGGAGAGGGGACAGATGCTGGTCCTTTGGTGACCCTTTACTCTCCAGCTGGTGTCACCACAAGTGGAGTAATGTGCCCACAACAGTCTGGGCTCAGAATATGTCCCCTTGTTTCTGTGTATTTATGGCTTTTTTTGGCTTCTGCAGGGAAGGCGAGTAACCCCATTGTAAGCGCTGGGCTGAACTTGCTGATATCAGCTAAACTCAGCTTCTTCCTGTAGGAAGAGTTTCAGTAAGTAAAGAAATAAAGAGGCTCATCTATGACAAATCTTACCTGACACAAACATATTTTGATCAGCCCAGCACAATCCGTAACAGGCGCATCTAAATATTGTGAAGAAATACGTGGTGATCAGCTCCAAGTACAGGCCCTGAAATGTACACTGGCTAAATTCTTTCCATTGTGCTGTTAAATGCATCCAGCTGTCCATACGTTAAAGTTAAATATACTGTACTATAAAGCTGAACTGAGAGTGGAAACTATTAAAATAAACTCAACTATTTCCCCGTTCCCCCTCTGCCTCCCAATCAAGTATATTTTAGTTGGGGAAGGAGGAGAGTTATAACAACAATTATTTGATGTGGTGCATGGCAATGTCAGGGAGAGAGGGGAGAATGTGGCAGGGAATGGGAGCAGCACCAGTCTGATGGGCAAGGAAAAATGGGAGTGAATATTCTGGGTGACTTCAGAGGGGGCAAAGGATTCTCCTTATGAAGAACAAGCACAACCCTGCCTGGCTGAGTTTGCCATGCATAAAAGAGATAGATGGGAAGAGGCAGAGAGAGAGAGGGATGTGGTCATGGATGAAGGGGGAGGTTGTAGAGAGCCATGATCATCTATCTCATAAAGGAACAAAATGGTTTTCATCTTTTAAAAGAGCTTTGGGGTCCATGGGTTGTAAAGTGTGTCCTAACAACTGATTTTGTTTGGCTCCATGTTTATCATAATTTTGTCACTAACTGCTATGGAAAAAGCAGAGATACAACAGCAAGAATATAAACAGGAATGATCTGCAGTTCTTATGGACAGTGCAGGTTCCTGTCTCATGTCCCAGGGTTAGAATACCAAACTGCAAACTCTTTTATCCAGTACCTCGAGCAAGAGGAACATGGTAGAAAAGCAACAGCCTATGAAAAATTAGCTTTTTTCAAACTAACTTTCACCCCATTTTTCTAAGGAATGATGCTTTTCTTGTCTGTCTGACATTCAATTTCCATAAATTTTTCCTGTTTTGGTTTTCCAGTCAGCAGAAGGCAGATACCAAACACAGTGTTGAGGGAAAGGCGATTACAGCTCAGTCCTATCTATTTTGAGAGGTTGCAGCCAGGTGACCTGTTGGGCCACTTTCCCATCCCAAGAGCCAAAGGATGCAGGAGGAATGGCTGCAAGGCAGATCATGCCAAACCTAATAAATTGCATCTCCTTTTTGCCACTGTTTTGCTTAAAGCAATGCCCACACAGAGCAGGGAATGTCTCCTGGTCACTCCGTCACTGCAGGGGCACAGAGGTCCCCAGCCTGTGGAGGCCCCTGGCAGCCAGAGAGTGAGTCTTGTTCTCCAAACACAAACCCATTCCTGAGCACTCCACAGGACACTCCACTGCACACTGGTGCTTCATTTCGAGGTAAGTTTGACAGATATTTAATTATGATCGTGTTGGGTAACATGCTTCTTTGGAAATAGAAAAGAAAACAAATCTGGACAGTGGAGAAGGGAAATGTGGCTGTGAGCAGCAGCGTGGACTGGTGACAGTGTCCTTAAAGTGATTTTCCTCATCCTGTATCAGTGTGTGTTTACTCTAAATCATTGCCTGGATGAGGTGAAGGTTCAGGTTTAAACACCCTGGCCAAGCAAGAGCAAATCAGTTTTGTCTTCCAGTCCCTCTCAGTGAGCAAAAACTGTTAAACTAAAAAAGAAAGAAAAAGCAAGCTGTTTCAGCATCACTTTTCCAACACTCCAGATGCTGCTCTGTGATGGGTTTGAGATTTATGCCACAGTAGTGCAAAAACTGACTGCATCATTCCTGTTTGCTGTGTTGGATGCAGCGAGGACATCAGGACACCATCAGCCAGGGCATTTACACCTTGCTAGGGCTGGGAACCATATGCCTTCATATGCCTCATCTCACTGAACTTTGTGGATCCAAACCCATGAAATTCAGAGGTGGAAGTGTAGCTTTGCTCTATTCTTATTGAATCACTTGGAAATTGTCTTTGTTTCCTTTTGTTCTGGTCAGAAAATTCCAGAGCTGTTTCTCTAAATATGAACTTTTGCCAGAAAAAATTCCTATCTATAAACAACTTTATGCATCACGAGAACATCCATTTCAACAGCTATTTTCAGATTATAAACAGACCTCGGCTGAAGGCAATGGTCTTCACTTTGAAGGAGATGAAAACAATGTCAGGGTTGGCTGTCAGTAGGACAAGAAGAGGTAGGTTTAATATTCAGCAAGCAAGAATTAGATGAAACCCTAAGAGCACGAGCTGAGTGCTTCATACAGTGCAGTTGGGTTCAAACCTTCGTTGGTTCTTCATGCACAAAGGATATGTGATTGTGTTTCCTGCTCTGCTGATGTCTGTCAACAAGGTGATTTTCCTGTTCCATTAAGTAATCCACTTAGTCCCCAGGTATTTAATGCTGTGCAACTATCTTGTTGCTGTTTGTCCTCTTGGCAGCTCAGGCAGCAGCACCACATATCTGAGCCCTTGAGCACGTCTGTGTGGAGGCTCACTCTTGAATGCTGTGAAGGTCAGGGCCTCCCAAGGTGTCAGTGACAGAGGGGACCGTGGAGAAACCTTCTGGGGTGAGGAGAGGGCTGGATGAATCAGCTGCCCGTAGGGATGCACTGATTGGCACAGAGAGCACCTCGGCTGCTGAGATTTTGCCAAAAAGGAAAGGAAGGTGGAGGGAGATGTTTCTGATAGGAGATGTCCAGCTTATCTCATTGACACTTTGCTCTGGCATTTTTTAAAATAGCTGTTCCTCTGTCACACGCATTTGGGGTGCACAGGAATGGCAAAATCAAGTCACGTTAAAATGTCCTAGGATCACACCAGCAACAGCTTTCGTAGCTCCGATGGCCTCAAACCCTTCTCTCATGTCATGCACTTGAGATGGGAGTGCAATGTGCTATTTGCCAAGTGTCAGCTTTCAGGAGGGTTTGGTATCAGCCTACAGCTATCAAAAGGCAAATTAAAAGTGAACTGGAGCAATCTGTGCAGTGGAGAGTGTAAATGTGGGAGATAAGAGGGTTTTGATGCCAATCCAAGTTGCTTCCACTCTCTCTCCTTACTCCCTGGTTTTTATATATGTATAAAAGCTTTTCAAAAGCCATTTCTGGTGCTAACTTTTTATCAGCTCTACATTTCCCCCCCACTTGCCCACTGATTTCCCTGCACACTTTATTTGATTCTTTCCATAGGAGAGGTCTTTGTTTCAAAATAAATGAACACACTTTGCACTTGCACAGCTGGTTTTGATCCAATGATTTCCAACAGCTTCATGGAGGGGCTTTCAGCACCTCAGAGAGATGAGAAATTCACTCTTTTACAGCCCAGGGCCCAGTGTCCCAGGGGAGTCATCACAACCTTCCACACTAGGCAGGCACTTACACCTCTGAACAGAGAATTTTAGTCTGGTTTTGAAGCATTTTGCTCTCTCCTTGCAGAGCTGGGCTGAGGAGTGGGGAATCAGGTCTTTATCAGCTCAGGGACATGAAAGGATGTGCCTTGATGTGCAGCAGCTCAGAGGCAGCCTGGAGGAGTCCCCAGCTCCTGCACCACCCTGTTCTGTCCCTGCCAGGAAACCTCCCCTTTTCATTTCCCACCCATCCATGTCAGATGGGGGAAGAACAAAACAGTGCCCATGCCGTCCGTGCTAGGCTGGGTTTTTAAGTGTAGGAAGAGGGTTGGTGACTGATTCCCATGGAAAATATGTTGCAAATGGACATTTAATGCTCCCTGGCTCTGCTGACAGCCTCATCCCTGGGTGGGTTAATGGCCTTAGAGGCCTTCCCTTCCCAAGCTTGATGCAATTGTTTTATAAAAGCTTCAGAGCCCACCCCATGACAATCTTTCACCAGCTTCAACATCCTTTTCGGTTCAGGTCTCACAGCGTTTGCTAGACTTAAGTAACTTGACAGAGTGAGGGCTGTTGGCCTTTGCTCAGGCAGTAGGTAAATAAAAGCCTGGCTCCCTTTTGCTCTGCTAAGAGTAAAATGATGCGTTGACAGAGGGCATGATACATACTCACCTCCATCCACCCCTCCTGTTACTCATTTCCTTCCAAACGTGAGCATGCCCCCGTTCATTCCCTGCTGAGGCCACGACCTGTTGAGTGGTGTGCAGGTAAATGGTGTGAGGACCACGGGCCATTGGCAGCACTCCCACCAGTGCCTCAGACAGGCACACAATGTACAAAGCACTGGCTTCTCCCAGGCCTGCTGCTGCCCTTCACATCACCTTGGACCAAATGTGCACCTATCCTTCTTCCTCCTCCTATTCCCATTCCTGATCCTGTTCCTATTCCCATACAAATACCTGCATGCCCTGTTTCCCTTCCCATTCCCACATTGCATAATTGCTAATTTACAGGCTGAATTTCCACAATTTAAAAAACAATGTGAGGGCACAGGGAAAACCACGGGGTGATGTTTGCAGATGGATGTAGTAAAGCCCTGCAGACTTTGTGCCCATCTGAGACCAAGCACTTCCAGACTGGATTTCGGGGGACTCCATGTGATGGCCATAAGCAGTCTGAGATACCCCACACTGACCCTGGTGAGCTCCTCAGCTGGCAGAGACAGGCTGCTTGCAAAATGTTGTTTAGTTTTGTTTTTTTTTTTGCCAGCATGGCTTCTGATGCCTCGCTGGAGGTCAACAAGCATAAGGGGTTGAAATCTCTGATGTACAGTGCAGACCACTGCTGCTATTGACAAAGCATTTCAAGGAAAGATTAGGGTTTTGGTACTCTGTAATTAGGGAACCAGGGAGAATTAGAGGCATGACTGCATCCAGGAGCTGCAAGAGAGCCCTCTCTTGTCTCTAATGTGGGAACCATTTCAGAGGATTTTGTCCTGAATGTGGATTCAGAAGTTAGCCCCAAAACAACAATTATAGATCTATTCATGACAACAGATAAACTGGGAGATAAAGAGATTTGTAAGACCTGTTTTTACCTGCAGTGGCACTATCCAGGGAGAAGTTTCTCTGTCCATAAACATTTATCTTGCAGTCCAGACCCACCTGCCAACTCCCCAGCCGGATTTGTTGCCCTGACTCCAGCACAGCTCCTCTGGCTGCCCCAGTGCCAGGCACAGTGAGCAGAGCACACTCAGCAGCTGTTTAGCTCTCGGGTGTTCAAATGCTCTGAGCAACTATCAAACCCTCTGGTTTATCACTGGTTTGTGACTGAATTGCAAACCCATTTTTATCCCATTTAAAGTCACTCTTGTGTCTTTTAAACAGTAAGTCACCTCTGCAAAGCCCTGTTCTGGCTCCATATGAGGGGATCAAGAGAGAAAGAAGGAAGATGCTGCCACTTCAGGGGAAAAAATCCTAAAATAAATCCCAAACTGATCCAATTGGCTGGGGTGCAGATTCCTGCTGTCCACCTACACAAGCCTCCTGCCCTTGACGGATTGATTTTGCCTATCTACTGATTCTGTGGATGTCTTTGCAAAAAACCAAAGGGAAGCAATCTACAAAAAGAGCTGCTGTCACCGGGAAGTTAGTCATTAACAGCCAAATGTCTCCCAGATAAGACAGAGACGCTGCAGCCCCTCCCAAGTTTGCATGTCATTAGAGGAGGATGTTGTGATGTGACAGACACAGGGATTTAAGACAGATCTTTTCCTTGCCCAGCGTCCCCTGTGCTTCTGTGGTGTTTATATGGGATCACTGAGCTATACCAAGCATTCAGTATGAAATGCATGAAGTACTATCCACATGCATCACCCGTCAAGAAAGATTAACTTTTCACTGCACAGCAGCACAGCAATACTCCCAGGGCAAAGAAGGACTGCCCAGACTGAAATCTTCCTTTTTCTCCCTCATTCCTCTCATTAAAACTGTGGCTGGCTGATGGAAAAGGCTTACCTGGCATGGAGGTGAATGTCCAGGAGCTAATTTGCTTCAGAAATTGACTCTGTTGCAGTTCTACATAGAACAGTGGTTTGACAGCACCTTAAAAGTGCTTAAACCACTTTGCTGAATCAAGTCTGAGTCCAGGATTAGATTAAAAACATAACTGACCTGGAATTTAATGTCAATGATTTTATACTGTAGCAGCCCTTGAATGGATAAGAAAATGTCCCATCTCTTTGCCCCCTAAGAGGGTGTCAGAGCCAGCCACAACCTCATGATTTAACCACCAAGGAGGTCAGGATTTCCCTTGGGCACTGAATTTCAGCTGTAAACAGGTTTGCCACTGTGGTCCTTGAGAATATAAGTTGGTTATCTCCAGGGCCACAGCTGGGTATGATGTCCATCACCGTGCTCACAGCAATAGAGGTCCAGCTCCTAACCCTGCTGTGAGCATGGGGATGGACAGCAAACAGTGCTGTGGAGCTGCAGCTCCCAGTCTCCCTGAAAGCAAGGGGATGGACAGAAAACCCTACTGTGGAGCTGGAGTTCTCCCCTGTGTCACCTGGGGAAGAGCTGGACCTCTTGATCTCACTGTGTCCCACTACACCCCTGCCATCCCCTGCTGACCCCAAAGGGTGTTTAATGGGGCAGTTCAGGCAGGGTTAGTGTGAAGAGGTTCTCACATTCCTTCTCCTGGGCCATCACCCCTGAGCAAGTGTTAAGTCCCCACTCAGCAGCAGGTTTTTCCTCTGTGTTTTAACACAGGAGAATGGTCTGGTGAGTGTCACTGCTCTGCTCAGCACTGCACATCACCTTCTTGTTTTGAACGAGTCAGGCAGCACCCATGAAATGAAAGTGCTGCAAACAGCCTGGAAAAGATGGGCTCACATGGCTGATTGTTGAGAGTGCTCCAGGAGAAACCAGCAAGGTTTGTCTTTAGAAACACAAGCAAGGCTTGCAGCAGCATCCAGGTGCTGGCTCCCACTCTGGCTGAGAATGATCTGACTTCAGTGGTTCTGGTGTGCAAAGAAGTGGCTGCTGAGCCTACATGGCTGCAGTGGACAGAAACAAGGACAAACCACTCACAGCAAAAAGTTGTTTTGCTGTCTCTGGGCCCGGACTTCTCCAGAGGAGCCCAGTAAGAGGCTTAGACGTGTTTTTCTCAGTGCAGGAGCTGTGGGTATACCTCCTGTGTATCTCAGCTAATCTCACCACAGCATGTTGATGAAACCAGACCTAAGAGTGTACCCAACAATCAATACCAGAATGCACCAATATTATGCACCACAGATCTCACACTCCTATTTTATATGCTTGTTTCCATTTTTCAGGACCATTTTCTTACACAGAACACCCAAGTGGAATGATTAACTTCACTTTAAAACTCTAGCAACACATAAAAATCCCCTTTTGGGGGATATTTAAGTGATGATTTGCTGCAAGTAGCCATTAAAACAATTTAACACATGGCATTTCAGAGCAGAGCTAAAAGACAAGAGCCTTGAGTTCAAAGACTGAGCTGGTGCTGAGCTGCTGCTTCCACAATTAATGTTCTGCTTTCCTCAAGCAACGCAGGATGGAAGCAGCTTTCCAAAGAGAAGGAAAAGCACTTTGCACTGACAGGAGGCGCAGAGCGAGGGGAGGAGGCAGGGGAAGTTTGCTGTTTGGTGCCCTTAATCCTATTATCTGTAGAAGCATCACAAAGCGGCAGTGCAACAGCTCCTGAAACAGGCGTGGAAGAAAAGAGTGTTCTCCTCATGCCCTTTCAAAAGTTAAACCAATCTTTTTCCTGTGTTATCGTGCAAGAGCTGCTTCCACAGAGAACACAGAGTGCCTGACATTGATGACAGGATTAGATACCTCACTCACTGCAGTAGAAATGGACACACTAAACTTTGCTCCCAGTCTCAGAAGAGAATCATGATCCTCAGAAACCAGGACAGCTATGCAGAGCAGGGGTCTAGATCATGCTTTTTCAGTGCTTTGCATCTGGAATTTATTTATTCAGAGTAATTTTATACTCAACACGAGATCCAGTGTTCAGCCTGAGAAACATGGGTCATCTTGGCTCAAAATACTATTTTTCTACTTTTTTAGAGGGGAGAGCTCTTCTTTTGTTCACCCTTTTGTAGTCCACCTTAAACAGAGCAAGTTCCTCAGACATTACTGCAATCTATTTGTACAAATATAATGCTAAAAATTAAAATGCACTTGGAAGGACAGAGACAGCTTATTTTTTACAATTATAATTCCAGCCCAACACTTCAGGTACAAATCCTCCAGCCTGCGGTATGAGGGCTCAGTGTAAGACAGCAACCACCAATATCAGTGTACTTAGCTTGGTCTGCCTGGTTCTGGATGCAAACACAGGAGTAATGCAATAAACTTCTTTGCTTCAGCCACATAAAAACATCCCCAACCAAAAGAAAAAAAAAAAGGCTACCACCAAACTTGACTAATTTTTTTAAAGAAAAAGGCAATTTTTCACATTTTAATAGCTTTCATTCCATGTCTTAATAAATGCATGTTTGTTGATTTGTGTAAGCATGATGTAGGATTCTGCAAATGAATGTAATCTGCAACAAGGGGATAGCTAACCACTAGCTAACACTTTTGAATAATGAATCCCTACTGTATCAGATGGACGCTATTCATAATAATTCCTTGCTTTTCTCATTTTGTCGTGTACAGTAGCGATTAATCAATTTGCAGTGTTATGTCACCCGCAACAAATTGCTAGCACCAAGACAAATTTATTGCTTTATGATAAAAGAACTTGTTTAGGTGGAAATAAATTAAATTTGGGGGTTGTTATTTGAGTTGGATGTTTACATATATGACCCATGCAGCACAGGCCAGCAGAGGTAAGGGTATCCAATTATAACACCGGTGTTTTGAGGATAGCTCAAAAAGATGCAAAAGCAAATGTTGTGTTTGTACAACCAGCTGGTCCTTGAAGAGAGCAAGTCCTCCTGGGAACTCTCTGTGCCATGACTGAGGCTGTTTGGAAGAATCTGGGAGGATTATCAGGGAGCAGAGTTGTGCACTCGGTGCTCCTTCCATGGGAAGTTGTGCACTCTGGGGGTCTAGAGGAGAAGCATCTCCCAAGGCCCCAACAAGAAACATTTTCACAGCTCCTCTGAAGATGGTGTTGCTTTGTGGAAAGGGGCTGAGCAGGAGTAGTTTCGCAGGGAATATCCAGGGAGGTCTGGCTGCCTTTCTCTGCAGCCCAAGAACTGCCCAGCCACGAGCAGCAGGCAAAGGTTTGGTGCTGGATGCCAAGTGCTCCTTGTCTGCTTCCACTCCTGCAGCTGGGTGCAGCCTTGGGACTCCTTCCTGAGGCACTGGGAGGAGGTGGAAAGCCTCAAGGCTGCAAGGGCTAATTAACTTCCAGCACTCAAAATGCCCAATTTGCTGCCTTTATTTAATATTTTTTATATCTTTTTAGTTTCCTTCAGCCCTTGACAGGCTCCAATCTCATATTAGCTGCTCCTCTGTAAATCTTACTTTGCTCTTACTTTCTCCTTCCCACTGCTGCAGAAATCACTTTGCCTCTTTCTCCCTGCGTTAAATGCTGCTGTTACTTCTCTTTCTTTGCTTTTTTCTTCCACTCTTCACTTTTTCTCATTTCTTGTATTCCTGAGCAGGCATTTTCTGTAGCTCTGGATAATACCTCTCCCTTCCCTGCTACTCCCTACTAATGTCCTTGTCAGGCTTCTCCTGAATCATTGCTGCACCATCCCAAAAGATGTTTAACTCAGATTACTCCTGGCTGGAACTGCAATACTGAGAAAACCCAATGTGTCAAATGGTTCCTCCACGCTCACTGCGGGCAAGGTGACCCTGAAATCCCGGGAAAACAAAAAGAGGAGAGGAGAGGGATGCTCAGTGTCTGGGTGCACGGCTCTTTCTCCAGAGGTGCAGGCAAACCTCACAAAGGGCTGTGGTGAATGGGGCATAAACTTCATCAAGCGCTTGTAGGGGTGTGAGGACACCACAGCTGATTCACTGAAATTCCCTCCATTTTTCCCTTTATCTGAGGCTTGTAACCCTGTGCAAGCATTGATCTCACAGAGAGTATCCACACAATTTGAACATGAGTGTGGACAGCACCTGAAAAAAATCATATACTCCTAAAATTCAGGCCAAATCCAAGTTTCACCAGCCTCTGAGGGTTCCTCCAGATTTTTGCCAGTGTAACTGGTCTCAGAGGGTTCTAATGTTAGTCAACGACAGCACAGTAATGGGCTATTAATTAGCCAGTTTCTATCAACACCCGCAGTGCAGTTTTATTACCCATGACGGCAGCCAGCAATCTGCCCTCGGAATCAGGTGAGGGAGTGTTCCTGCTTGCTGAATAATCCTCATCTCTAACAGTATCTGATGAAATCAAACCTATTCCATACAGCTTTCTCCCCACCAAGTATTCCTGAACCAGGGACTAAAGAAAAAAAAAAAAGAGAAACATCCCAAATAATTTGTTTTAATACGTGATCTCCAGGTGGTTCAAAGCCTAGCACAGCCATATAAGAAAACCTACAGCAAGAGAGAGCTAAGGGGTTGTCTAAATTAATAAAGTTTTTGGTATAAAAGAAGCTCAAGCACTATTATTAGTTTTTTAAATTGCATTATGGCAGTTTTGCTGTCACAACCCAACCATAGTATCACACAGATACTGTATGATGTGTGTGGTACACTCCTGTTTGTGTTCCAGTGAAAGGTATAATTGGGGCATGTGGATAAACATATCCAAATTGATTTTAAATATCTTGCAATTTAGCACAGTGCTATAAACACCTCATTGCTCCTCTCCTGTTCCCTCATCTCAGAGCTGCCCCAGCTTCAAGGATTGAGCTGGATCTGCCCCAGTGTGAGACAAGGGCTCCACACATCTCCCTCTAACTTAAAGCACCCTTTGTGCTGCCTAATATTCCCTTTACCAACACAAAGTGAAACGTGAGGTTCCAGATATTTCTCTCTGTTTAAAAAGTTACATATTTCAAGCATTAACAGCTACATTTTTAATGGATTTATTTTTTAAGCAAGAGGGTAACAAGGATTTTTAAACTGAAAAAGCAAGGAGAGATTAGTGAAGTACAAAGTTAGAAAATCTCAGCTTATTCAGTCAAATAATTGACAATATTAAGTCCTATAAAATAAGTAAAAAATATGTAAAGCAGGCCTATCCCTATGAATATAAGTGCAAAGGGGAGGTTGCTGTGTTATTCTTAAAGTGAATCAATGTTTTGACAAAGTTGATATTTATGCTCACACATTTCAAACCCTTTGATGCCCTCGTGGGACTTGGCCTCACAAACATGGGCTACCAAATGCATATTCATTAACCTCACAACTGGCTAATCCAATAAAAGAAAGAAAGAGAAAGAAAGAAAGGAAAAAAAGAAAAGAACAATGCCCTGGTAGCATGCTTATGGAGTCATTTATTGTAAACATGATCCAAGTGGCTCATTCCAGACGTGCTACTAAAAGCTTAAAAACCACTGGCATTGCTTAGCCCCAAGTCAAATCCTGCACAAAGAAAGGGCCTTCAGGCCAAGCCAAATGGAAAAAGGGAATTAGAAGGATGTTACTCATTCATTACTGCCACTTTAATCACTTAGAGGTCCAATTAAGTATAAATCATTAGTATTAAGTTACTTTATCCAGGAGTCCTTATAACACACATGACTGGATTTGGAGGGCTCTCGGTGGCTAGATGGAGCGTGAGCTGAAAAAGGCAGTCAGATGTTGGGTTCCCCCCTCCCTTTCCCTTTCCCCCTTGCTATGAAATTGATAAATGAAGGCTGCATTCTAGGTGCAGCAGTAATTTCTGTAGTGCAGTCAAGTGCTAGGTCCCTTGTCTCCTCCGAGCAATGAGGCCACCGTCCCCTTTAATGCCTGAGCCTTCCCCTGGGCTGCCGACGGGCCGGACCAGAGCCAGGCACGGTTTCATTTCCACGCACAAATCCCCGGGGCGGGAACCCTTTATTCATTAACGGATCCATCCTTTCCTGAGGAAGGAGGCGGAGGGAATAGAAAAGTCAGGAGAGAAAGTGGCTTTCATCCCTTTCCTGCTCTCTGCCCGCCGTTGCTGCCTGAATCTCTCCTGAGGAGCAAAGCGACTTTGGGGCATGTGAAAAAAATGATGCAATGCCATCTTCTAAGGTCCTTTCCTCTTCTCTTCCTTTTTCCCCCCATCTTCCCATGGATAAAATTTCCCCAGCGGCCTAGATCACTGTCTGGGAAGCATATTTCCTTCTAATCGGTTTTACAGCTCTTTTAAAGTAATATGTCAGATCATTTTCTCCATATACATAGTTAATGAAAGTAACCCTACAAATTCATTTTAAATAGATGGAAGTTGTTATAACCCTGATCTGGAATTTATTACATTCATTACAATCTTGCTGAAGTAGGTAATGTAATGGACTATTACTTTTATTATCTTTTTAATCCCTCAAAATTATTAGGAACTGACTAATATTTGGCATCACCCTGTTAATGTTTAAACAGAAATTGATATCTTCATTCATCTAATAAATGATGGGATCTTTTTTCTGCAAAAGAACTAAAGCTGGTGACTCTTTTTTTAAACTGAACTAGGCCAGAAGATTTTTAAGTAAAATCATAAACTGACAATATGATAATTTTATTAAATCAGCTCTTTTATCAGCTTATGAGAACATTTTCCAGAACATTTTCATGGCTCCTGACTGCCCAGAGTGCAATCGGAGCCCCATCAGTTTCTGCAAGTGACGGATTCACATTTTATTTCAGTGGTCAGCCCTTTAATCCAGTTTTTTGCCTGCTGACCTACAGAAGCAAAGTACCTCACAAACCCCCTCCCAGTCAAGATAAACTTTCTTACACTCAGGAGCAGTGTTTGTCAAGGTTACCTGCTTTAAATTGGCCTTCCCAAGCCATCACTTTCTTGTACCTGTTCTTTAACAGAGCGCTCAGTCCCACCTCTCTGATACCCAGCAGGATGTGATGTGTAATTCACAACACAAAGGGGCAGGTGCTTCCTCCTCCTCTCCCTCGCTCCCTGCTAGCGACGCTTGCAGGTTCACCGAGTGCATTTCCTCTGGCACCGCAGTGAGAGGCCGGGCATTGCATTGCATCACCCATTGCTGTGCTCAGGAGCCCTGGGGGTTGTTCCAGGGTGACAGAGGTGAGGACAAACACGCGGCAGGAGCTGTGCAGGGCCCACGTGTGCTCATCCGTGTGTGCACACGAGGGCAGCCCGCCATCGGGCACCGCAGCCTGGGCTCTGCCTGAGAAGGGGACAAGGGGACAAGCTCTGTCTGGAAGGACTGAGGTGCAGCCTCGTGCTGTGCACGGCGTCCCCTGGGGCCCTGAACTCTCCACCAGAAGCGATAGGGACTGCATTAAAGCCCTCACCTGCCCGAGCAGCTGATATCTTGCCAGGCTGTGTGCACCGATCTCCCTGGGAGAAGCTCCTGCTCTCGGGGAGGTTGTTGGTGCCCAGCTGCAGATGCAGTGCTAAAAGGACGAGAGCAGGGGGTTGCCACTTTCCCTGAGTCCCAGTAAACTGGGACCTCTGTCACAGATCATCAGTTGCAGTTGTGTCACTGACTCTGCCAGGAGTAGAGTTTAATTCTATCTGAACAGTGTTTTTGCTTTTCTATACAAAATCTATCACCTGGACCTCACCCCTGGCTAAAGCTTCCCAAAGACATCTGAATGGCAAAGTCCCATTTCTGGGAATTATTTAGATAGAGACAGTAACAGTGCAAACAAGTTTTTGATGGGATTAGCAAAAGCACTTCAATTTTATTTTACATTGGTGATGATGAAGGTGCTTTTGAACCTCACATAAAACACCTATTTGTACTTTTGGAAAGCTTTAGACACCTTGAAAATGAGGAGTCGAAGTCACTTCTAAAATTGCAGTAACAAATCTGGCCCTTTGGCACTGCCAGGAATGTTACCCAGCATGCAACCTTTGAAAACATCCAAGTTATATTTTAATATTTTTAATCTGTATCTCACCTTACAAGTGCTATTAATATTCATTATAGATTAAGGCCAGAATAAAGATAACAAAGAGTTCTTTTACAGTTTCTTTGGAGTGAAAGCCATGTTTTGCAGCACAGTGCAAATGAAAGACAAGAAAAGTTTCTTTGGACAGTAGCCCTAAAAGCCAGTTACTGGGATATATGTGTCCATATACATTAGAAAGACCTTTTTATTAGTATATAGGTGACAAAATGCACAGAGTTGGTGGCATGATAAAGGAACTAAAGAGGGAACTCACAGCATGGTTTATTTTTAATTGAGATGAAAAATGAAAAATATAAAAATTTAGACTCAATCCTGAAAGGGAAACATTTTCTGCAAATTGAATCGGGTGAAATTAATATTCGATAATAGATATATTCACAGCAGGAAATATCCCTGAGACAAAATATGAAAGGCAAGTAGACAAGTGCCAGGTTTCAGTGAAAATGATGAAAATATTAGCAGGAAGAGCCTGCTTGGACAGTGATTATGGGAGTTTTGGGAATCATGTAGAAACAACCAACCTGCAAACTTTTACCTGCAAATATTCACATATTCGAATATCACTGAGTGCCCAGTATTGGAGAGGAGCTGGGGTTACAGGATGCAGCTGGGCTCTCTCTGCTGGTTATGGTGGCCCTGTGCCAGTTTGTACCAGCTAAGGATCTGTCACCAACAGAATCATGTTGTGTCCTCAAATGTCCTCTCAAAGTTCAATCACCATTTTTATCTTGTACAGCTGAACATGCTGTAGGTACTGGCCAGAAAAATCTCTGAATCATATTGGTGCCTTAGCTCTTAGACCTGACAGCCACAAAGGATGTGGCAGAAAGATGCTGTTTCCTGGGCCTTCTGTGCTCCTAACTACATTCTTAAAATACGTCCCTTTTATGTCTCCCTACCAATTGTGAAAAATAAAGAAATGACCAGATTTTGGTGGCTGGTTCACAGAAAATCAAGTCTTTTAGATGCCCATTAGAACCAACACTTTCTTGTCTCATATTAATACTGTCCCTGCTTTATGATTTGCTGCTGAGATGGAGTAAAAGGAGGAGAGGAAAAGAATCCCTTTTCTTTTTTTTTTTTTTTTGTATTCCAAATACTGCCTTAATAAGACTGAAAGTCTCTCTTTTTCTCTCCTTATAGCCCTACAGCAAATAAATGGAGGTGTCAGCCCAACACCCTTGTAGGTTTAAACTGAATGGAAGCGTCCTTTTGAAAAGCTTGTTCTGTCTGACAGTCCTGAATGTGCTCCTATTGCAGTTCCTTTGAACACCCATCTTTTCTGTGTTGGTGCTCTGCTGACATGGCTTTTCGTGGAGTTAAAGATTAACAGAGTGCTGCAGAATGACAGGACTTTGTGATAACTTAATTGCATGAAACGTGGTTGTTCCTATGCAAATCAGAGTGCAATTGGTCACCAAGAAATTACTCTCCCTGTATAAAGATGGCAAAATGGATTTTGGACACAAGTGAGGAATAATCTTTTACCTTTTATCATACTTGAAAAACATAGTTCATAGTTTTTATGATGAGTGTTAGACATGCATTTCATGCCATGAAAGTATTTGATTATGTACATTAAATATCAAGTCTGAGAGCTCTAAAGCCTCCTTCATTTTAAGTGTATTTTAACTGCTGACATTGGAATTAACATAACAATGTGGGAGCTCTGCAATAGATTCATATATTGTGAATCCTAATGGACATACCTAGCAAAGGTCCCAGGGTATTTACCAGCCAGAGAGGACATGGCAGAAACTCTTTTAAATGAGAAAACACTGAAGAAGCTCACTGAAATGGTTTCTTTATTACAATTAGTTTTGGGTAAGGGTAAGTACGGGATTATAGCATCATCTAAAAGAATATCATAAACCAGACAGGAAAATGATATTATAATCACAGAAAGGGGACCACTCCAGGACAATTGCTGCAGCTCTGACTGAAGGCCTGTGCTAAAGAGCAAATGAAAAAACAAGTTTAAGAACTAAAGAGGTGTGTGATGACCACGCTATTACCAAACTATTTATCACTTCACCTTAAACAATAGCAGGATATCATAAACCGAATTATGTGAGCTAAGCCCTGTCTCGTGTGGAAAGAGTGCAATTACAGCACATCCCATCCTTCTCCCTGGTGTTTCGCTGCAGAGGCTCAACACTTTAGGAATGCGAAAGCACAACGGAATGGAAATGGTATTGGAACAGAAAGAGCCTCCCGAAATGAACTGTACGCAGCCCGTTGTGTTGGCATGATTGATACTGGAGCATGTAGGTGTAATGAAACTGATGCTGTCTCTTCTGCACCTGTGATTTATTGAGTACAAATTTAAGATGAGAAAAGGCCCCATACCAGGAGCTGCATCTTCCCCCTCAAAGAGGGTATGGTCATCCATCACCAGCCATTGCAAAAGGCCCAATAGTGAGCGGCTCATCAGATGAGCCAATAGTCTCTTTGTTGGGATTCCTAACAAGTGTTGGATCAGCAAAAGTCTATTTAGGCTGGTGGACCTTTCAGGACCAATTTGTAGTGGGTCACTGATTCTGCTAGTGTATTATCTTCTTTACTACTAGTACCAGTTGGGCAAGCAGCAAAGATTAATGATTTTAGCTGCCGACTGTTTGTGGCAATCTACTGCTTCTGGACCAAAGATTAAGATTTTTTTGTGCTTTACTAGAAAGGACCCACCTTTTATCTGGGACCCATTTTTATTTGCTGAGTTCTGTACAAATACTAAAAGAAAAATAAAATAATGGGCACCTCAGTTGCCTTTTTAATGGCAATAAAAAGGATTTTTGCTGGTGCATAGCACAACAAAAGAGGGTTTTGAAAAGGAATGATAAAACTCAAAGCTGAGAGTAAGTTTTGTCCTCATTGGGATACAGACTATGGTAGAGCACTGGTCTCTGCATCATCCCTCAATACACAGAGCTGGAGAAATTCTAAGATCTCCCTACTTTTTAAAATAAGGGGAATGAGGGAAATGAGATTCTCTACAGCAAGAGCTCATTTTCCAGGTTCACATTTCATTATTTTTTAAGGCAGAAATTCCCATTATAATGGACTTAGCCATGGTGTAAAATAACTCAAATTCATCCCAGGAACCTGAATCTGTTCTGGGATCCCTTGGCTTCTGGGGACACCCTGGAGTGCTGAGTGGCTTTGGCCACTTTTGGAGCCAATTTCTCTGTAAGAGAACTCAGAAACAAGGATGTTGTGACTGTATTATCATGGTAGAACTATATGAGACACTGACTACTTCCAAGAAAGGAAACAAGGTGTGGGAGAGACTTTGATTAAACATATCTTTTCAGATATGTTACCTAATGAGATGTTATCTCACTAGCCCAGTAGTAAACTCATGTTCCAAGCTCAAGGGGTTGGACAGCAGGACTCTGAGCAATTCTAGAGAAATGCCACTGGCTCCTCAGAAAAAGATGAGACCTGGTTCTGCTGAGCTCCCTGGACAAACCACTGCTGAAGAACTTAGAAGTGGAAATACAATGACAGCTAAATGACTCTGCTGTTGGAAAGGGGAAGGGTAAAAGAACCCTAAAAAGGGTAAAAGACACCTGAACCACAGCACTTACGAAAATTCTGATCCAAGCTTTCTTTATCAGTATTATTTGCCTGTTCCAGTGTGATTTGACAGAAGCTTCCCACCAGCTGTAGAGGAGACAAAGGACAGGTCAGCAGAATTCCTGAGCAACCAGGAATGAGAGAATGGTACAGAAACCAGTGCAATTCCTGCAGGAATTCATCTTCACAGAGGGCTTTGACTGCAGATAGACCAGGGCTTGTGGATGAGCTCAGGGATGTCCTGTGCACCCCTGGGAAGTTCAAGACATGGCATAGGAGTGTTTCCAAAGGAAAGCCCAGGATTTTCCCTCAACTGAAAAACAGGACAAAGCACCTGAGTGCGTGAAAAATGCACTCATCAAGGATCTAATTTTTAAAAGGAAGAGTTGTATAAATGACCTAATAAAAAAGTGATCTAATTGTTTCCACGACTGCTTCTGAAATTGCCAGGGCCTTTTCTCCTTGCTTGTCATTGTTCATGGAGTCATAAATCACAGCCCGGGAGATCACTCAGCTCCTGACAATTTGCAGCCATACTACCAGGTCTCGTGTTCGGCCGGGCCACGAGCTCTGACAAGCTGTTACTTAAGCAGCTGAGAGGTTCAAAATAGCACAAACTACAAGGATTTCACCAAGTAAAGAGATTTTAATTTATTTTTTACATGCTTATCTTCTGCCCCTGTCGTAAGCACTGTCGGAAAACATGGTAGTCCCCTGTAGGCACTGCAAATTCCCATTATGACATCTAACATGAATATGAATTTTCCACTGTGCTATTTCTTGAAATATTGATGCAATTTCATAAGGCAGGTAAAGTTCTCTGGTTTTGAAAGGCGTTTATTAAAAAAAAAGTCTTCCATGTGTTAGATGGAGGGTGTTTTCCTACTTCAGCTGCTGAAATAGGCTTTCACCAAAAAGGAAAACCATAGAACGCCAAAATTTTCAACTCACACCTTCAAATTTTTTGGTGGCCGTCTCTCTGGATTTGCCCTTGGTGGCACTTGGGTGCTGGCAGCCTGCGTGGTTCCCTGGGAGCGAGGTGCTGGAGCCAGGGCTGCCCTGGTTGGGATCAGCAGGGAAAGCCGCCCGTCCCGTTCAGCTGCCGGAGCAGCGGCGGTGGAGCAAAGCAAACAGCATTACTGGCCACAAAGACAGGGTGATGACAGACATATTTTAAATCCCAATTACCCAAACAACAGTAGGTGTTTCACAAATGGAATCCTTCGGCTGACAAACGCCCTTCTCTCTTTTGTTCCTCCAACAAAATTGAGCTTGCCCGTTTTGCAGCTGTAGCCCATTCCCTGGTCAGCCTTGCAGACGTGTTTTGACATTGCTCAGTGAACCTGGGCCATATTTTAAACACAGTTATGGAAACTGGAGTGCACCCGGCACTGCAAAACACCACACTGGAATTTCTTCTCTCGTATCAACAGCAGAAAATGCCCTTCCTAAACCACTTCACAAATAATCACACAATTCATAAAGTTCAAACTCATTCCTCTAGGAACTCTCTTGGATTTAATAACATTAAACAATAAATTTGATGGTAGATACTAAACTGAACCCACTAACTAAACCCCTTTGGCAGTCATTCTTTTTGGGATGGTCATCCCATAGGCTGCAGCTTCTTTCTTTGGAGCAACTCTCCCATGCCCAGGGAAAGTAATAAAACCAGTTCTTTCAATGAATCATCGGAAAGTGACCTAACCTTTGCTCAGAAGGAACAAGCACCTGACAGAAAGTTGGGGCCAAGGAATCAACCTTCCTGAGCCATGCAAGAGATACCAAGAATTGAATTAATAACTGAGCACTGGCAAGGGCAGAGCCGGTGTTGTGGTGAACTTCTAACTCAGCTGCATTGGAAACTAAATGGGGAGTTACCTGTGGGGGAGTAAAAGTTGGACAGATTTCTTCATAGTGGGAAAATGGAAGAAAAGGAAAGGGAAAAAAGATTGTAGTAATCTCATAGTGCAATGTCTTGGGGTTTCTTTGGGTTTTTTTGTGCTCCAAGCACAATTTTGGCCTGGTTTCATGAAGCCCTGGTGCACAAGCAGAGAACACTGGTAGGCAGTGTGCTAGGTAGGGATCAAGCACTGAGCTTAGACTTTTCCAAAACCTTGGCTGGAGAGCAAAGCCAAGCAACTCTCATGGCCAGGAATGAGGAGGATGTACTTATGGGAGAGCTACATGCTGCAGGACAGTTTCCTGTGCCCTCCCAGCTCAGGTACAGAGGAAGAAAATTTCGCTTGCAGACAAATCCATTGAAAGTGAAGTCCTCCTGCTGAGTGTAGTCCTTGCAAAACAAACAAACAAACAAACAAATGCAAGGATTCTTTGCAAACACAGCACAGTAGTAACTGTGAGACTTTGCTTCCTTTCCACTTTAAGCAGAGCATTGCTGCATTCAAGCTCAGACTTGGATACAGTTTTTTCCCCACTGAATTCAAAGGCAAAGTGCACAGCTGACCCAGACTCCAGTCTGCTCTGTGCAGAATCGACCTGCCTTGGAGGCAGATCAGATCTCTGCTCCTGATGCTCGGTAGCCAGAGGAAAACACGAGGGCAGCTGGTCAGGAGCTGCTGTGTGAGACCCCGCGAGCAGCGGCACCGCGCCCTGGGCTCTGCGTGTGGGGACCTGGGGAGCACTTAGGGACCCCCGGCATGGAGCAAGGTGTCACCCTTGTTCCTAAACAGAGTGAGCCCCTGCGTAAGGGCAGTGCAGGGCAAAGGCTGGATGCCCACAAAGCAAAGGGCTGCTGTCACAGTCACCTTCCCGCAGAGGAGTGAAGTACTGTGGGACAAGCAGCAGCCCTGCATGTTCACCTTTATTTGGATGATTGGTTTTTATTTTTATTGGTTTTTATTTATTTGGTGATTGAACAGTAATATCCCAGCTCTTCCATAGGAGATTTTTAGCCACTTTCATAGGATACTTTTAGCCAGTTAAACAGGTCAAATGGCATGACCAAGGCCAGAGAGGAAATTAGTGGCAGAGCAAAAAAACCTGATTCTTCTCCCACACCTCCCCCAGTTCCATTAATTGCTCAAACTTGTGGAGGGCTGTGCTTAAAGAAACCAACAGGAGTTTCAGTGGTTTGAAGGTCAGGCCCAAGCACAGCAAAACCCTGGGGCAAAAGTGTGTTTCTCCTCTCCCTTCCCTGCAGCAAGTGTATATTCCAACACCCTCAGCAGAGGAGGTTGCTCCTTCACTGGAGTCCCTTGAATAAAGAGACGCTTCTGGGAGCACACTGAGCAAATGGGTTATTTTGAAAGGACAAGTTAGCTCTATAATTTGCCTTCACAATATGTTCTGCACTCTAATTACAAATGCAAACACAGTAATTGAGAACAGCATCATAAAACTCTTAAGGAAGCCATAAGTGATATAATACATGGACATGTTTACCATTTGGTGCAGCAGGATGCCTCTCTGATGTTTTCCCCATGTTTAAACAGGGTGGAGATTTGCTTTTCTTTCATAAAGTTAATTCCATGACAGCAATTCTTCCCTCAGCCTCCCCTCTCCTGAGCCTGGCTCAATTAAAATACAGCTTTCAGAAAAATTTCTTCTTTGTTCTCAAGTGAGAAAAACCTCTCTTTCTTTTGAATGATATAAAATTATTAATTCAAGCTATTCCAAAGGGAAGAAAAAAGGGAAGATATTAGTGTGTTATCTGCCTATGATGTCCCACTTGCCTGCAACAGCAAATAATTCATCAGGGTGAAGTGTAGAAAGGACTGGAGAGACTGCATTGCTACTCCCCCACCTACACAGTCCCTGGGGAGCCTTCAGCCCTTCCCATGGTTCACAGAAGAGGGGGTCCCCAAGGTACCTTCAGGTACCCATTGCCTGGATAGTGCAGGCAAGCAGTGGCTCTTGGTGCTCTCCACCCACTGAATGACCTGTGCTGGGGTGTGGAGAAGAGTTCAGAGCTCCAGTTTGTTCTAGTTCAAGGAGGGTGAGTGGCTTAGGCCAGTGAATGGCCAGTGAAGTCAGGCGAGCTGCTCGCAGGCTGGCTGAGAGCTTTCTGCATGCATGGACAGCAGGAGGGTCTACAACATCCTGCACGAGGTGCAATCCCACATTCCTGTCTTCACCCACCTTGCCCTTCTACCCCTCCTTTTCCGTCATCTCCTGGGTCACCCTCCCCATGTCAACGCGGGGTCCTGCTCCAAACAAGTCTGAATTAAGGCAAAGTCCACAGGCCTCAAAAGTCTTGCCAGACAAAACACAGAGAAGTGGAAAATCAAACATAATATCAGCCCTGCCCTCTGGAAAGCACCTTTGGGATGCTGGGTGGTGGGGAGGAGTGACCAGGAGGATGCACAGCACCTCAGGGAGCCCTGCAAGAGGAGCCATGGGACCGACCCTCTCGCCCAGGAGCCAGGTAGCAGCACTGACAAATAAACTGAGAGAGGATTAGGGCTGAGTGTGCACCGACAGGATCCTACAAGCTCACCTAGGCTTAACAACTGCTAAATAACATGACAAATCATGTGATTCAAACCAGAACAGTTCAACCTGCCTTTCGAGATCAATGAAGACGTGTGTCCTCTCTGCAGCTCGCTCCGGCTCGCACGTGCACACCCCGTCTCTTTAGATTTGCTGAAAGCTGCTATGGCCTGATTTTCAGAGGTGCTGAGTGCCTGCAACTCATCATGACAGGCTATACATCAAATCCATCACCTCTTGGGAAACTTGATTACCCTAGTGGAAACCCTCATTTCAAGCATTTAACTGGTTCCTACTGGTTTCAGCCGGTCAGCTCGGTTTTGGAATGGATCACTCAGTTTGGGCTGTACTAATCCTTCAGGAGAAATAAATCCAAATCCATGTAGGCCAGTGAAGGAATCCACTAGCAAGGTATCAATTAAAGGAAAAAAAATTCTATTTTTAAAACATTGAACCAATAAAAATAACTCACACTTGGCTGGTTAGAGCTGTTCATCAGGTGACTTGCTGAACAGATGTCTCCAGCTGGGAATTCTTGGATGAAATTCTCCATCTTCTCCTTTTTTTATAGAAATCAGTTATTAAAGAAGTACATTAGAGGCCTGAAACGTGTTAATTCAAACCAGGAAAACAACACAAAACAGAAACCACACATACATTGCCAAGAGAGAGGTTGCTGAGGTGTAATCACAGCTTTAAGGGGTGAAGCTCTTTATCTGGATGTGTGAAGGATGAAAACACACTTATTAAAGCCCCTGCAGATACAGAGTTAATGCTGAAGATAAACAGGGCACTCACACTGAAAGCCTGGAGAATCTTAGAGATGCTGTCCAGGAGACTCTAATCTGTTTTTTCACAATGCTTAGAAAATGTATAAAGTGGTGGTTAATTCTGTATGTGGAGATTAGTTCACAGGTATTAGGGAATATTTCTTCCTAAATTTTCAGCCATGTTGGATATTAATATATGCATTTTAAAAGCCTAATGAATGTCTGTGTTACTGTTTAGCCAAAGAGGGATAACTGAACCTACTGTAGCATGGGCATTTACTGATTGCTGCAGGAGCTCTTTCTTTTCTACCTTACAGGGTATAGGCTGGAAATTTTGGTGTGTTTTTGTTTCCACTAACATATGAGGAATTGATCCTGGTAGAGGAAAACAAGAAGAAATTATCTCCCTTGGTACAGCAAACCTGGAATGCTCCACAGGATTGCCATTAAAATAGACACAGAAATGAAGGAGCCTTCCCTGACCAGCTTCTCTCTTGCAGCAGCCTGTGCTCACCTCGCACTGCCTCTCTCCCTGCTGCACTCTCCCATAGCCCTCTCCCAGCCAAGGGGACACAGTCACTGTTTATGGGATCCCAGGATGATCCATGGCCAGCTTGGCTGCAGAGCATACAGCCCGGGAAGCAGTGGGTGAGAATTTGCAGCACCGCTGTGCTGTCAGCTCTCCTGCACAAACTCATTTAACCATTCTGCAGAGGAGCTCTGGAAGCAAAGAAATAGCTACAGAGCAACTGCAGCTTGTCCCAGGGCCAGCAGTCAGCTCCACAAGCCCTCCCCATGTCCTGGCCCAGCCGTGTCAGATCCATTCCCCTCGGACCCTCCTAAGGATTCAGGTAGTGGCCAGTGATGGGAAACACCTCTGGCTTTTCTAGGGACTGGAGTTCTAGGGACATGTAAGCTGAGAGGTGTTTGTGACACACAGCAACCACAGACACACAGGCTAAAACAGTTTTATTTCCTAGAGATAAAAGGACAAGTTGCACCATGAGCCAAATATCTTGTTTGGGCAAACGGAGCAGAATTTACACTCCAAGTCTGATTTTAAATCATCTGGTCTGGGGCTATTCAAGGCTGTGGATCTGTTTATACGTAAAAGAAACAAAGATCAGGAGCCTTTTATTTTCTCCTGTCTGGGTAACAGCTGAATACATGTTCCCCAGACTAACAGGGAAAGCAAACAGAAGCATTTCCCCAGAATTGCTCCCTTTCTTTGTCTCTCTTCTTTTCCCTTCACATATTTAGGACTTTAAAATATTTGGGGAGGAAGGTGGAGGCTTGCAGAAGCCACCTCGATTCCAGTTTGCCTTGTATTTACTTCTCAGAAATGCACAAAAGGACTTTAATTGAAGTGCATAACAGGCTTCTACTAAATACTTCCTCACTTTTCTCCTGCACTTGGATCTATGTGGACGGGCTAGTGAAGGAAGATAGCTGAACTCCTTAGGAGAATAGAGAGCTTCATTCCCAAAGGGCACAACAAACCTGATCCTTCCTCTTCTGATCAACAAGAGCACAGAAGCTGCAAACCTGACCAGTACATCAAAAAGGAGCTTGAAAAATACTTTGAGCAAAAAATGCTAACGGTGCATCCTTCTCCTGTAACTGCACTGATATTAAATCAGGAAACAGTACGGAATAACCACAAACACATATATACAGGGGCTGTCAAAACAGAAACAAAACCAGATCCCTAATGGGCACTAAAGGTGGAAAGAGCAAAAAGAATATACAGTATAGGCTTTATGATTATATTTAAATCCTTATGCAGCAAATGCTGGAAAGGGAATTCCAAAAATTTTCTCTATATAAGCAGTTTTTTTGATCCAGGACTTTGTGCAATGAAAAGGAATTACAAATCAGTGTGAATGAAAGGGTACAGGTCCCCAGTGGGTGTTGGATCATGCCTGTGGACTCCTGGGCTGTAACGACAGCCCCCTGATCCTGCAAGGGCCCAGGGACGTGCCCAGCCCTGCTGGGAGCAGCCTTTCTGCTGCCACGGACATCGAACCTGCAGCAGCACCGTCCTTCCGAAAAGATGCTTCCGTGGTCCTGGGTTTCCTCAAGCACAACTGAGGCCAGAACTTCCTTCCTGGCTGCTAAAGATCTGATCATCAAGAAAGTCTCCCACTGAGCTCCTTGGAAAAACAGGCAACAGTCTATAGCCAGAAAGGGATGTTGGCCTTTTCTGGAAGATCTCCTGGCTTCTCGTGGCTTTGTGACATTGGGCTCCAGGACACCTCCCCTGTCTCCCTGACATCTCCCTTTTCTATCTTGCTCTCTTCCAAGGGAACTAAAAACCCTTGGAAAGATCACCTTTTCCACCCAGACATCTGTGCACCCAGACATCTGAAATCACAGGAGAAGCAGATAAGCAGGAGAGAATTTTTTCTCTAGTAAGATGTGGTCCAAGGTCTGAAGAGTTTGAAAAGCCTTTGAATGACTCAAAATGATACTGCAATATACAGCTGCAGCAATTACAGTTCTTCAGCTTCTACTGGCTACTTCAGTCCCCAAAGGCGACTTCTGATCACTCAGAAAGGTTTTGGTGCTCTTTATTAGCTACAAGCTCCTAAAAGGCCTCAGATAATGAGTTCAGGATGCCATGGTTCAAGTAGGAAGCAGGACTCAGCCAAGCACAAGAGGAAAGCTGGTCCTAGCAAGGCTCAAATGAGGGATTTTGTGCTTCTGGATCAGGTGTATCTGCTAGAAACAATTTTCATCATGATGGCAAGGGGAATAATAACAAGAACTTGCATTGGAGATGGGGGCTAGGATGAGACTACAGAGTTTGGAAATGGTGAGAAAGAGACAAATTATCCTGAAAACAAGTTTGGACCGATGCATTCATGGTATGATGGGGCTAAAGCTGAAAGACATAACGAGAAACAGAATGTTTCTGCTCTCTGCTTGCCTCCCTGCCGAAGGCACCCTTGTAGGAGAGAGTGAAATGATGCCATTTGGCTTGGAAGTCATCCTCTTTCCCACCCCCCCTCCCGACCCCGGAGCGCAGCGAGACCCTGAGCCAACTGCAGAGGGTGCCACGGAGGGCTTGTGCTTCTTTCCCTGCACAAGAGGGCAGGACTCGGGCACAGCAGCAGCAGCAGCAGCCGCCCCCCTCCAGTCCCCCCGGGGCGCGCAGCTGTCCCGGGCTAACCCCGAGCAGCCGGGGGACACCGGGGGGCCGTTCTCCCCTCCAAAAAGAAAATAATCCCCATTGCCTGGGTCCAGCATCCTCCGAACGCCGCCGAGACGGGAGCCTCGCCTGGGCATCACTCCAACATGCGCTGGTGCGGTGCCCACCGGGATTCCCCCCATCAGAAGCCGTCGCTCCCCTCGTCCGTCCGCATCAGCCCCCCAAGCCGCGCTGCAGCGTTTGGTGTGTGTGTGTTTGTATGGCAGGGCCGGGCACCGCTCGGGGGAACCCTCCGGGCAGTGACACGGGCACAGCCGGGCTCACGGGCCGCCTTAATCGTGGGGCGTTCAATCAGCCCCCAAATCCCCCTGTCCCGGACAGCAACCCCCGTCCGGGAGCGCTCACGACCCCCGCGACCGAGCGAACCCCCCAGCCGCCGCCCGCACACCCTGACCCCCGCTGCTCAGCGGGGATTTAACGCTGGACTCTGCAAAACCTCAGGAAAGAAAAATATCCTCCTAAAAACCTACCCTTCTGAAGTGTTGGTCCGCTCCCTTCTCCCAGATCCACCTGTGAAAACGTGTCTAGAGTTAGTACTGGGATTTGCTCCGCTCTTAACTGGTTCGGGCTAAAATTTGAGGAGGTCCCAGTTAACCCAGAAGGGTTCAATCGCTTATTTTATACAGCAAAGCTGCTCTCCAGACTTTGTCCAAATAATGTTGCCCGCTTTACTTTGACAATCCCCGCAGAAAAGGGAGGGCGAGGGGAAACAAAGCCTTATGATTACCAGTAGTAATTTAATCCTAAATTCGTGGGCCATTCCCATCAGCCCCAACAAGCAAACATCAACACTTTTCTTTCTCATGCACATGTATCTGCGATAGATGATTAACCAGGTCCCTCGCTGCTTACACAGGGGAAAAAAATCCTGACAACCAGCACCGTGTCTGCCTGCGGTTTGGGAAATTAAAAATCAAGCGAGGGGAGGTATGAATTAGGAAAGTGATGCTCTTTTCCTCCATCAGTGCAGGCTGCCAGCCCCGGGTAATTTAGGTTTGGGTCTATGTTTGTTAACAAAACTCACATTTCAGTCAACGTATCCCGCTGATGTTATGGGATAAAAAAAAAGCTAATTCGGGGGCAAATGTAGCAGTCAGCTACCAAAACCGAGGAGCTCTTCTCAGAGAACCGAGCATGGAAACTGCATACATAACAGTCGTCTGAATTTTCATCTGAGTACCTATACCTGTTGTTTCTAAGAATTGGGGATTGGGATGCCAACGTAATACAATTCCCTTTCTAAATGTCACTTACCCGATTTAGGCAGAGCCCTACCTGAACAAACACGGGTAGGTATCTGTATGTTGCAGTTTTAAGGGAGAGATTTAAAATCTCAGTGGCTCCAGGACCCCTACTGCCCTGCCCTGGGCGGACGTGCTGGCTGGAGCTGATCTGAAATGACATTATCATTTTCTCTGAACTCGTCCCGATTTTGGCCGGGAGTTTGCGGAAGGCAGGGGGAAGTGGAGGGAGAGCGGGAAGAAGTAATTTTTTCCTCGAAACGAACCTTGAAAAACCGGATCTTAAAATATAGAAAGAAAAAAAATTAAAGCAGCTCGATTAGCGGTTTTCGGATGCGGGAAGAAGGTGGCAATTAAACAAAAATTGCCCGGAGTGCTCGGCGGGGAGGCGAGCTAC
>VZTH01013416.1:0-12211 GCA_013397815.1 Aleadryas rufinucha
TAACTATAACTATAAATATAAATCCCACAGATCCTTAATTCCTTTACACCATTTTAAAACCCACCTGTGTGATCCACAGGATGTCGACACCAAGAGCTCTCTGCTTTAGGAGATCGACTTTCCCAAGGCCAAAAACCGGGAATTAAGTGCAGAAATTCCTTTTCCTTTGTCCAGAGCTCTGGGGTTTTTTTGCCCCAAGCCAAACTTCACGTTTGAAATCCTCTTTTCAGCCCTGGTATTTCGGGGCCGTCCCCATCTGCTGTCTCCAGCAGGGCTGACAGAAGCGAGCTTGGCTCCTGATTTCTTCCTCATTTCAATGACAAACTTTCAAAAAATCCTTCCCAAATCCATCCAGTGCCTCCTTTTTTCCTTTATTTTCCCTCAGCTGCTCCAAGGATTTGCCCTGGGGTAGGTGACACCCCCGAGCATGCTCAGGGTAATGCAGATTTTAGCTGCAGGGAGAAGAGGAAATCTTCCATCTTTTAAGGGTTTTTTTCCTCATCCCACCCCAACACCCCCCACGAGAAAGTTTTGGGTCTTGCCCCTGCTGGAAAATGACAGGAGGACTTTGCAAGGCTCATTATTCACAGATTTTTCATGGTTTGAACATTTCCAGGGATGAGGAAGAGATGAGCAAAGAGATCCCAAAGTTTCCCATCCTCATGGAGAGTCTCTGCCAGTTCCGAGATGGGAGGATGGGGCTGTGCCTCTGCTCCGGCACCACCAAAACGGGATTTTCCTGTGGTTTTGGGTTGTTTTCCTGCATCTTTTTTGGGTTGTTTTCCTTCATTTTAGGGTTGTTTTCCTGCATCCGTTTGGGTCATTTTCCTTCATCTTTTTGGGTGATTTTCCTGCATTTTTGGGTCATTTTCCTGCATATTTTTAGGTAATTTTCCTGCATTTTTTGGTTTGCTTTCCTTCATTTTTGGGCCGTTTTCCTGCTTCTTTTTTGGGTTGTTTTCCTGCATTTTTGTGTCATTTTCCTGCATCTTTTTGGGTCATTTTCCTGCATATTTTTTGGGGTTGTTTCCCTGCATTTTTGGGCTCGTTTTGCCCCTCCCCAGCTGGAGCTGCTGCCGTCCCTGCTGCTGGAAGGGCACCGTGGTGCTGGGACACCCCAGGCAGGTGACAGGGATCAGCTGCTGCCTCCAGCTATTCTTGGTGCCAGGAATTGCTATTTTTACTCGGAGCAGCAGCGAGCTGAGCTCCCGCAACCTGTGACAACACGCTCGCTTTAAAGAGATTCAGTTCATTTCAGCATTAGGAGGAACTTAAATTCAATTATTTAAAAAATAGGGACCTTTTCAGCAGCTCCCCATCAGGCAGGGCTGCCAAGTCTCCATTCCTCCTCATTCCCTACATTTTTCCTGGCTTTCCATGGAGAATCCAGAGCTTCGCTCCCCAAAGCCAGCGCAGGCGGCTTTGGGCACTCAGAGAGCAGAGCTTCTGCCTAATTAAAACTTCCCAATTTGGTGTTTGGAGAGCAGCAAACCACTGGCAGAGCCCTGCAAAGGATGGAACTCAGAGGAACAGAAGGGGGAAAATGAATATTTCAGTGTGGGAATGTGCAGGGGGTACTTCCAGAACCTCTGCAGCTGCAGTCAGGCTTTGAAGTGCCTTGGAGAGGGATTTTTGCTCTTCACTGAGCTCTTGTGATTTTAAAACTTTATTATTATGGATTTTTGGGATATCCTGAGTTGGAAGGATCCACAGGATGATCCAGTCCAGCTCCTGGACCCCGACAATCCCACCCTGTGCATCCCTGGGAGCGCTGTCCAAATGCTCCTGGAGCTCTGGCAGCCTCGGGGATCCTTGGACACCCCAGAATTTCCTTGGCTTGGGGTTTAAACCTGGTTGGGGCAATATTTGGCTGGGAAAACTCTTTGGGAATCTCTAATATTTTTTTTAATATGAAAAGTGGCTTCCTGAGATATGAAAGGGTTCCTCTGCTGGGAGCTCTGGCAGCCTCAGGGACGCTGGTCAGTCCCAGACCACCTTTGCCCAAAACCCATCCTTAACCCTCCTGGGAGTTTCACACCGCTCATATTTTCAATTTCCCAGCAGAGGAACTCCAGGGAAACGGTTTGGGCTGGGAAGGGGAGGAAGACACCTGAATAAAGAGCACAAACAGCTGGGGCAGGGCCCTGGAAAAGATTTGCCAATGTATTCCTCGTGGAATGTGAATTTTGAACCCACCCTGCCAGCTCATCTTTTGCCCACTCCTGGCTGTTTCTCCTTGTAGAAACCCTGTTTATTCCCACCCCTATGTTTCCAGTTTCTGGATCCAGTTCCCCTTTATAAAATCCATGAGGTACCTGTGAAACCCCTGCCTTCCTCGTGTGAGTTTATTGACAAATGGCTGCACCCACCCCCTCCCCTTGTTTGATTTATCGAGCAGTTAAAAGTTTTTATTTAAGTAACAAAAACAACCCAGAAAAAACCCCTGCCCTGAGGCATTTTTCCCTTTTAGCAGAAGGTCAGCAGGGACGGTTTGGTTTTCCTCTTGGATAACGGATCCTCTGGAGAAGTTTGTGCAATTCAAGGGGAAAACAAAACATTGCCAGTGCTGGGAAATGAAAATTTGGAGATGGGAACGTCCTGTTGGGTTTTATTCCTTTTTTTCAGGGATATTGATGGGGTTATGAGAAGTTGTTTTACTGTGAGGCCCATCTGTGGCTGCGGCCCCTTTGCCCTGGAAACCTGCGATTCTCAGTACTCAATAATGCAAATTGTTATAAATGAATTATTGAGAGCTGGCTTTCGCCATATGTTGTATGGGTTATGAATTATATTATGAGTTATAATATTACATATTAATGTGAAAAACGAAGTTTTTCCTCCTGTTGGAATTAAAAAATTTTAATAAAGGACAATAGGGGACAAAGATAATAAAGCAAAGGGGAACAGCACTGGGTGTTTTGGCCCTCAGACAAAAGCACCCCGTGATTACAGGGTCCAAGCTTTACACAGTTTCATTATTGCATCATCCAAATGCATATTCATATACAATTATGCATATCCATACATTTCTTCAAACTAGTTTGCATATTCCAGGAACCTTTTTGCATGGTCCCTCCTCTGATCCGCCTTTGTAGAACATGCGTGGTCCTTTTGGAGAGTCTTGTATTTCCCCCCTGTTTTGGAGGTCCAGCAGGTGGCTGTTGCTCATAGAAATGTCTGTGGCAGGGATCCTTGTCATGCCTGTGCTTTAAACCACCTTAATAATAATTTTTATATATATCTATATATATATNTCCAGCAGGTGGCTGTTGCTGATAGAAATGTCTTGTGGCAGGCATCCTTGTCACGCCCGCGCTTCGGATGTTATTCAACTGAGCAGGCGGTCTAATTATTTTAAGTTAGCTATATTCTAAAACAGTTATATTAGCTATTTCACCACTACATCTAAGTTAGTTGCAAACAAAAATAAAGGTATTTAGTTATCATTATATCTTTATAACAAAAGCTACTTCTATAAGAATTAACATTATACACCTACAATTCATTTTGATATTTGTGAAGAGCCAATACTGTAATATGTATTTATCACATTAAGAACTGTTAAATGTTCCGGGGGTGGTTTGGTTGTGGGGTTGGTTTTGTGGGGGCCGTGTGGTTTCATGAGCTGTAACGTTGGCCTGAGGGGTTGGCAGAGGGACAGGCTGTTGCCAGCCGGGCTTCGGAGACGCTCCCATGAAAAGAGCAGGACTCCGACCAATGAGGGCCCCGATCGCCTCAGCGGCAGAAAAGCGCGGGCTCCCAAAAGATTGACAAGGGGGCGGGACTATGCAAAACCACAAATAAATATGCATTAGGCTGATGCAACCACAAAGGTATAAAAGGCGAGACCACCATTTTGTGCTTGAGCCTCTGGCGTGGTGTCACGCTCCCAGCGCTGTCCCCTTTTGCTTTGCTGATCTTTTAAGTTCTCAATAAATTATTAATAACTCACTTCCATATCGGATCTGAGTCTCTTATAACACGAATTAAGTGTGTGTTAATTAATTATTTCAGAAATCTGTGGCAAGAGATAGTGTTATAAATAAGTAAGGGGGGTTGGCTTCTGTAGGCCTGAGTAGTTAAGGGTTTGATTGTTTGCAGTTAATAAGGGGTCGTAGTTCATCGTTAATTGAAAGCCATGATTAATTGTTGAAATTGGTTGTGTGTTAATGAAGTTTTGGGGGGTAGTGTCAGGTTCATTCTCTGTATTAGCTTAAGGAGTAGGATGATTGACAGAAGCAATGGGAACCTTCTGGAAAAATGTGACATCAGGAAAGTATAATGAAGAGACCAACCAAGAGTTCGATTGGACAAGAAGGGCAACCAATCACTCGATGCCCAGATGTCACCCCACCAGAGTGAGCCAATCGCCTGGACTACGAGCCACCAACAACCTGTCAGAACATCTAAAGCGGGCAGGACTCTGGGGAGGAGCGTGGTGCCCTCCAGAGGGGTATAAAAGACAAAATCCCTTGACAGGCGGGGTCTCTGGCTGCTCTGCTCGACAGTGGTCAGGCACCCAGCATGGTCCTCCCTTTCTTGAGGGGAATTGGCTAGCCCGCTGTGGAGACCCTAATTGTTCCCATTTTAATAAACTCGTTAATAAAAGAATTAGTAGCTGTTTTTCTCTGATAGGATGGAATTGAACTGCAGGCTGTGGGAGGTGCCTGCAGAATGCCATGACACGAGAAAGAAGCTTGTCTCCGCCTGCTCTCGGGAGAAGGGGATGCCACATGGCAGAGCCCTGCTGGAGAGGAGCCTGCCACATGGACAGCGTGTGATCACCCCATATTAGGATACTAAGAAAGTGTGTTACTGACATGGCAATGTGTGATAGGTTGCTTGGTGAAAAATACCTTATAAGGAAAGAGTGGGTCTTGAAGAAGTGTATAAAACCAGCTTGTTTCTCTGAATAAAGGTCTCTGGCTCCCTGCCGGTCTGAGTCTGTGCCTCGGTCACTCACAGATGGCGCCTGAACAGGGACGTGATAGGCAACGAGTGGTTGCACCGGTAGCAACGCTCGGCTGAACTTTACAGAGGGGCTGAAAGGAAGCTCGGGAGCTGAAGGGAAGCTCATGGCACCGATTATCCTTTCCACAGGACAGAGGGTAGCAGCCGAGAACGATGGGAGATGGTTTATCCCAGGAACAGAACATTGCAGAGACGTTGAAACAGGTTTTGAAGAGACGTGGCAGGAAAGCTGAATTTACAGATTTGAACAGACTCTTGTTCTGGGCAAAAGACTGTGATTCAACTTCAGATAATACCAAAGTTTTTGACCCTCAGACATGGGACGCTTTGGGGGGCGCGTTGTGGGACCAAGTTACACAAGGTGACGCAGCGCTGACAAAGCTTTTGTATCTTTGGAGGATTGTGTGCGAGTCGCTCATGGCACATGTGGCACCCAGAGACCGGACAAAGAAAGACGCTTGTGCCACGGCGGCAGCTGTGCTGATCCCTTCTGTGCCACCAGTGAATGACCATAAGTCTGTCGGGGCTGTGGGAGGAGAACCAGAAGATGGCCCCTCGTCCCCCGACCCGTTTGGTCCTGGGGGGAAGCCAGCTGGTGTCATAGAAGAGCTCGCGCCGCCCTGCGCCGTGCAGCGTCAGCTGGAGCCGTGTCACAGCGAGTGGCTGGGGCCGGGGGGACCCTTCCTGGTACCGTGTTCCCTCTCCATTTGTGCTCTGCGAGAGTGCAGCAGCGGTGGCAAATGCAGCGGGGGGGAGCGAGCGGGGCTGTGGGGCCGTGGCACTGGCGAGCACATGGCGGCGAGCACATGGCGGTGGTCACATGGCGGCGAGCACATGGCGGTGAGCACACAGCAGGGCTGCCGTGCCGGCAAGCACATGCCGGTGAGCACATGGCAGGGCTGCGGTGCTGGCGAGCACATGGCGGCGAGCACATGGCGGCGAGCGCATGGCAGGGCTACTGTGCCAGCGAGCACATGGCGGTGAGCAGATGCCGGTGAGCACATGCCGGCGAGCACATGGCAGGGCTGCTGTGCCGGCGAGCACATGGCAGGGCCGCGGTGCTGGCGAGCACATGGCAGGGCCGCGGCACCAGCGAGCACATGGCGGTGAGCACCTGGCAGGGCTGTGGTGCTGGCGAGCGCATGGTGGTGAGCACATGGCAGGGCTGCGGTGCTGGCGAGCACATGGCAGTGAGCACATGGCAGTGAGCACATGGCAGGGCCGCGGTGCCAGTGAGCACATGGCAGTGAGCACATGGCAGGGCTGCAGCACCAGCGAGCACGTGGAGGTGAGCACATGGTGGTGAGCACATGGCAGGGCCGCTGTGCCGGCGAGCACATGGCGGTGAGCACGTGGCAGGGCTGCGCTGCGCCGGTGAGCACATGGCGGTGAGCACCTGGCAGGGCTGTGGTGCTGGCGAGCGCATGGTGGTGAGCACATGGCAGGGCTGCGGTGCTGGCGAGCACATGCCGGCGAGCACATGGCGGGGCTGCCGTGCTGGCGAGCACATGCCGGCGAGCACATGGCGGGGCTGCCGTGCTGGCGAGCACATGCCGGCGAGCACATGGCGGGGCTGCCGTGCTGGCGAGCACATGCCGGCGAGCACATGGCGGGGCTGCCGTGCTGGCGAGCACATGCCGGCGAGCACATGGCGGGGCTGCCGTGCTGGCGAGCACATGCCGGCGAGCACATGGCGGGGCTGCCGTGCTGGCGAGCACATGGCAGGGCTGCGGTGCTGGCGAGCGCATGGTGGTGAGCACATGGCACAGCCGGAGGATGGCAGCGAACGCCACACCGGCTGCAGGGCGGGTGCAGTGGGGGAAGCACGGCTCTGTGCGTGTGGGCGGTGAGGAGGCGACCCGGGGAGCCCGGCAGCACCGGCAGGGGCAGCGCCGCGTCCCCGCTCCCCGCACGCGGCAGGGTTTGCCCGGGGAGGTGCAGCCGCCATCCTCTGCACCGGCAGAGCCCTGCCAGCCACCCCAGCGTGGCCCCAACCCGCGGTGCTCCCACGGCAGGCAGGGCTCCATCTCCTGCAGACGCTCATGAGCCGATGCTGTGCTGGAGAAAACACCTGGGGAGGGGACAGGTGGCCCCTTCCTCGGGGGAGGCTGCAGCATTTGTACCAGCTTGTGTGAAAGCAGCTGCAGGCTGGGCATGTCATTCCTGCAGCTGGTCCAGGGAGCTTCTCTGTTTTCATTATTCAGAATGTTGCCACAATCGTGGACCCTGACAGAAAAGGACCACAATGTCCAATTATCCTTTTCCAGATTTTATTGTTTCAAGGTTGAGACAATCAAGAATCCCTGCAGCAGTTTTGCCTTACAGTTAGAGAGAAAGGACGTGTGCTGAGGGCTCCGCTCACGGCTGTGTGTGGGCAGGACAGACCCCTGTCCTCTTTGGGATGTTGCCTTTTATTTCCCAGGGAGACACCACCCTCTTTCCCCAGACTCCCTCCCACCACAGACAGTCTGATTGGTGTGTGAAGACGTCATTTCCACTGGATTGATTGGTATCAGTGGGGTGATTCTTGGGCGTCGAGTGATTCGCTGGTCCTGGTCCAATCGATAGGTCCCTTCCATGCCCTTATGATAAGGAGCCCTGACTGACATAGGCCGCTCTTGATTCTGGAACTTTCCAACCTTTCCCCAGTTCAAAGCCCCATAAACTGAAACAACTTCAACCCTCTCCCCCATGCCTTAACACTAGTACAAAGGACACTCCTAACACTGTTTTCCCACAAACAATTAACATCCAATTGCCAACAACAGTAACAATTACTTGATTAACTGTTTTGGGCAATTAACAGGGAACTCCAACTGTTCACCCAACTATGAAAACCAACCCAAGTCAGTCCATTTATAACAACCCTATCTCAAAGGTTGCTGTTTTACCACACCACCTTGTGCTTTGTGCTGCCATGGCGTTCTGCAGGCACGTCCCACAGCCTGTAACCCAATCCCATCCCATCTCTTCCCACAGAAATCCTGTTGAAATCATGGAATCAGAATAGTTTGGATTGGAAAACTCATCCCATTCAACCCCTGCCACGGGCAGGGACACCTTCCAGTATCCCAGGATGCTCCATCCCCATCCAACCTGGCCTTGGGCACTTCCAGGGATGGGATGAGCTTCTCTGGGATGCAGGATCAACACCTGCAGCTGGGAGAGCTGAGCTGAGCGTGTGCCAGAGTGGGATGAGACTGGGAATATTGCAGGGGGAGGGAAAAGCTCTTTCTTTTGTTTTTCTATAAATACTGAATTTAGGAAATGTTTTCTTTCCTATTGCTGTCAACACAGGGAATACAGGAGGGGCAGAGCTGAGAGCTGCCAAAGGGGTTGTTACCTGGAATTACAGAATCAAGGCATAGCCTGAATTGGGATATCCACAGGGATCATTGATGCAGCTCCTGGACCCCAACAATCCCACCCTGTGCATCCCTTGGAGTGGTGTCCAAAGTTGGACAGGGCTTGCAGCAGCCTGGGACAGTGGAAGGTGTCCCTGCCCATGGCAGGGGTGGCACTGGATGGGATTTGAGGTCCCTTCCCACCCAAACCATTCCAGGATTCTGGGATCGAGATTGTCAAGGTCACAGAATCACAGAACATCCTGAGCTGAAGGGACCCCCAGGGATCATCCAGTGCAGCCCCTGGCCCTGCCCAGACACCCCAACAACCCCACCCTGGGCATCCCTGGCAGCGCTGCCCAAACGCTCCTGGAGCTCTGGCAGCCTCGGGGCCGTGCCCATTCCCTGGGGAGCCTGGGCAGTGCCCAGCCCCCTCTGGGGGAAGAACCTTTCCCTGATCTCCAGCCTGAGCCTGCCCTGGCCCAGCTCCAGCCGTTCCCTGGGTGCTGTCCCTGTCCCAGGGAGCAGAGATCGGAGCTGCCCCTGCTGGAACAGTAAAATGGGACTTTCTCCGTGAATCCAGAGTTGGACCAGACTTAGAAGCTGCAAAAATCCATCAGAAATTGAGATAAGGGGTAAAAAACTTGCAGCTGACTCTGTGTTCTCAGCGGTGAAACTCCAATGAATGTTGAGCTCCACAGCATGCAAAGATTTCTCCTGGGGTGCTGGACACCGTTTGGAATTTCATTGGGATATTTTCCTGATCCAAGCAGGATGCTACTGGGAATAACAAGCGCTGGACAGAAAGGAAACTGTGGAGCCTCACCTGGGATATTTCACAGTTGTGTTGTTCTGTTCCTGCTAAACCAAACAGAGCAGGGCCTTGTTTATCTCTGGCTGTGCAGGAGAGGCGCCGGTGCCAAATTCGCTTCCAATCTTCTCCTTACACCCGGAATCTGTCCCCTGAATCCCTCCCTGAGGGAACTCTGGGCTCAGGAGCAGTTGGTCTGTCCTAGCTGCAGGTCTGGGTTCGGTTTAGGCTTGGCTTGGCTTTGGCTTTCACAGCCCAGTTGCTTCCCGTACTGAGGTGGATGTTTATTCCTGACAATTTTGTTGGAATTCTTTTGGTTTCTCCATGCTTTTAAAGCTTTTTAAAATCCAGAATTCACTTGGATAGGTTTAAACAGGGCTGAATTCAGCTCTCCACTCCCAATATTGCTTCTAAAGCCTTTTCCCTTTTTTCTTTTCCCTTTCCCATTTTCTTTTCCTTTTTTCCTTTTCTTTTCCTTTTCCTTTTTTCCTTTTCCTTTTTTCCTTTATTCCTTTTCCTTTCAGTTTTCTTTTCTTGCTTTAACTTTCTTTGCAGACTCTCATTCAGTTTGACTTTATTTTTTATAACTTTGGTTTTTTATTATTCTATTTTTATTTTCATAACAGTTTGACTTTGTAATTTTTATAAATATATCTTTTATAGCTTTTAAATCTATTTTTAGATATTTTTTTGACTTTGTTATTGTTCCTCAATCCTTGAGATCTGGCTTTTTTTAGGATCCTTTCTTTTTGTCTTTCTTTGAGATCCTTTATTTTTGCCTTTCTTTGCTTTCTCTCTGCTTATTTCCTGCATCTTCTGAGAGAGATTTATTCCACTTAGTCTGGAGCTTTCCTTCCTCATTTTTCCAAAATGCCAATTTTCCTTTCCACCTCCTCCTCTTTTTCCAAAATGCCAATTCCTGCTAATTTTACACCCAGTACTAAAGAAATTCCTTGTCTCTGTTCCCATCCTTAAGCTTATCTATATAGAAGTTTGTTGGGATTTTTTTAATAAGAGATTTCCCCTTGAATCAAAGGGGATTTTCTGGTTTTATTCTTATTTTAGTTGATACATTTAAATAATTCATAATTTCCATGAGGCACCTGGGACTGGGAATATCCTGGGGGGGCCCAATTTTTTAACTTTCTGCTCTCTCTGTGCACCCCAGGCCCCTCCTGGGGCTGATTCTCCATCCCATCCTTCAGAAATTGGGAATTGTTTCCTGCCAGCATTCCTGGGAGAGCCTCTTCCTGCCAGGAAACTCTGAGGATCTCCCCCTTGATGAGGAAAAGGGGAATAAAAGAAAACATAATATTTTGTGATAAAACAGCAGCACTGAGACAGATTCCAGCTGGAGGATCCTGTGACAGAACCAAGCCTGCCCCAGAATTTGATGGAATGGCTGCCCTGGGATGTTTTTTTGGGAACAGGAGGAGCAGTGGGACCTCTTCAGGACAGGGCAGAGAATTTCTCCCCCTCAGGGACCCAGCCAGGCACCTCCAAGTCCCCTGAGTGTGATGCCCTTGAGCTCTTTAACCAATTAATTAATTCAGCAATGGATATTTCCATTAATTTCCTTAATTTCTGCTTCCACGGGAGCTGTTTAGCTGGGAATCAAAGAGTTATTCCCTGCTAAAATCGGGAACAATAGGGATTTGTGTTACTTATCCCAAATGTCAATTCCTGGTGTGCACCAGAGATTTTGGGATTTTGTTATCCCATCCCAAGGAATTAAAGGAGTTCCTAAGGACTGGCCACGTCTTTCACTGGAGCAGCTGCTGAGACTGATAAAAATAGGCCTGGTTTTAGGCAAGCTGGGCTATTAATTCCAGTTTTAATCAGTTGGTTTAATAGAGACCCAAATTCTTCCACACTTGAATTCTCCTGTGTGCTGCTCACTGCTTGGTATCAATGTCAAATGCATATTTTTTGGGTAAATAATCAATATTTCTGGTCAAATCTCCCAGCTCAGTGTTTATTCAACTTTTTAAAATCCATTTCTGGAGCTCCTACCTGCGGCTGCCGCTCAGCTCCTGCCTGAGCTCATAATCTCCAGGGTTAATGAGAACAAATCCTTTGAACTCCCTGCTTTTTTCTGGCTGAGTTGGTGCAGGGCTCTCCCTGACTGCCTTTCCAGGGAAATTGCTGATAGGAACTATCAAGGGTTCCACCATGAAAAAGTTTGATTCAATTAATTAGAAATTCAGGGCTTGGCCTTTGGCCAAAATGTAATTTGCTTTCCCCAAGTCTGATTTGAAATGAAATCTTTGGGCAGGTTTTAAGCTAAAAAAACGAATAATCACAAGTTTTCTTAGCTCTTCTTTTCTACTGTTAAAAAAAACCACCCAAATAAAATCCAATCCAGCAACCAAAAAAAACCCCAAAATCCCAAAACCGCAATGGATGAAATGTGTGGAAGTATTTAAATATGGACATGAAACTTGGGGAATTCTAAGCCAGGCCTGGCTGTGCAGGGAGGGTGTCCTGGGATCAGATGTTGATCCCAAATCCATCAGTGGGATGGAGATGGGGCCCAGTGCCCGTAATGGTCCCAGTACAGCTCCAGAGCTGCCTTGGGCACCGGAGCTTCTGTGCAATTGTCCCAGGGTTTGGTCCACAGAATGTCCAATGGATTTTTTGGGTGTAAATAATCAATATTTCTGGTCAAATCTCCCAGCTCAGTGTTTCTTCAGCTTTTTAAAATCCATTTTTGGAGCTGCCACCTGCAGCTGCCGCTCAGCTCCTGCCTGAGCTCATTTCCTCCGTTCCTGCAGGCCCAGCCTGGGCTGGGATCAGGGCAAAACCTGAGCCAGGGATCATCCTCAGGGTGGAATTCTGACCTGCAGCTGGGGCTGCCCCAATCCCCAAACCCCTGGATTTGGGGTTACTGAGGGACTCCAGATTTTCCAACCATTCCTCCTGGCACCTGGATACTCCCAAATCTCTATGGGACCGGGATCTGAGCACAGCCAGAGGTCATTCCTGGGCTGCTCTGCCAAGTGCCCAAGGTCAGGCTGTGGGGAGATGTTCTGTGTCCTGCATTTCCAACCTGGTGAGGATCGTCTTCCCAACCTTGGTGAGGATC
>VZTH01013417.1:0-17962 GCA_013397815.1 Aleadryas rufinucha
CCCATGGGAGGGACCCCACGGTCCCACAGGGGAATACTCCTCTCCCTGAGCAGAGACAGAAAACCTCGCGTGATGAACTGACCAAACCCCACTGCCCTGTCTCCCTGCACTGTCGGTGGGAAGGAGGGAGGGCTAGGAGGTGGAAGGTGTTTTAAGGGCTTATTTTACTTCTCATTATCTTCCTCTGATTCTGTTAGCAATAAATTCACTTTGTAACTTTAAGTTAACCCTGTTTTGCCCTTGAAGTGTTTTCTCCCAGTCTTTATCTCAACTCATGAAACCTTCATTACTTTTTTCTTTCTCTCCTCTGCCCAGTTGTGGCAGGGGAGGGCAAGTGAGCGACTCTTGTGTGTGCCTGGCGTTGGGCCAGCGTCAAACCATGACACAGTCTAAAACTTGTATTTCACTCCTCCCTTTCTATGTTAGAAATCATCTTACCTTTCAAAAATGGGAATTACAGTCCTAATATTCATCAAATTCTGTTTTTATCAGTACCTGGACAAAGTTTGGAGGAGTTTTTTTAACCCCCCTGCAGTCATCTGACATATTTCTGTCTTGCTTAGCTCATTTCAACAACTCTGATCTTAAATCCAACAGTGACTAATGTGTTGAATTTAACATCATAGGAATGCTGGTGATCAGATGGTGAAGAATTGGGACTAAGTATTGATGCAACACTGTCTCTAACACAATAACCTCTATTTTTTTTTCAGAAGCTTATATTTTCAAAACAAAAAGAGAATTACAGTATAACTAGACCATGGAATGTTCAAGAAGACTGCATTTTTTTATATATTGCATAAGACTTTGAGTGGGATGTCTACAATATATCAGGTTTGGGCTTTGTGGTTTAGGTTGGTTTGGGATTTCTTTTGCGTGTGTGTGGAGTTTTTTTAAATCATAATATCCAGTAGAAAGTAGTATGACATTGTTACATCATTTTGCACACAAGTTAAAAAAGGCCTGTACTTGGCCAATGCTAAATTGGACTCAATTTGAACTCATGGCCTCATAACCCATCAACTCCAAATCCCATTACTAAACTTGCAATACATGTGCTTTTCTCCAATGTATGGGGTTTTATTCCACTGTAGAAGTTCTTTTGCTAAATGACCTATATTTTATTGCAAAGAAATGGTTAGACTCAAGTTTTAATATTAATATTCCATTTTTATTTCACTAGCACAGTTGCAATTACTTCCTTTTCAAAAGTCAGTCTCTGCCAGATTGATTTTTTTTTTTTCCTCATGCTGGAAATACTACTTTTTTTCAGATTTAGAGCTGCTATTTTAAGAGATATTCTAGAATATACAGCAAAAACTTTATGGAAACCTTCAATGTTTTTTCCTTCAATTTAATAACAATTTTGACTGAATTAGATGCAAAAACACAACCCTGGTGGCCGGTGGGCCCGTAGCACCGGGGAATGCAGGAGGCCCTTGGAGAAAGGTGCCCTAGGTAGAAAATCTCTCCCCAGGTCAGGGTGACAAAAAATGCTTCTCCCAGGGCACGCTGCTCTGTTATGCAAATATACCTCGGTTCTGTTTCCCCGATTTGCCTGTTGGCCTCCCTGCCCCTTTTTCCCTTATATGTTAGGACCCCAGAAAGTTCTCCCTTCCTCTCTCTCCCAGTGGCCCTTGTTCCCTCGCCACTCCCTCCGTGTTTCCCCACTGGCTCCCGTGCCCTGGCCCCACCTGTGTACTGCCCCTGTGCCCTCAGATCATTGGACCCTGGTGCTCTCTCCGCCCCTATCCTCCCTGTATAAAATACTGAACCCTCCCATTGTTCTTGTCTTCGTTCCCTGGATTCCTTTACGCATGTGGCTGCAATAAACCATCCCTTGGAACTCCATGCGAGGACCCTTGCTGGACTCTTTCACCGTTGGTTTGTTTTAGGATTTATCCATGTGCATGCATGACCGTGTCTGAGTGTGGTGGCTTGGCCAAAGCGACTTCCCTGGAGGCTCTTTTAGGAAGGTCGCGACACTTTACCATCCACCCACCCACTGTGATACACAACTACCTCATAATTTCTCAACTTTTTTTTTTTAAATATACAGTAACAGAGAATAATTTGATTGATGTATCAAGCAGTGATTCCCTCAAAAGCAATGCCATTTCTGTTTCTGTAAAAATAATGCAAGTCCTGAAAGGTTATTGACATTTCAGCAGAAGAAAGATATTTTGAGTTCCTGGCTAGCACCATGTCCTTTAGAATTTTCTTTTTACGTTTCATCAAAGGCAGTGTAATAACCTTAGAGCAATGGATAAAGCCTATCATCATCAATTGACAGAGTAACTTTGTCATGTAATGGTTACTGGTCATATAATGCTCAGTCAATAACACTTTCCTTCATTTAAAAGCTATATCAGAACTCTTGACTACCATCTCAGAGAGAATCTTCCCCTTCACTCTCTTCCTGTTCAAGAAAAGTGGCAGGCGCATTGAAGTTAAAGTAGTAACACAGTAAAAAAGACAACAAATAGAGCTCTATCATGTGGGGAAAACACCAACAGTACCAGATACTGTGAGCTTCGTGTAGTAAAGGAATAGTGGCAAGTTTTTATCTTGCTAATCTGCTTAAAATCGTGGGAGAAGAGAAGAAATTGAAAAGTCTTTTCTGGTTTAAGTATCTGGTGATGTCGTGTATCATTTTCATATGTTAAAAACTATGTTTTCCTGTGCTGCATGATTTATGTCTGCAAAGATGTATTGGTGTTAAAACGAAAAGACATTGATACATTTCAGTGAGGGATGGCTAATGAAAGAGTAGACATTCAAGCAGAAATCACAGCATACTTTTTCACACAGGTTAGTTTAGAATGCTAAATCTTTATAGAATAGTATAATCACAGATTGGTTTGGAATGAAAGGGACCTTAAAAATTACAGAATCCTAGAATGGCTTGGGTTAAAAGGGACATTAAAGTCATCTAGTCCCAACCCCCCTGGCATGGACGGGGAGAGTTTTCACTAGTCCAGGTTGCTCAGAGCTACAGCCAGCCTGGTCTCGAACACATCTAGGAATAGCTCATCCACAGCTTCCCTGGGCAACCTGCTCCAGTTCCTCACCACTTTCACAGTAAATAATTAGATTAGGAAAAAAACCCAAACAGATAGAAATATCTAATCTAAACCTGCCACCTTTGTGTTTGAAACCATTTCCCTTTTCCTATGACTACTTGCCTGTGCAAAAAGTCTCTCTCCATCTTCCTTTTAGGCTCCCTTCAGTTACTGGAAGGCCACAATTAGGTCACCCTGAAGACTTCTGTTTTCCAGGCTGGACAAACCCAATTCTCTTAGACTTTTCCTCTCAAGGGATGTGATGTGACATATTTCTTTTGAAATCTTGTGGTGACTTTTATTGATTGTTTCCTTTACTGTTAACAGATGTCACTGGTGAGACAAATTCGCTTTCTTGTTTTGGTATAAAGCCCAATTTCATTGGGCCGATGCCTTTCATTGTAGAGAATTTATTCTATTTCTGTCTGTTAACAAAAGCTGAGGCTGAGAATAGCAAAGGGAATTACTCTGGGAGACAAATTTTTAGTTAGAAAAAATGCAAGATCATATTTGAAAATGCGGGTATTTAGAAGGAGTTAATAATTTTTCCAGATATACGAAATGTAAAAAACAAAGATTTTGTTGATTTTTTCCATGTTGGAGTGAAAAAAAAAAGTTGTCTCTGAATGCTTTTTGACTCATTTCAAATATTGGTGTGTAGCTTTTTTAGTCCTTAGATATTTTTTCATCAGTGGTCCAGTCTACAAATGCCAACAAGACAGTCTTAATAAAAATAATATATATAATAACTACTGAAATACTCTCATTCTTCTTTGCAATTCATGTCTTTTGAGTAATTCCTTCTTCATATTGTACTTGGTGCATCTTGCCATTAGTTCACTACACAATCCTTCTGAATTGGTTATATTTACTCTATTCTAATTCTGCTTCCCCTCCTATCCTCAACATTATCATCTCCCCTAACCTGAATTGTATACAGACTGTGCATCCTAACTTGTAATTAATCTCTTCTTTAAGCAAGTAGCTTTTCTGTTCAGCCTCTGCTTTCCACAATTTCAGTAATTGCAGTAATTTCTTTTCATGTCCTAGCATATTTTATGACTTCTTGGCAACCATTATTTGAACATGGATGTCTCCTAAGAATTTCTCCCCTCCCTGATCCTTCTTGGACTCTCTGTCCCTGGGCTAAGTCTCTGCATGGTCACAGCAGTTGCCTCATTAACTCATCTCACTCTGACAGATGCTGTTTTCTTTGTTTTTTGTCTACCGTGGTGCTTCAGTTCCCATAGAAACCTGTTCAGATGCACAGTCAATTCAGCTTGATATTTTAGCTTTCCGTTCTATGGGGAAAGAAGTGGTACCCCCTAGGTGGGAAGACTTCCTGTGCCTGGCTTCCTCAGCCTCATCATGAGGAAAAGCATGCCTCGCCCATGAACTCAGAGAGGGGTTGAGTCCAGGGTAACCAAGAAGTCCTTAGGTTCTGTGAAGTTCATTACATATCTTCATTTCTTAGACGTAAGCTAAATTACAATTCCTATAAACACTAAAATTATGTAGTGATTCCAAGGCTTTCAAGTTTTGACAGCAGCTGCAGCAATAACAGTTCATTTCATGCCTTTACAGGGTTTCTTTACAGCCACTATGAATAGAAACTGCTTTTTCTAAAAAAAAAAAAGGAGAGAACTTTCTCAGAAATCAATGATTTTAGGTCTTTCTTGCTTGTGAGAACTTCCTGTTTGTCTCAGGTGAGAAGGAGTGTGAAGATCTTTTTATATCTGTCAAGTATAGAGGCAAGAAGTGCAGTGGAACATCATGTTTGCTAGGCAGAGATATGTAAGATGACATACGTGTCTCTGCCAAATTTATGCTTTTCCAGAATCACATCCAATTTCATGACATTAAAACATTTATGAACCTGAAAGTGTAAATTAAAGTACGTAAGGTTTAGTAGTTTCTCTATCTCAGCTGATATCCTTGCATATTGAACCTCAGCAACTCTGTCTTAATGTGGCACCAAATTGCACATACCTTTTTTCACATGACTACCCTGCTGAATGTCAGCAGACCTGTCTGTCTATGAATGATATCATAAAACTTGATTAGCTGTTTTTGAGTTTCTTGAGATTTTTATGCTGTGTAAGTACTATGCATATGCATGCTGCTATAAAGTAGTAATAATTTTTATTCTTCAAGAATTTATTTTCAATTGTTGTTAAAATGTTACTGGAATATGATAATTATGAAGGGGAGGAGGGAAAGAGTTATATCTAGAATAGACTGAAAAGCATTTTTCATCTGCTTACTATTCCATCTCTGGTTAGATTTTTCTATTCAACACACTGTGAAAGGTGGTCCTGAATACAGATAAGCAGTAATACGTTGGCAGTAAATATACGATGCAACAAAATAAATTTTGAATGAGTGGTGCTTGATAAGGCAGGATACTTGTTCCTATTCAGGTGCCTGTTCTTTTTTTTTGGTTGAGGTGTTTCAAAGGAATTTTTGGATGCAGAATACACAATTTGGGCATACCTACAACAGACCTAATGAATATAATAATCCTGTACTTTATTTTGCTGGTCATCTTATCAAAGGCTTGCATATGAAAAACAAACAAACAAAAAGTACTAATATCTTGTTTCATTTGGCCTCACTGTAGCTGTCAGGTGAACAGTTCTCTCACCTGTGATCCAGGCTTTGTAATTAAAGTTAGTTGTTTTTTATAAATTCATTGATCTCCTGAAAAGAGAAAACAAGAGATGCAAGCAGTTCAGTGATGGAAAATATGAAACAGTAGATGCCTGTGGTGGCTTAAAACCTGTCTGGGAAATTAAACCCACTCAAGATGCTCCCTTCCCTCCACCCCTTCCAGTAATGGAGGGGCACTAGGAGAGATTATAAATTGGAGTAACAATTTATTGTACAGAAGAGAGAGTGTTTTATCCACAAAAAGGTATTCACCACCGAATGTTCCCCCAGGCAGCGCTCAGCGTGGTCTCCAACAAAGGCAATATGGTGAAAAGAGAAGCTTCAGCAACTTAACTTCTCCCCTGCTTGTCCAAATACAGCAGGAAGCAGGAACAACCCAAAACCTGGAAGCTAGTTTGTCTGAAAAATGAGTCATCCTGCTGAGCTGTTGTGTCCACGCCGTCCAGCAGGGCTCAGGCCTCTCTGCTGCTCTCCGGTGTGGCAGCAGCGGTGTGGTCCCAGATCCACTCCCCAAGAGCTGGGCAAAAACTGTGAGTTTCCTCCTTTCAGCTCTGGCATCTTCCTTTTCCTGACACCAGCAACATCCTGCCAGAACCACATGCCCAGCAGTGATACGGCTGGTATGGAATTAAACAGTGCCAGAAACTCCACCCCATTTTTTAGCTTTACCCAGGACAGTGCCTATATCTTTGATGAACATCTGCAGATCCTGAAAAACTTGCTTATAACTGCTGACTCCTTTTCAGAGCATCTGAGAAATAAAATTATAATTTCTTGATTTTGTCTCTTTTGCAGCATGAGACAAAGCACTTCTGGGGTTTTATTTATCTGTTGGATTCTTTATGGTAAAATTATTGAAAAAATATTTGCTACTTTAGAATTTGTCAGTCTGCATTTTCTTAGTATAATTTTAAATGTTTCTTTTTCTTAGTAAAACTTTCTTTTAGTAAAAACTAAATAAGGGAAACTATTGAATTGGTGAGAATTATCCTACTTTTGACTATGGATCCAATTGCAGGGAAAAAAGTTGGATATTTTTCCTCTTCGAAGTTTGTAAATGTTTATTGCCATGAAGGGAACTGGACCAAGGAACAGAAAGATTCTAAGTTCTTGTGCTGGCTTTGACTGGGATAGACCTAATTTATATCATGGGGCTATGTTTTTGATTTATTCTGAAAACTGTTGATAACACAGGGATGCTTTAGTTATTGCTGAGCAGCAACTAAACTCTGTGTATGAGTTAAGGCCTTTTCTGCCTCTTACCCCACCCACCAGTGAGCAGGCTGTGAGTGCACAAGACTTTGGGAGGGATCACAGCTGGGACAGCTGACCCCAACTGACCCAAGGGATACTCCAGACCGTATGACATTGGTTTCAGCATATACGGTTGGAGGAATAAAAAGGAAGACGGTGATATTCAAAGCAATGGTCTCTGTTTTCCCAAATAACCGTTATGTATGGTGGAACCCTGTTTTCCTGGGGATGGCTGAACACCTGCCTGCCTGTGGGAGGTATGGAATTAATTCCTTGTTTTGCTTTCCTTGCATGCACCTCTTTTGCTTTTCCTATTAAACTGTCTTTATCTCAACCCATGAGTTTTCTCACTTTTTATCTTCTGATTCTCTCCCTCACCCCACCAGATGGGGAGTGAGTGAGTGGCCGTGTGGTGCTTAATTGCCAGCTGTGGCTAAACTATGACAAGTCTTCAGTACTTCAGTACCTTAAATATTTGGGTATTTTCCTTTACTTTGGGGGTTTTTTTTGACTCTTTTCTAAAGAGTTTCATTTTCTTCTCTGTTTTGACAGGATCAAAGGACCAACCAGTTCACTGCCTTTCTAGCTTAGGTCTTTCCTTAAAATTACTGAAGGTCTGTGGAGTGAGAGAAAAAAATTCCACTATTCTTTAATTAAAAAAAAAAAAAAAAAAAAGTCATGAGAAGTGCACATGTAAAGAAGCAGAGGTCTGAATCCTTGGAGAAAACCACGAGGAGGAGATGACATGGAGATATTTGAGGAAAAAAATAAGAGTGGGATTTTTTAGTGGAAAGAAAGGAAAAATTAGGCTAAGTTTTAGGGAGAGAAATAAAAGGGCAAAAATAATTTAGAGATTGAAAACTGAAATTTAATCAGAGTGGATGATCAGAAGTGTGTTAGAGCAGAAAGAAGCAATGGAAACATATGTATGGAAGTGAAGTAGCCTAGGAGAAATGTCTGGAGGGAAGAAGATATTAGTGATGTTGGGACACAGCATGAGTCTGTCAGATGTCACAGTAGGAGAGAAATGAAGTAGAGTGTATTTGTACTTGAGGAGCTGGAAAATGAAATATGTGAGCTTTTAGAGTTATAAAGAAATCTCTTATACAATGTAATAAGCAAAATTATTCTATCCTGCTGTATTTTGTTTCAAAATTTTTCTATCCTGCTGTATTTTATTAAGGATCATATATATGCTCTAGTGAGCACTTTCATCAGTATTGTGATCCTATCAGACTTACTAAAGAAGCAAAGGGATACCACCCTTCCTTGAATAAACAACATGCTGTAGGGTTGTAAAGTGCAAGATAACAATAAAAAAAAATCTTCTGTGATTGTTAAAATAATTCTGAATTACAGTCTAGCCTGTTACAATTCATTGATTCACCTGTCTATCACTTGTCCATTAGTTAAAAATTAAAAGTCAAGGTAGCATTTATTTCTTTTGCTGTTAGATGTCAATGATGTCAGAATGCAACAGAAAAAAAGTACGTTTTCAATCAAATATGGAAAGAGGTTATACAGGCACAATAGCAACCTATTTGAATGCAGGAATCCAGTCCTCATGCTTTTCATGATGGATACTCCAGGTAGTAGTTTAACAAATTGGGCAGAATCTGCGTTTGTTAAAATTTAGATCAATATTTTAGATTCTTCGCTAGTAATTTTTGTTGCCATTGTATTTAATTGCTTTACTTAAAATTTACAAATGTTGCCAAAGTGATAAAATGTCTGAGAATTGTCAGTGATATGTTCTTTTTCATCTTCTTACTAGTGGTAATCATAATGGAATATACTTTACAGCTTTGGTTAATAAAATGTCAGTTACATTGGAATTGTTCTCGAATGATTAAATGAAAATAAAATTTCATTCTAATTGACTAAGGCATTCAAATATATTTTGATGGTTGAGGAGAATACTGATGGAAATTACACAATCTAACTAGTTCATGCAGATGCTGTATCCAGAGTGCATGATACGTACTGGTAAGTGACTATTACATCGCTACTATGGCTTTAATTCATGGATAAGAAAAAATAATCCCTTGTCAATTTTGCGTACAATAATACACCATGTACAATATGATTCTTTATTCTGTCCAAAGATAAAAACTTTTTTAGTTTACACTTCAGCTAGTAATCTCTTAAGCAGCAAATGATTCCAGGTTAAGCATTGACTTTTTAACTCTTCTGGACCAAGTGAAAATAAAAACTTTGTATGAAAGTTAAATAAACTAATTTTGGTTGAAAAAAGTGTTTGAGTCTAGACCTTAAAACAACTACTTCAGTATTATATTACTGAAAGGAAGGTAAAACTTAAGTTCTGATTTAGGATATGACACAGCTTTCAAAGAATAAAAAGTTGTAAACTGTAGGTTTTGCCGTGTCAGATGTCAAAGGTGTTTTCTTAGTAGCAACTATATACATCCAATCCCTCGCCGTTCAGTCATATTTTCAAATCCTCGGTTTGCTGGTTTTATGCGGTGTTTATTTCTGCTTGAAATTTGGAGATGCTAAAAAGCATGCAACTCCACTTTAAAGACTTTCAGCAATTTGGGCCATGGCAGCTTAAATCTCAAAGCTCGTACGTCCCAAAAATATTCTTGAAAGGGCTCTTCTAAAATGTCACTTCTGGTGTAGTTTAAAAAAGGCTTCAGAGCTTAAATGTTCCTCCTCCAGCTGTGATATGAACATAGACATTTTTCTTTAATATTTTATTATCTGCATTATCATCTTGAGAAAAAAAAACCCAGCAGGTAAGAATAACTATAATATATCCTACTGTGCTATTAGGTGCAAATAAACAAGGTCAAGACTGCAATGAAGAGCATGCAAATATCTTTGCAGTTGAAAATTTGAAACAAGAATAAATGTTTCCATGATAGAACGTTTAAGCTTGTAGTTATGTTCCCTTGTTACTGGCAGGAGGAAAGGAAATAGTAAAGATTCTGTCCTCATCTTCCAATTATGTGATAAAGATGCTGAAGACAGCCCTTTGAGGCTTGTTGAATTGCTACTTAGCCAAAGGCCTAAATGATATTTTCCAAACTAACATTATGGCTTTTACTTTTTTTTTTTTTTTTTTGACCTAGTGTAGTGATTTAGAGGTCAGTTCATATGAGATATGTAGTTTTAATTTGATTTAATGACTCTTGATGCTCAAAAACTTCACCTCTAGTATATTTAAGAGAAAATAATGCTTTCTGTATCTGTTATTAGAGTTTATCCATTTACTTGAACTGTGATGACTAATTTTTCTCTGAAACCTCTCTTCTCAGCAAGAATGTGGTCATTACAATGTTTACTGCACACTGATAATATTCCAGGCTATTTGTACTCCTTCAGCTGAGATGTGAGTGAAATGCATCACTCACACACCTGTGTTCCCTCCTAGCTGGCAGGTTTTTAGCTCACAGCAGAACTTAATGATACCTGCTTCAGTCTCATGATTGCTAATGAAATGGCATGAATTCTGCATTTCTTATGTCAAGCCAACTTGATGCAATACTGATATCCTTCATTTGCTGTAGCTTTCATGTGAAATGTATTTTTCACAAAACAAATATATCAAAGAAGGCAGACAGATTAGCTCCAGAAGGAAAAATTTTCAAGTAGGGAAAATATATACCTTATTATTAACTCTTGTTTTGACAAAGCCAAGTGCTTTCCAGTGAGAAGGAAGAAGGTACAATCATTTATTACAAAAAGTTTTCTTCTAATGGTGTTGATACTTAAAAAGTAAAACCTCTGTTCTGTGTAGGTGTAAACCTTTTTTTTTTCATGTACTCCTTGTTGACAAACCTTTTTTTCTTCTGATCTTGTTCAATGATCTATCATATGATCATTGAACAGAAAGCATGTAACACTTGTAAAGTCACACTGAATTTTACAGACAGTAGGTAAAGGTTTGTTGACCTTGCACAAAAGAAAGTCCAAAATTTTTTTTCATTATATGGAAAAATGTATAGTTCTCTGGAAGAATAACTTATTCTTACCATTTCTCCAACTACATTTTCAGTAAAAGGAACACTTAGAAAAGATGGAAAGTGGTTTGCTTCAACTGAGGAAATGAATACAACATAATTAAGCAAAATTGAAAAGACTATAGTACTTCTATTACTACTGCAAAAATTTACCTTCCTACATGGTTTGGTACAAACTCAGATATGATGTGTGAGAGTGAAGATTTTATTTGTAGGTTAAATAATAACCCACAAATTGTCAATATTAAACAAGATAAAACTAATAAAAACAAATTACATGCCCTGAAAGTATGAAAATTATTGGTTAAAAACAATCATTGTGTTTTTAATAGAAAGGGCATGAGTACCACAAAATCCCTTTGATATTCATGCTTGCAGAAGTACATATGTAGAATATGCTTCATAATAAATATCTCCAAGTATCTCCAGATATCTGCAACTTTTTACTCAGGAGCACCGTGAGTTATTTGTGCATATAAAACTGAAACGTGAATGACCTTATAAGTGTTTGTGACAGCATCAGGGTCATAATAAGGCTTAGAGCAGTATAAAAGGTACCATTTATAGTGAATAAATACTATCCTGGTAATTAATTAATGTATATCCAGCTCCAGTAAACAATTACTTTTTAATATGATGGTTATAAGCATGCTCCACCATACATACAACAGTTTTGTCTTGACATCTATAATCAAAGGCAATTTCTCGTGATTAAATTTTAATGCAACTAATATACCTACATGATAAAAATTCATTCAATAAGTATGCCAAGACTAGGATGTTGATGGAAAAAGTATTTAAAAATTCTATCAGACCAATTTTAAAACAAAAAAAATAATGTGGGGGTTCTTTTTAATAAATCAGAATTAGATTCATCCTTATGTTATTCATTATTAAATTATTAATGAAGTTACCTCTTCCTGGATTAAAAGGATGCCAACCCATGAGGTAATTTTATTCAACAGAGGTTACTTTAGGATATCTTGTTAGAATTCAATTTCAAATCTTATTCCAGGAGTCAATAACTTCATCTTGTTCTGGGAGAATATGATATACATTTATAACCTCGCATTTTCGACAAAGGAGTCAAATCCATTGGGAAATACGGAAAAAAAAGAGAAAGTTAGAAACTCTGAAAACTGATGTAGGTATGCAATAATTTAAGTTGTTTAGCCTAATAAGTAGAAGACTTGATCAGGAAGAGAACAGCAAGATTTTAAATGAATGAAGGTGGAAAGGTTTGATTTTTCAGTTTCTGTTCTCATATCAAGCAGTATGCTGAAGAAATTAGTTTCAAAGATAAATGAAAGAAAGATCATAGTTTATTATATCTTGCATTTAATATCTACATTTGGGACCTAGGAAAATTCCAAGATTTACTACTGGACACACTTCCTGTAAAACCTTGTAAAAGCTACTTAAAGACAATGTCAAAGAATGAAAAAATAGACGTGATCTGTGTAACATTCATTTTTGAAACTCATTTCTTCAACATACTACTTGACACACAAAGAGAAATTATTGAAAATAAATGTGCATTTAATGGAACACAGTAGTTTCACAAAAAAATGTTTAAAATCAGTGTTTCTGCCAGGATATAGGTGACAACTTTTATGGCAAATCCTTTTGTCTTTGCCATTTTGAAGTGATTAACTACCAAACACAAGAATTTCTTCCTTTCTTTAACCTTGAATGCAGTATGAGAAAAGAGACTTCTGAGTAGCATTAATGCATAAAGTGTTAGAGTGTTTTCTCCTTCTTTAAAGGTGTTAAAATATACCATATAACATAAAGAGAGTATGTAATCAACATTTTTTTTCATACAATAAATCACAGAAGAACGCTTCCAGCTGAAGCCTGAATGATTCTGCTCCTAGAACTGAACTTGCATGTGACAAAGTACTTTGTGTTAGCTGATTGGGCTGCACAAGCAAAATTTTATACCAAATTTTGCTAAATTTTATGTTTAACAAATATTGTTGAAATGAGAGTAACTGACTGAAATGAGAGTAACATGTTAAGATCTTCCAGGGAGTCTAGGTTTTAACTTCACAGTGGTACAGTAGGAAAAAAGAGCTACTCAGCTCAATTTTATTTAGTCAGAGCGGTTTTATTTCAGTAGTACATTATTGAAAGCAAATCCAAAACCAGCCTGGCCAATGGTATGGTAATCTAAGCAAGCAAATTTAAAAAAAAGTAAAAATACTGTTCAGTACGGCTGTAAATGAATAACTGATGTCTCACTGTTTTCTAGTGTTTGGGGTGCTCTTTTCTGCTCCTTAATAGAAATAACCAGGGAATTAAAAGAGAGTTTTAAGAACAGATATGCAGAGGAAGATTTGTTTGGGTTTGTCATGTTACTTAGAACACATCTTTTATAAGCTATTAAAAAAAATAAACAGAAATAGTACAAGAGTTACTTTGATAACGTTATCCCTGTGAAAACTAATGAAAATAATTGTAAAATTTCAGTAGAGAAACCTTGACTCTCTGACATCAGAAAAAAAAATAAAATTGGAGCACTAGTTGAAGAACTCTGCAACAGGAATATGAATAATTTACAATATTTTTCAGGAATAAAAGGAGATATAGGAGAATATAATAGAATGGCAAAACCCTAAAAGCTGAAATTCAGCTGACACTGAAATTCACACAGCAGCGTTGCATCCTGCTCATATCAGTTCAGAATAACATTAGGGCTAGAAAAGAGAAAGCTTTAGTGTCTGAACTTGAAATATGATAAGCACTCTAGGAATAAGAACTGTAGAGACATGGACTTACCGCAGAAGCTTTTTCCTAGGGGCAGTGTACATAAAGATTTTAGAGAATGGTTTCATAATGATCTGATAAAACTGAAAGTTTCTAGTGTTGAAGAACATTACTATTTAATGCTCTTATTTAACAGTAAGTTTAAGTATATTTCAGCAGGTAGTCTGAACACTACCATCATCTATTTCATTCCTAAATGCTTAATGTAAATCTATTTAAAAAGTCAAGACTGTATTAAAAAAAACCCCAAAAAACAAATGGAAAAATCCTAAAATATTTTGAGGTAGGATGTAGCTGGAATTGGCAGAAAAATATTTAAAATTATAAATTTGTTATTTACTTTAAGACAGTGGTACATAAACATAAATTTTTTGGTTGTTGTGCTGAAAGACTGACATTTGACTGTTGCATTCAGTAAAAGGGTCAAAATTTTTGTGGAATTAAGTCATAGTATGTACCTTTTTTTTTTTTTTTTAGTCTCTGCGTTATTTATCTGTTTTCTGTGCACTGTCACTCTTAATATTATCTTTCCTGAAAGATTATTTACTCCTGCCGCCCTACCCCTGCTTTGAATTGAAATGTAAATGAACCATGTACTTCTTTTTAGTTTCAAGTTCACCAGTCAAACTTGAGGTAAACTGATTGTAAATAAAAATAAATACATTTTATTGCACTCTTCAGTGCAGTGATCAAAAGACATAATGATATATATATGCAGATGTGCAGCTTTGCATGCCCACCTCAGTCATGTAATTTTTCAGTCTATTGGATAGGTCACTGATAATTAAGGCATGACAGATTTTAAAACTGCATGTAAAATGCACTCTAGAAAATTATGCTTTTTGACCTAATAATGTTGCATTCTGCTTTATCATTTTAAATGTTTTTGTTGTCTAGCAAATGGACATAAATGAGCAATTTAACAATGCATTGAAATATTTTGTGCATGAGGGTTTACTTCATCTGTAAATTGAAATGTCAGAAATATTTCTACTCCACATTTTCAAAAGTCAGAAGTGATTTATTTTAGCTCTTATTTAAAAAGCTAAAAATCAACAATATATTTTTGAGAGATGAGGATGCAGCAAAATGCCTGTTTAAGCTATATCAGCAGTTTCATGGATTTGGCAGATTTTTGCAGTCTCCTGTGTCTTTCCTGCTTTATTTTATATCTTTATTGATATCGGTGGAATATATTGGGAAAAATTGCAGAATTCTGTCTAAGATTATTAATCATAGAATGGGTTGGAAGCAACCTTCAAGATCATCTAGTTTCAACTCCCCTGCTGTGGGCAGAGAGCCAGGTTGCTCAAAGCCCTATCTAACCTGGCCTTGAGCACTTCCAGGAATGGGGCACTGACAACTTCTCTGGCCAACCTGTGCCAGTTGTGAGAGTGCTCATCACCCTCACAATGTATTTTTCAAATATCTAATCTAAACCTACTCTCAGTTTGAAGCCACTGCCCCTTGTTCTATCACTACATGTCCTTATAAACAGTTCCTCTTCAGATTTCTTTCAGGCCTCCTGCTGGGGACCCCAGACTGGACACAGCAGTCCGGATGGGGTCTCCCCAGAGCAGAGTAGAGGGGCAGAATCTTCCCTCACCCTGCTGGCTCCAATGCTTTTGATGCAGCCCAGGATAAAGTTGGCTTTCTGGAGTGGGAGTGCCAACTCATGTCCAGCTTCTCATCCGCCACCACCCCCAAGTCCTTGCAGAGCTGCTCTGGATTCATTCATCCCCCAGCGTGTACTGATACTGGAGGTCGCCCTGACCCAGGTACAGAAGAGTGCATTTTACCTTTTTAAACCTCATGGGCACAATTCTCAAGACAGGCCAGATCCCTCTGGATGGCATCCCATGCTTGAGGTGTGTCAACTGCACCACTCAGCTTGGGATAATCAGCAAGTTTGCTGAGGGTGCACTTTGTCCCTTTGTCTCTGTCACTGGAGATATTAAGTAAGACTGGTCCCAATATGCACTCCTGAGGGACACCTGTCATCACTGACGTCCATCGGGACTCTGAGCCATTGTCATCAGTGTTTTGTATGGATGTGCACCAAGTTAGTATTTGCACTTAATACGTGGAGCCTTTTGCTTCTTTGCTGCCTTTTTTTTCTTTTTTTCTTCAGCCAAATCTTCCGAAGCAGCTCAGAAAGGGGATAGTTCAGAACTAGAAGAAGAGAGCTATTGCTGTAAGGGCTCCATTGCTGACCACCATTCTAACCAACAAGCTGTCTCCCTCTAAGAGAAAACTGTTTTGTTGAGGGGAGACTGTTGGCAAATTGATTAATTCTGGCAGTGATTCAAATCAGGTTGCCAATCAAGCAGAGGAGGAGGAAAGGCAAAAAGGATTGGGAATGGATCTGTTTGATTGTCAGTCACGTTCAGCAGTTGAGGCTGAGGAACACCATCTGCATCCAGAAGAGAGCTGGGGAAAGATCCCTAGAATAGTCACAGTACCGGTGCATACACTTGCATTGAGCATGAAGCCCTTTGTCCTGACAGGGTCTTGCATTTCTGCCATCAGGTGAAAGAGAATAAACACGTGTTCCTCTCTAGCAACCCTTCAAATGGCTACTGCAAGATACTGCACCATTTTTACCCTGCCAGTCTTGTACCTTTATTCATTAGGTTTCCAGGTAATACTAGGTAGTTGTGTGGTTTGGACCAGAGACGGTGGTGCTATGTTGGAAATATTTTATAATTATGTCTGTTTCAGGCTGTTTTAGGCTGCTGCCTTCTTTATTCTAATTCTTACACATAACTTACATTTTCCCACACACATTTCCTATCCCATCATCCAACTCCTTTTATTGCCAGCTCTCCCTCTCTATCTCCTTGATAGACTTCCTGTAAGTCTAGGATCTGTAGACCAGTATGCACCAAACAGGACATGAACTGAAGGAGTGCAACAGTCATCTCAATCCTGGAATAATGTTCTGAGGGATCATAAATAGTGGTATAGTCATAAAAAGTGCCATTTGCATTGATTTGTCATATAGTGAGTAGTTAAATTGGTTGTATAATAAGTGAGCAAGAGATGTTTTCTGCGGAAATGCAGCTGACAGGAGGAGGTGAAATAATCTTCGGAAGGAAGTGCTAATTTTTTACACACTTATCTCCATTTTTCCATCATCTGCAACTGTAGGATCCAATTTATAGCTGACATTACTGCTTGCCATCTGAGTTTTACTATAAAAATAAGCAATTTCCATTTTTTCTTAGCTGCTATATTAGATCAACATTGAATGCAAATGTTTTGTGGACCCACGGAAATATGAAACAACAGCAAATTTTTCTACACTGACCTCCAAACCTTTTTTCTCATTTTAATGCACAAATGTAGCATATTTCTTTTATGTATATGAATTGTTTAATTTAGGTTAATCCCAGGGAAAAATTTTTAGATGTATTAAAGAGAGACACTTGCCATTTATGATTATAGATTTGAACCCTACAAAATTTTCAGTTGAAGATACAGTAGATATTTAAAAAAAAAAAAAAAAAGAGGGATAAAAGTATAAGATTAATTTTTCCTGAGTAGCGGTTGAAACTGGCCAGTGGCCAAACACCCCCGCCACCTCCTGATCACTCTCCTCTCCCTTGGGTTAGGATGAAAATCAAAGGAAAATGATAGGTCATGGATTGAGAAAATGATAGTTTAATAAAGAAAGAAAAAGCTGTGTTTGCAAGTAAAACAAAATAAGGAATTGATTCACTATTTCCCATCAGCAGGCAGATGTCCATGCACTTCTGGGAAGCAGGGACTCTGCACCTGTAAATGTTTCTTGGGTAAACAGCAGAGATGTGAAAGTCTTGCCTTCCTTCCCCTTCTCTGAGTTTTTGCTGCTGAGCACAACATCTTATGGTTTGGAATATCCCTTTAGACAATTTGGATCAGCTGTCCTGGCTGTGTTCCTTCCTGACTTCTTGTGCCCAAGTCTGCTTGCTTTGGGGCGAAAAGTGAGAAGACAGAAAGCCTTGATGCTGTGTAAAGACTGTTGAGCCAAAATACTGGTGTGTTGTCAACAGTTTTAGCCACAAAGCACAGCACCATATGGGCTGCTATGAAGAAATTTAACTCCATTTGTCTTGGTTTTAAAAGACAGGTGTCTGTAAGGAAGGCAGGAACCTCCCTTAGAATGGAAAATGCAACCCCCTTCCCTTCGGATTACAATAATTTTGAAATTAAGGGGCTTTCAGGCAAATGTATGAGGAATAG
>VZTH01013417.1:18292-41512 GCA_013397815.1 Aleadryas rufinucha
AATGACTCCCTCTCAGCAATGTACATGTGTGGGGAAAAAATTCTTTCAAAAGAAAAAGAAAATTAAAAGAGAACTCTTAAAACCCCAACACCATTGCAGCCAGACCCAGTACAGAGCATCTCTTTCTGCTGAAATGCTGTACCTGTATACTTACTCTGTAGTCCATGTCCATGATGATAAAAACAGGATGATAGTGTTTAAAGGCCGTGAGGAAAACTGCAAATTGTTTACTCCTTCCAAGTAAAGTATTCAGTAATTTTATGTAAATTTGTTTTGAATGCATTAATCATACTCTTGCTGTGTTTTGCAATGCAGGATTAGATTTTGTAAATAAGTGTTATTTACTACATAGCTTTATAACGCATTTTCCAATGCATGTTATGTTCTTCTTTGACCTTGCTAGGTATGTTATTATTTGCCTACCAGCTAACATACAAATTGCTCAGGAATCTGTTTATATTCTGAGATTAAAGCATTTGCCTAATGTTCTTGATTTCCTATTATTATTTGTCACTTGTTGTCTATTTCAAATATATGAGAAGCAACATTTTGACTTCTTTTCTTAAAGACCATAACATACTTATCGTATGAGAGTAATCCCCTTAACAAATTGACAGCTTTATTTTACATTAATATTCCCCCACCTGAAACTGTATCTATTTTACAATCATCTTCGAAAAGCAGTCTAGTAGATGTCAGTATTATTTCACAGAAATGGTTCCTTTACTTCTCCGTTGTCTTGATAAATTTGTGAGTGCAAATTTGTTTCTCTAAGAACTCTCATGTTCTGTAGAAGGAGGGTTTCTTAGATTTGTACTTTCACTGCAAGTAAAAACAGTCATATTAAGAAATAAAAACTTCAAGTGGAGCAGGATGTTCTATTACAGAGACTCTCTAATTTTGATGTATTCTGTAGAATCTTTGAATCATTTTATCTAATAAAAATATTCTATTTTTTTAGCCAGTGATAATTAGCCATAACTAGCTTTTGTGATGCTTATTTACTTTTTTCAACTTTTACTGCCATTAAAGATGCTCCCACTGAAAATATTCAGTTTTTACACACAACAGCTTTCAATAGCATACCATTCTCCCTCTGTCCCCTTCATGTTTCGACTGCCAGCATTTTATGGACTGCATTTCATAAACTGTCTATAACTGGACCTGATTGAACAGGAACAGATAACTGGTGAAGGGAATTTTCAGTATCAACTCTGTTGCCAAAGAAAACATGCAATTTAACTAGCTCCATAGAATTATTATCTCCAGATAATCTTTTCAAAATGTTTAATTTCAGTTCTTTCTTTCTTGAATACTTAGTATTTTTATCACATGAAATTTTAAATTGCTATATACATAAAATATATATATCAGAATGCCATATATCTGTTACATGGCAGAAAGCAATATTAATCAGCTTAGACACACTTTAGGCAGTTATGAGGACTGCAATAAGGCCATAACAGGCAGAATTCAAAAAGATGTTGATGACTGTGGGTTTTTTTCGCTAACATGTATTTTTCACCATTCTCTCTATGACGCCAAGTATGAGCTGTGATAACAATACAGGTTTTTTTTAAACTGGATTCTGTTTGTTTATAGGTTCATACGTATACATATCTTTGCATATAGATATCTTTGCATATATGTTTATATATGTATAGATATGCACAAATCAATTTATAAGTAAATATACATCTATATAAAAGACAGAGTTGGAATTGTTTGACTAATAATTATATATGTATATTATAAAGACCAATTTTGGGAAAAGCACAAAATTGTTCGTCTGAAGAGAGGAAAATTAAAATTATTTTTTTCTGTGATTTTTTTTTTTTTTTAAATTAGAATTAGAGAGTTGTTAGGGACACTAACTGTCTATTTGCTATGTATTTATTAGTTTAAGCAGGATTTGTTTAAATGGTCAAAAGCACAGTAACTCTGAAATATGATTTAGATGCCTGAAAGTTCCACAGTCACTACTCACCACTTGATTAAACCATCTCTGGATATTCATGTCAGTTTTCTGTAGTAGTGGTAGTAAGACTGAATGTTACTCAATAATAATGTAGTAAGTAATTGTATTGTGGTTAAGTTAAGTAATACTTTGGGAGAGATTTTATTTCATAGGAAGGAGGATCAAAGTTCAAAAATCAAACCAGGGTGAGCTCTTGTAAGCCATTGTAGCCCACTGTTCCACCGGGGATGTATACCCAGATAGGGCAGATGGGAACATTTCTAGAAACATCTGTTGTCCATCATTCTTCTGCTCAGCAGCCCAGATGCTGTTGACAAGTTTTATGTAAATCGTGCTGACAATTTGTTCAATGTCTTTCCTGCTGTGACTGAGGTTGTTCTGGTCATACCATCTATCAGATATACAGTACATTGTGGTCCTGTGAGAACGTCTCCAACTGTTTTGTTGGTCAATGAGCAATGGTAGTCATTAAACCAGTGAATAAGTTTCTCTACCTAGGATATGTCTCTATCTTTCAGAAGGAATTGTTACCTCTTTCCCCGATTCTGTGTGAAAATGAACAATAGTTACTGAATGTTATGCACACTAGAAAAATTCTAAATTGCTTTCTATGCCTTTTTCCTCTACTTTTTTCGTCACATTGGCAGATATTTCTCTACCCTTATGTTTTAAAATTATTTTCATCTCAAGCATGTGACATACAAGTGGGAAATTATGCATACATTATTGTATAAATGTCAGGCTTTTTAGTTTGGAAATGCTGCTATAAAATCTTTACATTCATAGAAAGGTGATTTATACCCCTTATCAGGCTTGCATTTACATCTTCCTAATTTCTTACTCTGAATGAATCAAAAAGATTCATATATGCTAGGGGCAGGGGAGGAAAGGATGTTTAATGTTTCTTTAAATTATAGGTTCTCCAAATAATGAGCTAAACCACTGGATTTTAATAGATCAGTATAGAACTGCTATACACTGTTTAAAAGTCTCCTCTATTGTGAGTGAAAAGAAAAATGTGTAGAACGTTATCCTACTTAAAGACACGGGAATGTATTTATTATGAGATGGGTAATGCGTAGTTCTTGTGTGACAATTAAGAAAGCCTTGCAGATTAGTTATGATTGGTTTTAGTATACCAAGCATTATTGGATTGGTGGTGGGACTCCCATGGTCAGATGTTAATGAATACAAGTTTCATAGGATGGCCAAAAGAATCAGAGAAAAGCATTACCTAATGATCTCTGAGTGCTCCCTGAGAAGTACTGAATATACTCCTAAATTTATGTAACCCTTAATGCATAAATATTCTGATAAACTTGCAAGAACATGTAGAATAAGAGTGACAGAAAACATATAACTGCAGACAGTGTCTGTATATTGAATGAAATCTAGTCTTTATAATTAAGTTAAATTTATATAAATTAGACTATACTTTGGTTAATGTAAATTTGCAATGCTTCCCATTGAATGATATAGAAAAAAAAGGTTTTGCACCATTCAGAAAGATATTCAGAAGGCCAGAAAAAATAACCTCAATGGTAACATAGTCCCAAAAACTTCACTCCAATATCCTTAAAGAATGCACATATATGGGACTAACATATTTTTTAGAAAATACCCTGTGCTTATTTACAGACTTTATTTTAATTCATTAAAATCTTTTAAAAAGTTAAAAATTGGCTCATTTTAGTCCAAATTTCTCCAGTTTTATTTCTCCATATTTATTTTTGCTACTAAAAATATATCATCATCATATGTTCTATTTCTAAATAAATTTTAATCTGTTTTAAAATCATTCTAATAAAGAAGGTAGAAAATAATGGTACTTATTCTGAATTGCCACTATATACTTCCTTTCTACCATGATTCTAATGGATTTAAAATGTCACTAAAATTATTTATTTTGCAAATCAAAAATCAATAATGATTTGGAGTGCAGCTTGCAAGAAGGAGGTAAAGAATCAGGCACTTTATACTTTGTGACAGATATTTTTCATAAAGTTATCCTTTTAATAGAGTATTTCATCACACTGAATAATAATATGCATGTGTAACAAGATACACAACATGAATAGGTCTTGAGGTGGAAGATTAATGCACCATTATGGTTCTACGTCTTGGTTCTACGTCTGAATGGCACACATTATCAGGAAACAGATATGAGGTCTGCATTCTGCAAACTTTTCTGAAATTAAGAAACCCTGACTTCCTATGCTTCCAGCTCCTATCAGAAATAATATTTAAATTGCAATAATAACAATAGTAACAGTAACAATAATAATTATGATAAAATTGCAAAAGACATTGAAAATAAACTGCATGGAGCAGTGAAGCCCTTGTTTATTAGAGCTATATATATCATATAGTGTACTTAATTTCTGTTAAATGGTGCAGAATCCCATGCAATAAAAACATTCATTCATTGAAGAAGGTAGAAAGTGCAGTAGGGATACAACACTTTTGTAAACTTATGAACAGTAATATACCTAAAAATAGGATGTTAGTTATGTCTGGGAAGATAAAAAAACCCCAAACAACAAAAGCCTAACTAATAAAAACAAAAACAAACCAACAATAACAACCCGCCTCAAACAAAGACAGAAACCACACCCCCCCCAAAATTTTGAATTTATTTGTGTGTGCTTCTAATTCATGAAAAGTGACTCTGAAAGATTTCACATTCTTTTTTTTTTCTGTTCCAAAAACTGTAGTTGACACATTTTACTTCTCTACTCTCACTTGTCTGACCTCTTCAAAGGACAGGGCTAAGGTATTTTTACAGTCTTCTTAAGAAACCAAGTACCTTATGTGTATATGTTGGGTTTGTGTGGCCAGATTTTGGTAGCAGAGGGACTACAGGGGTGGCTTCTCTGAGAAGATGCCAGAAGCTTCCCCTGTGTCCAGTAGAGGCAATGCCAGATGACTCCAAGACAGACCTGCCTCTGGCCAAGGCAGACCTGAGCACCAACGGTGGTAGCACCTCTGTGATAACATCTTTAAGAAGGGGAAAAAGTTATTGCACCAGAACAACTGGAGCCAGAGAGGAGGGGAATGAGAAAATGTGAGAGAAACAACTGCAGACATGAATCTGTTGAAAGAGTAAAGCATGAAACTAAGAGCTCTTTCAAAGGTGCTTCTGTCACTCCTGTATTCTGGTGAAAGGGTGCTCAACCAATGTTATCAACTGCATACACAGCAGATATAGACTCTGTTTTAAATGTGGACTAAGTAAAACATTGTGATTTTATTTACCTTAAAACTTTTGTTAACATTTAAACATGCCCATGAACTGTCACTTGCTGAGCTGAACAGCTCCAGTGCAGGCACCACCTGCAGTGGAGGTGAATTTCACAGCAAGCACAGTAAATTTCTAGAGCCAGGGAAGCCGCAGGACAGCACCGAGACCCACATGGAGACAGCAGCTTGCCCTGGGGTGATGTCTTAAAGTGAGTGAAGCCAACAATGCCAGAAGCTGCTCCCACTCTCTCATAAGGGGCCTGTAGGGAGTACAAGTGACCAGGAGTGTGGTGAATTGAGCAGGCAAACAGGGCATGGCACAACAGCTTGCTTGAGTTTGTGCAACAGTGAGGGCTCCTCTCTCACCATCTGGGAGCATCTAACAGGTAGTGACCAGACACAGAATTTAGTGACAAAGGGCACAAAGAGGTCTTTTCATCCCTAGTCTGATTAGTGTAAGCTTTCTCAAGCTATGGTTTTGGCAGGCTGCAGAGTTCATTCTCCTGTAGCTGCTGGAGTCAATGCACCAGCCATTTCAGAGGCCTCCATCCAGGGCTTCTGATGGTAGATGTAGCTCTCTAGATTTCAGGTTGCCCAGCGTGCCTGATGTCTCTCGGTGAGGCTGGGGCTGACAATCATTCCTTTTACAGAAGGTGTACTCTTGTTGCTGGGCTGCGTTGTCAGGTGAAGGAGCTACAGAAGGAAGTGAGCAGGCACTCATGAGAATGAAGGAGAGAGGTAGACTGTCCTGGGAAATGCTACAGTCTCAGGAGTCTCAAACCTCCACTGAAGTGCAGACACAAGTGGACTTAGAACCCCACCAAGTTGTTAGTCAAGGGTCTATTTGAACTCGAAGGCTGGGAGCTGGTCACTGCCCACACTAGGAGGAAGGTTCCTACTGCTGAAAACAGAATAAAATAATAGAATCAGTTCCCTGGTATCTACACAGGAGTTTGGAAGTGCATGTAGTTTTTATTTCAAAACTGAAAAAAACCACTGGGATCAGGGACTAAATTCTAGGTCTTCCCCTCAAGGCGAGCAATGAGTTGCAAACTAAAATCCTTTACTTTAAATCACATAAATCTTGCATTTCCCTCTGTACCATGATCAAGTTTCACTAGGCAAAGAGAAGAAGGGAAGTCTTCCCTGACTGGTTCAAAACCAAATCAAGTCTGGTCTTATTTTCTAGACAAGCAGTGCAATGAATGTATTTTTTTGTACTTTTGTATTTTGGAGGCTTTATGTATTCTGAGAAAATTTACTCAGTGTTGAGTACTTGTTATAGTTCTAAGATATATTATTGCTATTACTTCATAACAAGAAACGTAATTAAAATAAGTCACTGCTTGAAGCTCAAAAATCAACTAAATTTTGTTTGAAAGCTTCAAATGATGTATTTCAACAGTTGTATCTAAATGTTGTCCAATGCTATGGCAATATCTATGCTGCTTCCTCAAAAAGACTGAAAGGCTCCTATAAATATCCAGTTTGGGATGCACTTGTGGAGTAGGTCAGTCCTCAGGTTATTTCCAAAATAAACACATGGATCCTAAAATACAAATATTAATACAAATCATGAAGCTTAATCCGCATCCCTTCTACCATATTGAAAGTAATTTTTTTTTTAGAAACTAAAAAAAGGTAATTTAACAATGTCAATATATTACTTAATTTTTTTAGAAATCAATGACAATTTCCATTTCCTTCGCCCCAAAACATAGGGCAGTTGAATTAAGAAAACTTATCAGACATGCTAATGTCTGATAAGACATACTAATGCTGATGTAAACTAGAATGTCAGCAAGCTTATAAGGATAATGACTGGCAAAAAATAGTTCCAAATAATTATTTAATTTTTAAATTTTAGGCTCATAGTTTTTTGCTAAATTCCTAACATTTTCTTTTAAAATTATTTTAAATAACATTCATATGGAAGTCAGGGTAATTTTATAATCTCAAGTATTAATTTGGTGTTCTTTTGGGACCATGTTAGTTCATGATTAATTTCTTCGACATAGCCAATGTCAAGGATCTTTGTAGGAGTGAGAAGCACTGCTTCCTTTTTAAAAATTCTTATTTCTTTTGCCCCATCCTTTTATAGTTCTTGCTATAGTCTGTGAATCCCCTTAGTTATTTGACTCTGTGTATGACACAGTAAAAATAAAACTACACTGCAAAGGAAAAAAACACAAAGGAAACAATGTGTATCTATGGAAGATAGATGAAATAAGGTAACTTTTATTTTTTAAACTTATATTTTACAGCTGGTCTACACTAAAGCCTTAGAGTATACTCCAAACTTGATTTTGGCATGTTAATTCATTTTGCTTACTTTTTTCTCTATGGTCCTTTACCTTTTAAAATATTCTTATTATAATACCATTTAGTATTTAAAGAATTGGTCTTGCAGCTAAATTTGAACCCAGAGTACTTCTTATTCTGCAAAGCATTTAGACCTGGATTTGAATATGATAGGTTTGAATTTGTTTTCTAGTTTAGACCAGGTCCATTACATTCAGATTACTTCATATTTCTGCCGTGACATTAAATTCTTTGCTGTAATGGTGCTCATTACTTGAAACGATTTATTTAAGTATCCTTTCAGCAACACTGTTTTTAATTTCAGTAATGTATTTTTTTCCTAGAGATGAATGCCAAAGTCTTTATTTCGCTTTTATATTTCCCTGTGAAGGAAATGAAAGCATTTGGGAAATCGTTAAAAGTAGCCAGACATTTGTCATCACAGGGTGAACAACAGTAGGGTTTCCATCACTTGTTCTCTTTCTAGAATATTTAGAAGAGTTTTGGGGGGACAGTAATATTTTTAGCCCAGTATAGGACATAAATGATATAGGGCTAGTTAGGAAACACAAAATTGAGGTTATAGATCAGTACTGATGACAGTAATAAGATTCACAGAAGTTACTTATTTTCCTGCTTTGGGTATATAACTGGGGAAAAAAATTACTATTTTTAGAGGCATAAATCTATTTCTACATTTAGTAGGTGCTGGAACATGACTACTTCCTATTTCAATTTGGTCAGAGTCTTTTATATGTTTTCCTCTGAAAAGTTTGATAAAAAGGATTCTCCAAATAAGTTACAATCATATTGTCACAACTGTTCCTATTGGGAAATGTATACTGGAAGCAATTTCATGCAGATCTTGTTTTAATTAAACTTAATTTTTTTCAGGAATAACTCTGATCGTGAGAAACAGATGGAAATGTCAAAATGGATGGAAATCCATGGACTGATTTAGTTCTGTGAGTCTTACTGCTTGATACACTGGAGTATGATGAACAATACCAAAGTTCTCTAGAAACTTGTGGTATTTTTTGTTGCCTTCTCGATGGGGAAGTGAATTCCTATCATCACGGGTAATTCAAATTGAGTGAACCCTCCCACCAAACAAGCCACAAGATCAACAGATCTCTTAATAAAGATAACTTGTTGGGTTTTTCCATATTTTACTTAGAAAAGCACAATTACTATATTAAAATAGAACAAGGTAGTATCATGGTCTTTGTGAAATACTCTCTTTAAGATAAGCAGAGCAACTTGAATCCAGAAACTGGATATTTTAAATTTAAAGATAATTAAACTTATACTATTTGTTCTACGTTCTGTTTAAATGGTTTCAAGTTAACTTCAAGTTAACTAAGATAATAGACATCTGGTGTCAGATCTCTATTATCAGAAATCTTTGATGGTTTTCTAAAGAAACAAGAATTAAGAAATCAGTGTCAGCCTTCTACCTTTCAGTTCCCATGATAGCTTTTGAACCCATGAACACTTACAACCAAATTTCTCAAAGATGTAAAAGTCATAGAATTAACTTCATATAAGTTAGACAATTGGAAGACAAATAAAAAAGAGGCAGCTTATGCGGCCTCCAGAACAATGCCTGGCCTGTTACGTTGTGTCTCTTCATCATGTGGATACTTTAATAGAAATGAGTTGAAGATGTGTTGGAAGAAATACAGGAAATATGAGTAGGAGGGACAAGGTCTCTGCAAGAATGAAGAGCAGAACTATGAGTAATTTTGTCATCTCTAGGAAATTAAGTTTAATTATTTCATATGTATTTGCAATAGCTTATTTATTGCTAGGAAATAAAATGTACTAGGGCTGTGAAGTCAGTTACAAGGAAGATTTAATAAGACAGATACCTTCCATTTCATGAGAATCGTTTTATGACCCTGGGCCTCCAACCATGATTGTCAGCAGTGATTAGTCATGTTATGATCTTTATTCTTCTAATAGCCAATACGAGATGCAAAGGATCTAGTGGTTAGCAATTATTAAACACAGCCTTTGAAATGTAGACTCCTTTTTATTGTTTTTAAACTGAGAGTTTACAGGTAGAATACTTATTCCTTTCAGACATTCAGCGATAAGAAAATTAAAAAGACTGGTGGCTGTCAGATGAACCATGTTGTGTTTTTATGTTCATTCCACAACTGTCTTGTTTAGTAATTAGCATTCTTTAATTGGTGAAATATTCCCAGGAGACATGGTTGTACCTTATAATACCTACAGCTACACTTAACGGTGATCTTCCTGATTATTTATTTTTAATTTAAATAATAAATAATTAAGTAATGCTCAGATTGCCAGTATAAGTACTTAATACTGTAAGCTAGAAGATATAAACTTGAAATGCTGTTTGTAATATAAATGAGAAGAGAAAATCAATTACCTGGGATTTCAATAAGTAAAAAATAACAAAGACTGAAAACATTACTAGTGTCATCATGTCTAGTCACTGAATTATCTTTCAGTCTGTAAAGCTGCATCATCTTTCATAAATCTCATTTAAAAAAACCCCAACAAAATCGTATCAAAAAATAATATATTATTAAGTGATGTGCGGTACTGTCCTAGTTTTGACTAGAACGGGGTCAATTTTTTACAGTAGCCAGGATGGAGGTGGGGTCAGACCCAAACATTATTTGATGCCATCTCATGTCACTTGCAAGGGACATGAGTAAGGGATTCACTCCAGGTGGTAGAAAGAGGGGTGCTGTGGGGAAGAGCCAGTCAGTATCTTGTAGCAGTTTTTCCATGTAAATAATTTCTTACTCTTATACCTTTTGTTACAAATACTGTTGCTGTTACTGTTTATCTTATCTCATTGCTGTTTACAGTAAATTGTTCTTATCTCAACCCCTAATTTTCACATTTTAGAGCCTCCAGTTCTCAACTCCATTCCTGGAGTGGGAAAGCGGAGGAGAAAGGGTGGGGAATGTGCAGCAGTATCTGGTTTGGGAGAGTCTTGATTGCAGGGGGCACTAAGATGTGAAGTGCCATTCCTGAACCATGACAACTACAAACACTGGAAGTGTCGTCTTACAAGTTCTGGAGGTCTAAGGTTCATTCTACTGTTTTCCAGTGCAGTGCTTTTGTGTCTGTAGCAATAAATAATAAAGTAAGTTGCTAAAACATGCTGCTGCTGTCCAGTGTCACCAACTTATCTTCTTTGAGTGTCAGAAAAAGTTCTCACAAAACTTCAATATTTCTGTAGCCTGAGTTTAGTATATTATTTTGTATTATATTTCTGTATGTACTTACAGGTTAATACAGAGAGAAGCAAAATACTGCATAAATAGGTATGAGGGGAAATTAAAAAAATTAAAAGTCATTAAGACACTTTGTTTGATTGTGCTTTTTATTAGTTATATAGACTTTGGTCGTAATTATGTTGAAGCCAGACTATTCCACTTATATGTTTTTAAAGAAGGTATAGTCATAAGATAACTTCAGGAAGTTCTGAATGTCTCTGTTTTATTCTTACTCTGGTAATTGTACTTTAATTTTAAAGTAATTTCATTTCAATATGCCATTGTTGTATATTTGCTGGATGTGTATAACGGAAATAACAACATTCCATCAACAATCTGGTTTTGAAAACAATTACTGGAGAAAAGGGTTCTTTTGGAGGATATCTTTCAATATCTTTGTGCCCTGAACACACATCAGGTAAATGTTTTGGCCAATCCAAGTGAAGAATATTTGCTATTTTTAGGGGAATCTCTGTGTTTGCACCTTTATAAAAGGAACCTTAGAAAGAAACCCATGTAGGATGTGTGATGTGGAAATCTATTTAGCAAAAAGCCTTGTAACTGTGTACTCATTTTTCAATCATCCATTTTGCCTCTAGAGGCACAGGAAACGGGTTCCCACACATCCATTCAGGAAGGATAAGGTTGTCAGGGAGATTCTTGCACTATGTGACAATATATTACCATTTTCTACAAAGAAATATTGCTTAGACTTCTACATTTTTCTTCTATAAAGAAAAGATTGGCTGAATTCTTAGAAATCAGGAATCTAAATACTTCTAATCTGTAATAAACAACTGTGGCTTTATGCAACTCTGAAAAGTTTCTCAACGTTTTCTTTTTAGATCACTCACACTTAATACCAAGAATTTGTGTGATTGCAATTTTTGTTGCTTTTATTTCCTTTTAATTCCTTGTTCTCCATGAGTCTTGTTTTTAAAAGCCTGCTTTTTTTCTTTGCTTTCTTTTTTCAATTTTTTAAAATTTTTATTAAAAGCCTGCTTTTATTGCCTTTTATTTTGTGTGTGTGTGTGTTTTTGTTTTGGTTTGGTTTTTTGTTTGTTTTGGTTTTTTGTTTTGTTTGTTGTTGTTGTTGGTTGGTTTTTGGTTTTTTTTTGTTTAGTTTTGCTTTGTTTTCTGGGGGGGCTTGTGTTTTTTTTTATTAAAGGCATATTCTATCATATTACTTTTTCATAGAAAAGAAGTTAGAGCTGTATTTGAGACTGGAAAAAAATATTAAAATATTTTCTTATTATTATGAATAAAACATGCATGAAGGAAATTATTTAAAAATTAATAACCTAAGCTATCTTGTAGTACAAATATTCAACAACTATAAGGATGCTGTATGGCTCTCCTTTATTACACATAATCACTAACATCTCTATGCTGTGCTATACAGTGTTCATTGTAACAGCCTATTATGTATTCAGAAAAGTTCATACTACCCTTCCATCATTTAGACATCATTTAAATGCAGTAACCATTACAGAAATATTGTACATGTGTTATTAATATTGTCATAATCATTAGAAAGATTATTTGTATTAGAGGTATATAAGAATATGTCCATAGTAATAAAAATATTTTAATATTAAGAAAAGTGCACAAAAATGTCATTTTAAATAGAGTCCTAGCATCTAGTCCTTACATACATATAATATGTTTATGTATTATAGGCGTATGGTATACAGTGTAAAAATAAAAATAAAATTTTAGTCCATAAATACAGCAGACAGATTTTTATGTAAAGTGAAGAACAGTTTGAAAGAATTCCTACTATCCAACAAAATTTAAAACTCCATGTATAAAAACCCATGGTATGTTTAGGTACATACACTTCACATCTAGATTTCTTCATCAGTGAGAAAATTTCCCAGATTAATAGATTTGTTTAGGTTGGAAAAGACCTTTAAGATCACCATGTACAACAGTTAAGCCAGCACTGACATGTCCACCACGAAACCATGTCCCTGAGTGTCACATCTATATGTCTTTTAAATGCCTTTGCTTCTCCAGTCCCTGCCTTGAGCTGCATCTGCTCAATCGATGTGGGAAGAGAGGTTGCCAGTGAAGACTGAGGCACAAATGTTGTTGAGTACCTCAGCCTTCTCCTTGCCCATTGTCTTTGACCTTCATTTCCTGGCTGACATACCTGTAGAATTCTTTATTATTATTATTATTTGTGTCCTTTCCTGAGCTCTAGCTGTGCCTTGGGCTTCCTGACCCTGTCTTTACACAACTGAGCAGCATCCCTGCAATTCACCCGACATATCTGTTCCCGCTTCCACTGCCTGTGCTTTTACTTCTTGCCCTTTAATTTGTCCAGCAGATCTTTATTCAGCCATGCTGGTGTCTTGCCTTCCTTTTCTGATTTCCTACACCTGGGCATCAAGTGCTCTTGCACGCTATGGAAAGGATCCTTATATATCTGCCATCTCCTGTTCTTCTCCCTAGTCTCTCAGGGCAGTTTCCCTGGGAGTCCCATTGACTAACTTTTTGAACAGCTGGACGTCTGCTTTCCTAAAATTCAGGGTCCTGACTTTAACCTTTGCCCACCCTATAACTCACAGGTCTGGGAACTCCACCAGTGCATGATCACTGCAGCTCAAGCTCCCTCAAATCTTGATGTCACTGATCAACTCACTTGCACTGGTGGCCATCAGGTCCAATATTCCATCCACTCTTGTAGGGTTGTCTACTACCTGGCAGAAGAAGTTAACTTCTATTCACTTCAGGAATATCCTGGATTGCCCACAGCACATTGTGTTATTTTCCCAGCAGATATCAGGATGGTTGAACTCCCTTACCAGAACAAGAGGCTGTGAATGTGATGCTTCCTACAGCTGGATCAAGAAGGCCTTGTTAGTAGACTTTTCTTGATCAGGCGACCTTTAGTGGACACCAACCACAATGTTCCCTTTCTTGCCTCACTCTCTAGTTCTTACTCATAAACTTTCAACCTGCTCATGGCTGTTCTTCAGAGACAGCTTTTTGTGCTTCTGTTCATTTCCTGATGTAGAGGGCAACCCCTCCACCTTTCCTTCCTCTCCTGTCCCTTCTGAACAGCCTGTAGCCATTGATAGCCAGACTCTCGTCTTTGTATTCATCTCGTCAAGTTTCAATTATGGTAACTAGGTCGTAGCTTTCTAGCAGCACAGTGGCTTCCAGCTCCTGTTTGCTGATGATGCTGTGTGTGTAACTGTGGAGGCACTTCAGCTGTCACCTTCTGAGAGGAAAGCACCTTAATTCCTCTGAGGTATTTCACCAGTATTTCCCTGTTGGTTCCTATTACTTCAGGAGCCCCTAGCCCATCTATGTAAGATTTCAAGTGTGCTTCAGTGTACCCAGCATGACTCAGAGCAACAAGCTGGGAGCCTTCACTAGCAACTGATCTCTCTAGCCTTGGCTTCACCTTTTGGAGAAGATGATTCCCATAACTGGACATCCAGTACCCAAAAAGATTTCACAGACATGAAGGAATTGGTAATACCCTGACTTTACATAAAGACCTATTTTTAGAAACTTTCTAGATTTTAACAATAAAAGGGAACATGAAAGGAATCATGGAATGTGAAAACTGGAATACTGGAAGAGAATAGTTTTTTCCAGTTGGAAGGAACCTACAATGATCATCTAGTCAAACTGCCTGACTACTTCAGCGCTGACCATAAGCTAAACCATGTTATTGAGGACAGCGTCCACATGCCTCTTAAGCATTGACAGGCTTGGTGCATCAACCACAGCTCTAGAAAGTGTTTAAGTGTTTGACCACTCTCATGGTAAAGAAATGCTTTCTAATATCCAGTCTAAACCTCTCCTGGTGTATTATTTTTTTTCCTGCACATCCTATCACTGGATCAGGGAGAAGAGATCAGTACTTTCCTTCCTCTCTACCTCCTCTCCTAAGGAGACTGTAGAGAGAATTGAGGTCAGCCTTCAGCCTCCTTTTTCTCCAAACTAGGCAAGCCCAAAATATCCACCAGAGAGAAGTACTCTAACTAGCCAAATTTGGTTGATTGGTGGCAATTTTTACAGATAATGTGCCTTATTTTATCAGTTTGGATAGCCCTCCAGTGATGCTTATCCAGAAGCCAAGGTAACAGGAGACCTTCCTGAGGCAGCACATTTGGCCACGGACAATCCTTCCCCTAGAAAATTCCCCTTCTCAGGCTGCTGAGAAGATTTTGGCACCTGTTCAGGTGTCATGAAATTAGCATAACTTTAGTAGCTGCTGTACATCCAACACCTTCTGTACAGACAATTTTGCACATGGACTGTCAATTCAAAGAACTTTCCTACTGTAAAGATTTGTAACATACACTGAAGAGGTGATAAGTGGAGAAGTATATTCCACACAGAGGAAGAATAAGTAATATTTTGTCCTGACTTCACATTTCATACTTCTACAGGTTGACAGAACATAAAGATGTATTGAAAAGTGCTTACAGGTAATTGAGAACTACCTGACAGTACTGGGGAGATTAAGTCAGTGAATATTTGATTTTTAATCTAAAATATGAATTTTGTAATAATACTAAGGAAACTGTAATCTTCCCACTCATATATACTAATATTCTGATGCTGGCAAACTACGTGAAATATATTTTTGTCAGACAAGGGATAGCAGAGATTCTATGAATGGATAGTTGCAGAAACTGCCTTAGAAGATAATAAATGAATCTAATTTTAAAGAGATGCTGAGATGATCCTGAGTAAGGTACAAGCTTAGCCTACTTTTTCTCTCACATTTTACTTAGAATGCTTTGTGCTAGCTAATCAACTGATATTAATCATTCAGGTACCATGAAATACGTACAAGCCCTAGGGGCAGTACTGTTACATTTATCTTATTGTGACAGAACTGGTGCAGAACTGCCTTGAGATATCTGTATTCCTACAGTGTGTATAATGTCACCTGAAGCTACCCCATGAACATGTGGCAGACTAATCAGTTCTGTGAGCTTGCTCCTTCTCTCCTCACTGGTGCACGGAGTGTAGAATGGAGGCAGAAAGAGAGGAAAAATTATGACTTTAAAGTAAATGTCTCTGGAAGGGTGGAAAAAGATGGAGAACTCTCATTTGAGCTGGAACTGTCATATTTCTACTCTATGTCATAAATGAAAAGCTAGGGGCCTTTCTTTCTTTCTTTCTTTCTTTCCTTCCTTCCTTCTTTCTTTCTTTCTTTTCCTTCTACTGATCATCAAGCTGTTCCTATAAATAATTGTTCATTTTCCCACTTGATGTCTTTTTGTGAAGAACAGGCATTTGAGAGGGGTTATATTTGCTCAGTGACATTGATAGCAAAAGGTTTTCACTACCTGGAGAATCCATTTAGTATTTTAATACATTTTATTTTTATAGTCTCTTCCTCCCTATAAATTGAACGGGCCAAAGTATATGGAAACCACTCCTTAACTACAGTGTGTCAGAATGAACACCCTACCTTGAAATAGTGCACATGAAAACTCAGCTTTTAGTGGTGTTTTGATATTTGGCTTGTTTGACTATTTGTTCCATTTAATTATTATTCAAAATAAAAAATGTAAGTATGTGGTATTTCCCATGCTTTTTCCAGATGAAAACCTGTGGCCTTGTTCATATCAATTCTAGGTCGATATTATTCTGTTTAGAGCCTGTCAAAATATTATTTGATGTGATGTGATGTGATGTGATGTTCATGGGTTAGAACAGCGTTCTGACCCCTTGTGAAGGTTGTGTATTTATTTTGTTCTTCCAGTACAATTTCTTATTTCTAAATGTGTTTGTTCATAAACACACATCCTAATGAATTTGCCATCTTTTTCAATTCTCAAAAACACTGGAAAACTGAAGATGGATTAATCTAGAGTCTGATTTTAACATTCTTTGTCTTTCTAAATGGAACTTGAAAATCAGATGGCAAGTACTTACAGCTTACTTTGTTCTGTAACCCTCCTTCTCTTATTTATTTGATTGTTGGTCAGGATAATGTGCACTTATTGCAGAAAATTACGATTCAAAAGAAATCTTCAGACTGCCACTATCAAACCGATGCATCTTCTATTTTTTTTTCTGTAGTTCTAGAAATTGCTTTGTATAGTGATGGAAAAATCTTGGTGAAGAAGAAAATTCAGGACCTAGTTCAAAAGAATAAAATGAGTAGAAAAAATTGAAAGAAACTGATTTCCCTTGCAACAGGTTTATACTACTCTTTTGATGCTTTTTTCTTGGTTTGTATTTTTTTTTTTGGTAGCTTTAGCAGAATTAATCCTGATATGCAGTAACTTAAAGGTAGGCAAAAATCATTCAGAAGATATAATTTCAAAGAATAGCCTGATAAAGGTATACTGTGGCACTCTTAGCTTCAAGCAAGTAAAGATTTAGAAACGAAAGTATCAAATTCTTTAAAAAATTCCATATATTTATTAGGGAAATTAAAATTTCTCCTCATTCAAATAATGTGTATCAATCACATGAAAATTCAAAACTCTTTTGGCTGTTCTAATTAGGTATATTGTTCATATTGAGATTAATGTTTCAAGGAAATATTTAGATGCTTCTAATTTTAAATTACTGGATTTAAGTGAAAAACTGAAGGCTCTTTGCCATATAATAATCTTGGATCTACACTGTATAGGAAGGAGTGGTATGGTTTAGTGAAGACCTGTAGTCAATGGAGTGGAAAAGAAGGTGCGTTAGACCAGGAACAGTATCCTCTAAAGGAATTGTACCATCAACACAAAAAGTATAAATGTTATATACAGCAGAGTATTCGAATCTCTTTTGTACATGTATATATACAAACATACAAAAAACGAAATATTGTGAATGCACACATATAAAAACAGAGTTTAAAAGTAGAGAATAGTTGTTCATTAAGCGATGCTTAAGATAAATTGCATCCAAATAGCTAACACATGCTAGTTTTCTACATAGCAAAATGAGAGTTGTCCCTACCAGACTTAAAAAGGGTAATGACTTGTTTTCTAATGGTTGATGCAGACATATTAACCATCCAAAAATTTCCCTTAATTCTTCTGATGGACCTTGGTCTAAGTCAGAGCATCCTAATCCTGTCTGCCACCTTTTCTGTTGTAATTTCAATTTACCTAGTTTCTTCATGCTTAACTATTTCTGCAAAGTTTTGCTTTATCTACACTTGGAGAAAAAAATTAAATACTCAAACTCATACATCAAGACTCATTTTGAGATTCTTTTTGAAAAGCCAGCTTTTCCTCCAAGTAAGTCTCATTCTATTACACATATCTCAAGCATTAATTGGATATTTTTGCATTGTATTACATCTTCTGTGAGCTACTAGATCAGGTCCTGAGTTCATCTTAATCTTCATATAACTGTTCTCAGATACAAGCTTGTGGCCATTAAAGTTGCCGTCCAACAAAAGCAAAGCACGTTTGCTTTTCTGCTTGCTACCTTTCCAATTGTTCTATTGATCCTATGATTTTTTTTGTGACCCCAATAGTAAAAAAATGCTTCTGCTGTGTTGCTGAGATTAATTTACTCTCTGTTTGTTTCGTTCCTCAGCAGTCAGTTTGAGTGTCAGAGTTGGCATGTAGGAGGTGTCAGAATGTTGCAGAATTTCAGAAAATGCACAAGAGAACCTTGTGAAGAATAAAACCTCTGGTTTTGGTGTCAGGAAGCTACTAAATGGACTCACCTGTATTTTTTAGCCGTGATCCATTGCCCTGTTTGCTAAGCAACGATTTCAATAGTCTTGCATAAATAAACATTTGTGTTGTGGTTCAGACTTCTTGTTTGTTCTACCTGTAAGTTTAAAAGGCTCTCATAAATATGTTTTTGATTTCATCAGACAGAAGAAAACCACACACCAAACAATTGAGTACCTTGCTTGTCTATGTAAAACAATGAAGATAATTATATTGACATCTTTCCGATGTTCATTATTACTGTCATTCTCCTGAAAGGTTAACATCTTCACGAACTCATTTGAACTCATTTAACACACAAAAAAAACATTTTTCACTTCCATCTGTGCAATGATATTAAATCATAATATACTTGAAATTATGAGATCTGTGTTAAAAAACAAACCAAAACTCAAAAAACCTAATCAGCAAACTGAAATTCATTTCCAACATTTTTCAGAGTTCTGATTTCCATATGTGTCTGGCCATCTTATGCAGAGTGAGACTAAAAGCAGAAATGTTGAGGGACTAGGCAGTAGTGAAGGAGAAAGAGGAGTAGATGCTATTCCTGTCCAAAATCCAAACAAGAGTACACCCACAGGGTTCCAGACCATTAATAAACTTGGGTAAAATTATTGTTTAAATAAAAGCTGTGGCAAAATGTTTAAGAGAATATTCTGATTGCCTGTGGTAGATGGAGCTGTAATTCACCACCTTAAGGACACTTCTGGTCCAGTTATTCATTTTTCAAAGAGATACAACAAAGAAGGTGCAAAAAAAAATGTGTTCATCACCCATCATGTACAACTGCCTGATGTAGTTGTTGTCTAGTGCAAAAATAAATAAATGAGTAAATAAACAAATAAATATTAGTTTTTTTATGCAGAGGTGCCTGTATATGAAGAGAAAGTAGAAAAGCATTCAATGAAATTTTAGGCAGTCCCAGTAGTCAAGGTGATTATGTTCATCATCCACAAAGCTTTGGATTGACACATTATTTCCAAGTTTAAAACATCTATTAATGCTTTATTTCATATTTTCCAGAGACATTTTTAAGGTTGCTAAGTCGGCATTTGGACAATTTGAGGATACTTCTTGTATGCCTCTCATTAAGAGGTAGGTACTTTCCAAAGGTAAACAGGAAAGCTGATGAAGTTGACAACAGAAGCAATGTATAATAAGCTAAGAAAATTCATAGGGAATGTCAGGATTGTCTCTAGGGCCCTTAAGTAAGATGTTGTTGTCAGCTGAAAATGAGTTAAGACAATTCTTCTAATTGCTGAAGAGATCCTTTGGAGGGTTGCAAGTTGTCACCATAATTTCCTTTTCAATCTATGCAAAATGCATGCGTGAACCGGCACATGCACACTAACTTGCTACATCTAACGAGAATACCATCACCATATGGCAGTTTTCCATTACTTCTAGCCTTAAATAGGTAAGTGCAATTCTATCCCTCTCTGCTGAAAGGCTGCTCACAGAAGGAAAAGCAGAATGATGCAAAAAGAAGGTTTGGAGAGACAAGACTCACAGCTGGAACCTGAACAGTTTGAAGAAAACCAAGTCGGACTTGGTCAGTTTAATTACAGAGTTATGTTCCATACTCATATAAGGTATCTTTGTATCAAGAGTGATCAATGACTTTTTATTCAGTAATAAAAACTGAAAGAAATCAAGAAGATGGAGTATCTTAACTTATAAATAAAACCAAATCATAGAGTCGTAGAATCCTTAAGTTTGGAAAAGACCTCCAGGATCACTGAGTTCAACCTTTAACTGAACACCGTAACATCAACTAAACCACAGCACTGAGTGCCATATCCAGTCTTGATCACCTCCAGGGATGGTGGGTCTACCGCTTCCCCAGGAAGCCTGTTCCAATGTTTAACCACCCTTCCAGTGAATAACTTCTTCTTGATGTCCAACCTGAACCTCCCTCTGGCACATCTTGGGACCATTTCCTCTTGTCCTCTTTCTAGTTGCCTGTGAAAAATGGCCAGCTCCCACCTGGCTACAAACTCCTTTCAGCAGTTGTAGAGAGTGATAGGGTCTCCCCTGAGCCTCTTTTACTCCAGGCTGAACAACCTCATCTCCCTCAGCTGCTCCTCATAGGACTTCCTCTCCAGACCCTTCATCAGCTCCTCTCTGCACATGCTCCAGCACCTCAATGTCTTTCTTTTGGTGAGGGGCCCAGAACTGGACATAGGACTTGAGGTGTAGCTTCAGCAGTGCTAAGTACAGAGGTACAATGACTGCCCTGGTCCTGCTGGCCACATTATTGCTGATACAGGCCAGGATATCATTTGCCTTCCTGGCCACCTGAGCACTTGCTGGCTCATGTTCAGCTGGCTGTTGACCAGCACCCCCAGGTCCTTTTCTGCTGGGCCCCTTTCCAGACGCTCTTTCCCCCAGCCTCTAGCACTGCATGGGGTTGTTGCAAATCAAGTGTAGGATCTGGCACTTTCCTTATTGAACTTCATGCCATTGGCCTCGGCCCATTAATCCAGCATGTCCATATCCCTCTGCAGACCCCTCCTACCTTACAGCAGATTAACACTTCCACCAACTTAGTGCCATCCTGCATGGATGCACTAGATCTCATCTCCAGATCATTGACTGGCCCCAATAGTGAGCCCCGGGGAATATTACTTTTGACTGGTAGCCAGCTGCATGTCATTCCTTTCAGCAGGTAGACTAAATCCACAACTTTTCCTTTATCCACTAAGCAGGTCATGAAGTTTTGCTTACCTAAAGTCTTCCAAATATCTATTCCAAACTTTGTCAGCTGCAAACAGTATGTTGCAACATATATTTGTTTTGTTGTTTTGGTTTGCAATAGAAAAAACTCGGTCTACAGTTTAGTGTCTCAGAACATATTTTATGCATAAATAATAATGACCCAATTTTCACATTCCTGTCTGGAAATGTTTTTCCACCCTCACCCTGGCAAAAGAGCTAAAAAATCAATGCGAATCCCACATAGTAACAGGTAGGTATATGAGGCTTCTGGTCACCAACATTCCTTGTCCGTACGTTCAGGAGACATTGTGTTTAATCACAAGTTAAACAAAACCTCTCTCAAGGTCTGGCAAAAACAATTTTGGAGGAAATATTTCGTATCAGCATTTTATATTTTTCTGTATGCTAGCATTGTATGTTAGTAGATTTCACGTGCAGTTGATCACAACAGTCCAGTTCTTACCCAAAATCTCTGAAATTATCCAGAGAAAAGAAAACAACATACAGACAGTCAAGCCCTGCATGACACCATGCACAGCAGTGGGTGTTTCAGAAAGTCAGAATTCAGGTTTTGACTTTCATAGAGAAGAAATTCTCCCCCACAAGATGATGCCATTCACTTTATAGTGCAAAAACTCACACAATCTGGGAAATAAAGACCTGTAAAAAATGTGTGAAATAATTAATTAGCATGAAAGTAAGGAGCAGTTCATAAGGTATAACATCTGCAGAAATAAGATGTGAAACACTTTTTCAGAAGGGTTAAATGAAATCACCATCAGTGATTTTCAAAGAAAATTGCTGGCTATTTTCCCCCTACACTGAATTTTGCCAACAAAGGATATTTAAAGAAAAAAACCAAAAACAACTCCATGTTTATCTGAAGAAAGTATGCCAAATTTTGATTATTTTCTGTTAAAAACCCAAAGAAATTATTTGAAATGTGCTTGCTTTCCTTCAAAATTTGCATGGAAGAAAATGAGATCAGTTTCACTGCTGTAAATGTTATGAAGGCAGAAGCTGAATTGGCTAAATCAGGTGTTTTATTGCCATGTTTTAGAAAGCATTTTAGGAAAGATGAGATGCTATACAAAATTATATTTTTCCTCAGCCTGAAAAATATGTGCTCCATAGCCTGCAACAGCTGATGTAACTTCCTTAGAGAAATTGTATATCCTACCTTTAATACTGCAAGTGACACAGTAAAGGACGTCTCACAAAAATAAGGAAGGGATAAGGCTTCAGAAAAGCTTTGAACACCATTGCATCTTCATACTTTGTTGTTCAAAAAACTAGTACAGGTCCTTTATACATTAAGTGAACCTTCCCAAAGGTTTTCCATGGAAAGAAGGAATAGTCATGACCTCTGGCATCAGACATTGGATTTGGCTGACCAAGAATGAGCAGCCAAGTCTTGAGCATGATGACATGGCAATCTGAAAAAGAGCTAAAACAGTTCTGGGACTTCAACCTGGAAGAGATGCTAAAGAGTAACAATTTTTTTGCCATACTTACAATTTATGTAGAATATATTGAGAGGTTCTTAATAGAATGTCACTGAAAGTTGTAGTGTGGGGTTGGGACATGAAATTTCTTTTCTATGAAGATAGTATTTCTTAATGCGAACACAAAAAAAAAAAAAAGAACATTTTAACAGCTATTTCTTTAGTACGTGAAACCACTAAACAACCACCTGGATTTGGTCCTTTTTCTAATTCTTCCTAGTGTTTTATGTTTTGCATCTATAAAGTTACTACAGGACATCTAGTCTTTATACTTTAAATAAAAGTCTTAAAATACTAGAGTTGAAATAACAATTATTACAACAATATAATCTTTCATGCGGAGTTAGTTAATGCCATCATTATGTGATTGAGTCCAAAACATTAAGGTGAAAGCAGTTTGGCAGAATTTTTGCATAATATGCCTCTGCTTGAAGCATCAGTCCAGTTGAAAAAAGATAATGTTTGGAGAGGGGGGGAACTGGGGAAAAGCAGCTGAAAGACATATAAATCAAAATAGGAGGATTTGAAGCCCATTAAAAAAAAAA